>WAAE01025591.1:0-130000 GCA_013400495.1 Nicator chloris
ATTATTATTATTATTATTAGAAACTGCTAATGCTTTTGCTTATTGTAGCATCCTGTGGCAGCTTCAGTTTACCTGTAAATGCTGAAGGGTTTATTGATATTATAGGCTGTTCCTGAATAATTCTCTGTATGGATACTTTTAATTTCGAGTAAAATTCCAATTATTCTGGAATACTTGTTACATTTTAAGCTTATCCCCTATGCAATATCCAATAAACTTTCAAATCTATGTAGAACTGACCTTTAGGATATGTTTTTTCTTTTTCTTTAAAGCTCTCTGATCCCTCTGACTTACCCAAGAATGCTTTCAGAATTTTTTCTATGCTTGTAGAGTTCTTATGTACTGAACACATCGATTATGCATTAGAAACAGGCCTTGCTGGTGAGTACAGTGTTTCCTGAGCATTTCATCTCCTTGGCCTTTCTGTGCACATGATCTTTGCTGTGCCTTATTGATTGGCCTTGTTCAGGATGTGTTGGTTAAATTAAATCTGTTTGGTGTGTTTGGGGGTCGACATTTAATGGTTTTGAAGTGTAACTTTCATTTGGGGAATTGATGCACAGATGGAAACATGCTTCTGTCTTCAGAAACATTTTTATCACAGAAATTGGGACATCAGCATTCCCTACCTGTGTCATAACAGGAGAATATTTTTGTATTAAATCTTAATGCTTATAGGAATTCTGTGCTTGTTTGTATAATTGTGTGCTTAGAGTGACAGTAAATAAGAAAACTGTTTGTTTAAAGAAGCTAAAATCTTGACAGTGAGAACCTGTCTGTCTTGTAAGACAGCATCAGACTCACATTCTGAAGGAGTTTTGGAATTGACTGCTCTGTTTTGCTTTCAAAAATGTTATCAGTAAGGTATTTCTGTGCTTATGCTTGTTACCAATGTAAGCTACGAGAAGAATTCTATATATGGCACCGTGGTAAATTTTTGAAACTCTAAGCCTGTGATTCAAGCATTCATGGAAGAAATCTGCATATTTAAAAAGTCATCATGCTAATTAGAAGAACTGCATATCATTACAATTCTAATGGAACCTTCTTTGCTTTAGGCATTCCCTCTTCTGATTCAAAGAACGCAAATCTTTATTTCTTGGATGTTGTCCACCAGGCCAATACTATTTTCCATTTATTTGACAAGCAGTTCAATGATCATCTGATGCCGTTGATCAGGTACCTTTGTTTTGATTAACATTTCCTCTGGTCTTTTTCTTGGTGAAGAAAGCAATTTTTGTTCATTTCTCATCTCTATTAAGAGGAGTTTATGCTTGGAGTAATTCAGCTTGATATTGTGCAAGATAAAATACTGTCGTGGGAGGGGGAAGAAGGGAAGTTAGAACAAATTGGTTCCTTTGGAAACAAATGGGAGAGGGTGAGCTCCAGGAACACTGAAAGCAAGGAAAGACATGTTGCTCCTTGGAGATTTTGCTGCTGCATTGCAGGTGGAACTCAAGGGGGTTTGTGGCTGTGCCCTTTTCCTGCTGAGGTGAGAAATCTTCACTAGATCCTGTTGGAAGCAGCAAACTCAGCAGAAAAAATCATTTTGATATTTTAACACTGTCACACATCTTCTATACTGTTGCAGTTCTTCTCCTAAATTATCTGAATGCCTTCAGAAGAAAAAGGATATCATAGAACAAATGGAAATGAAACTGGATATGGGCATTGATAGGCAAGTAGAGATTAAAACTTTCTTAATCTTTTAAACCACACCTTTGTGATATATTTTAACTGGTCTTTTAAGCATGAATCATTCCTGAACTCAAAATTGATATTTTAAGGGTTTTTTTAAACAGATAATCATACATTATTGTGCATAATTTATATTTTTGTGTGGTTAGAGGGTCTGGTTTCCCTGGCAGATTTCTGACCCATAAATGCTTCTGGAAGGATATTAAAGGATTTTGCTTATGTTGAAAGAGTGTAATAATTCACTGTTACCTTATTGTCTCAAACTGGTGTTTTTCTGCTTTGAAAGAGGGAGAAATGATGATCGAAATAGGTTAAACACTTGCAGGATTTCCATTAGGAGCAAGTTTGACAAAAATAGGTTAAATGATTTGCTGGGATCTGTGCAGTGCTATGGATTAGACCGAGTCGTGGAAGTCTGGAGACCTGCAATAATTTTGATTCTGACATTGACTTGCTTTGAGGTTGTGACTCATTTAATCTTTTTTCTATTTCTCAGAATAAAAATGAGGGGATAGCTATAAAAATTGCAAATTAAAATCACAGCTGTTTTGCAGCAGAAGAAAATAATAAACTAACGAGCTTAATATTAGGAAATGGAGCTATTGTGTGATGCCCTACTTTTGATTTGCTGTATTATTTTCTGCAAGGGCAAGGAGAGAGGTGGAAATAAAGGGATGTAAGGTGGCAATTGAGATTTTAGCTGCTCCTGCTGCAGGTGACTTTAGAGGTTTAAACACAAAGTTGGAAATACTTGAAGCACTGAGGCCATAAGCTTAGATCTAGACAGATACAGGTCAGTCAGCAGTATTACATCAGTATTATGTATCTGTTTGTGTTAAATAACTCATCTCTTAAAGACTTAGGAGAACAAGTTCTTGTCAGAAGACAGTATATTCAAAGGTTCGTGGATGAGGAATTAAAAAAAATTGTTTCAGCACATAAAAAAGAGACATTAGTTTTGAGATGAACGTTACATATTAAATATGTTTGTGGGGCTGTTTCATGCTGCTTTGTGGTGCCACTGATGCTGTTGAAAATTGCTTGTCTTGCTTAAAGAAATGAGTTAAAAAAATAAAGCAAATTTTTGAGATGTTGATGGTTTCAGCTTTATCCAATCTGGAAAAGTCCAAGTGCAGCTTCTTGAAAACCATTCAGAGCAATTATCTACCTCAGTAAAATTGATTTATTAGCCAAGCAGAATTAGTTCAACTGGCTTTCTCTCAGTATGTATTTGGTGTAAACAGCCTTCTGGGAGTATTTATTCCAAATGGAAATTGAGGAGAATGCAAGATATTATATCTTTAAATTTCTGTTGGTGTCTGGACTGTGGAATGAAGTAAATCTGAAATACAAGCCTGGGCTCTTTGCATAGGAAAAAAGAGGTTTTTTCCCTCTCTGGATACGTGTATTCTTCTCCACCCCACCCCAGCCTGAATCCTTCAAGGCCTGGAATGTCCTTGCTGTTTTTCTTTGGGAGGGTTGAGGGGAGTGAAGGAAAGGGGAAAGGAGGAGATGAGAGCCAGGGGGATGTTCCTGGCCAGGCTGGGTACTGGGAGAGGTTTGCAGCCTCTGTTGCCTGCTTTGCTGTTTGACCTTTGCTTTGGACTCGAAGGAAAGCAGGGCCTTGACCTTAGATAATGTTCTGAACAGATAAATCCTATAAAGGAGAAATAATTGATGCTGTAAAACTCCATTAGATTTCTGGGAACAAGAGAAATACACAGCTCTGAAAAACCTTCCTCCTCCTCACTCTTCCTTCATTTTCCAAGTGTTTTCTGATGCTTGCTTCTGACTAATGTGCAATGTGATCTAATTCTGCTAAACTCCTTGGAATGCTTCCTTCGGATTCTCTCTGCATTGAAGGATGCTATCCAATTTCTCTGAAGAGCTGGATTTGAATGGATTACCTCACAATTAATGTATCCCCTTTAAAAGCAGCAGGCCAGTGGGCTGCGTGCTCTGCTCCAAGACACTGAACTGGGAGCAAAGAGATTTAGGGGTTTTTTTTTGGCTGATGTTCCTTTTTCTAACTGCTTACATAAAATCAAGCAGATCATCTCTATTGAAGAATGTTAGATGCTGAGTTTTTTCCCTCGTTGTTTTATGCTGCTTGGTTCTGTCCAGAATTGTGTCAGTATATATAAATATAAAAGTCAAGGAAATGAAAATGTTCCCCATAAAACTCAATCTGTATTTGTAACTTTAAAGGACACTGAATTGTATGATTGGACAGATGAAGCACATCTTGGCTGCAGAGCAAAAGAAGACAGATTTCAAACCAGAAGATGAAAACAATGTTCTGATTCAATACACAAATGTAAGTAAGCAAAGTCCCAGCTCCTGAGTGTTACTGGGTACAAGATGCTCCTTACCAAACTCCCATTAGACAATGTGCATTTACTTAATTTACTTCCATTTTGCACCAAGCATCTCCACACTCTGTTGTGGACCATTTTCTCAAGCTGAAAAGGAACAGGAGTAATTTTTATCTGGTGTCAGACACAAATCACTGGGTGCTGGAGGAACTGGCACATTCTTTCCCCTCCCAAGAGGCCCAAATTTGGAACAAGGCTTTTAGCTGATAATTAGCTTTAAGCTATCAGTTTCAGAAAATCAATTATCAGTCACTCTCCAGTTGCTGGGTGCTTTTTCCTCTCAGAATGGCAGGAACATGGCAAAGCATCACAGGTACAGCATGAACATTTTGCTGCACAGTGGTGTCTCTCCAGTGAGAGTGTCTGAATCCCAGCCTGGGGGCTGCTGGGGTGGCTCACATTAGGGAAAAAGGCAGGGAGGAGTAGGGAACAAACTCAGTGGGAAGAAGTGAGAGCATTCCCTGAATGCCTGCAGCCAGGTGGGAATGGGAGAAGTGCAGCAGTAGGACATAGAGTGTGGTACTCTGTGGGAAGGGTGAAAATCCCTGTATGCCTGTTAATTTGGATTTATAGTTGTGACTCACAAGAGGCTTTTAATCATGTACCCCTTTGGTGGATCACTGAATTAAAAATCCAAATTAAAATGTTCTATTCTGAACTGATACGAACTATAACTTAATTGAGTATTTTCTTGCATCCATCTTTCTACTTGCATTTTTGCCTCTTTATGTGGCAAATAAAAAGCAATGTGGAAAATCATTAATTGGAGAATAAACTTTTACAACACATCACTGAGATTATTCCAAGTTAGTACCTGATGTTCAAGTTACGACGTGGAAGAAAGTAGATTACCTACTTCTTATTTACTTCTTTGTATTTTTATTAATCCAGGCTTGTGTTAAAGTCTGTGGCTATGTTAGAAAACAGGTGGAAAAGATCAGGAATTCCATGGATGGTAAGAACGTGGACACGGTTTTGATGGAGCTCGGGGTTCGTTTCCATCGCCTCATCTATGAGCACCTACAGCAGTATTCCTACAGCTGCATGGGAGGAATGCTGGCCATTTGTGACGTGGCTGAGTACAGGAAGTGTGCCAAAGACTTCAAGGTGAGCCTGTGCATGAGGAGGGAGGGATGGTTGTAAATCCTCTCCTAGGAGGAAGAGTTTTGAAGATGTAGATGGATATTCTGTTATAAGACTTCAAGCAACTCTAATTATTTCTGGTTTTTTTCCCTTGTTTCCTCTTGCCCACAGATTGCACTGGTCTTACAGCTCTTTGATACCCTGCATGCACTTTGCAACCTTCTGGTTGTAGCCCCAGATAATTTGAAGCAGGTTTGCTCAGGAGAACAACTTGCTAACCTGGACAAGAACATCCTTCACTCCTTTGTCCAGCTGCGTGTCGACTACAGGTCTGCTCGTCTGGCTCGCCACTTCAGCTGAGAGCATGGCAGGAAACCTTGCACCTTTGGGCAGCCTCAGTTGTCAGAAAGCACAGGGAATTATATCTTACCAACCATGGGTGTAACTTTTGTGGGACACTGACTGTTCAGGATAAAGCAGCAGCCATATTTAAACCTGACCATGTAGAAGGCGAGCAGGTGAAAATCTGGATGGTGTTTCATGTTAGCTCAAGTTCTCCCAGTGAAGAATTTCACAAAGCTACTTGCTACTGATTTCTTTTTTTGGTTTTTTTTGTTTTTTTTTTTTTTAATTGGAAACATGTTGGTATAGGAGAGCAAATGGTGCATTGAAAGTATGTTAGTCTTCAATATTGAATTATCAGATACCATTTGTTAGACTTGAACTACAGAGCATAGCGTAGGTAATGGATTACATAGAATAGACCAGTGTAAAAACATTCTTCATCAATTTAATGACTTAGACTTCAGCACAGCTAATCATAATCAAATTATCTTTGATTGGTGTTTCTAAGTCATTTCTTTCATTTAAAACGTTATCCTGCTCAATGTAATTTCTTGCTCTAATTAATTAGCTTGGAATTTCTTTGAGATGTAGGAGTAAAACACTATCCCAGAAAGACGTAATTTATTCATTGTGTAGCATTCTAAACAGAGCTAAAGTGGTGAAAAGTTTTGGATTTTTTTTTTTTTTTTTGGTTCTTTGGCTTTGGGTTTTTTTTACATAACAGTCAAGGGCCCACTGGAATGTACTGGCATTGTATGATCTGACATTATTGTTTCTGTTTGATACCAGCACACTGAATTTTATATATGCTCCTGAAGTAAATGCAGCTGCTGTGCCTAAGGCATCCTTATTACAAGTGAAGATGCCCATTGTTGGGTTGCTATAAAAGAACTTTTTCTCCTGTCTTATTTTGTATGTAAATAAATTCAAATTCTAACAAAGTTAAAGGATAAAATGTAGCCCAGTTTTTCCTATGTGGCAGGAATGGCTCCAGCAAAAACCTAGAGTGGCAAATTCTCACGCTGAAGAGAACTGATCCTCAGTGCCTGAGCAATATAAAATGTTGAAGTGTGTGCAGCTGCTCTTCCACTGATCATAACTTTGATATTGGACAGAGGCTACTCTGTGTCTGATGTGCTCCAGGGTTTATTCAGGAGTTCCTGGCATGGACCCACAGCGTGCATACAGTGAACTGAAGCAACAGCAGTGTTTGAAACATCTGGGGTGGCTTTTCCACAAGCAGCTGGAAATGGTTGTAAATAGACCTTTTTGCTTCAGAGTGGGCTCTTGTGGAAAGCAGGTTGGAACTGCAGTAGAACAAATCCTTTCTAACACATTCCTTCTACTGTGGGCTCAGCACATTACAGAAACTTTGTCTCCCATCTCCAGAGCAGCATTTCTATCCATTCACAACACTTCATGTGTTGGTCAAAGAATTTTATTTTCCTCTGTTCATGAATTCCCAGGTGTGGTCAATATTGACAAGGCTTGTTGGAACTTCTCTTGCTTAGTTGGGGTTCTCCTGCTTCATTTTGGATTTAGGGGAGCATTCTGTCAGTAAACAAGGGAATGGATGCCAGCCTGGCTCACAGGATCCAGGGAGCCTGGCTGGGCTGCTCTGCTCTGTTCCTTGGCCGTGGCAAAGCCACAAAGGGGTTTGGACACTGGAGGAGGCACCTGCTTGTACTGCTGCCATTTTTGTTCCAAAAGCTCTGATGTGAGTTCAGATGATACCTCTCTGTTACCTCTGTAACTGAAAGCCAACAATTTTAAGGCTGTGGTTTTATGAACCAATACAAAATCTTTCTACGAAAAAAAAAAAATCAATAAAAGTGTCAATTTGTTAACACTTCAGAACAGTGAACATCATCTTGAGATTGCAGATCACAGAAGTGCTTCAGAATTTGTTGTATGACTGTTTGAATTTTTTTAAGGTTGTATGAAATGTATTTACCATATCCCTTGCTTTATTAGCTGTGTTTTCCATGCATATGCTCAGTGCAATATTTCCATTATGCCTGTTAACAAGAGGCAGCAAAAAGTAGGTGAACACTTAGATATGTAAACTCTTCCTCAATAAAAAGAATTCCTTCCAGATACTTTTTTTCATTTCATTTCCATGTTCCTCAAAGATATTTATACTCAATTGTATAAGCCCTTCTATTAAAAAAAAAAAAAAAAAGAATAAAAGTAATTTTACTGACCAAATTTATCACTGGTGTGAGCTTTCTCCTTCCTTTAAAAAACCTCCCCATGCACACGCTGAAAGTTTCTATTTCTGGAGAAGGCTGCATTGTCAGCAAGTTTATTTCATAATACAAGTTGGATTGGGATGGGGTGGAGGAACTGTAATTTTCACACATTTTTAAGTTTAGAGCTCTTACAGCATATAATTTAGAAAAATATTTCCAGTGGCTTATGAATGCAATAAAATAGTATCTGAAATACAAATATGCCTTTTAATGTTCATATAATGAGTTAAAGTATTGCCTGTCTAATGTTCCCTCCTACAACACAGGCATTTATTTATCAGGCTGGCAGCCAAACCTGGGAGGGGGAGAGTGTGTGTGTGTGTAATTATGTTGTCTACAATTGGTGAAAATGGCTTTGCAGTAAACTGTTGTAGGCTGGAAAAGAAGCTGTGCTTTTTCCAAGTCCTGTAATTTATTAAGGTCATTTGCTATTTTGTTGTGTTTGTGTATGCACAGAGGGCAGGAAGGAATTCTGTAGCAAATCTTCACAAATAATGCAAAAAAAATGGGGAAACAGCAGTGCTGGGAAATGTGAGATAGAGAAGTAGAAGGTAAGAAGTGAAGAAGACATGAACTAAAAAGAGATTGGAGAAGGGGCAGTTTTAAATGAAGAAGCACATGGAGGAGGAGGTTAAAATAGGAATGATGGAAACACAACACACACATCAACCTGGGAGAAAAAGCAGGACTGGCATTGAATTTCCACAGCTATGTCCCACCCTGACATGAAATCAGCCTCCAGAGAAGGGGAGCTGGCTGAAATACCTGGCTGTGGAGCTGTTCATGCATCTGGAGACTGAGATTCAGCAGGAGGAGAATCCAAACTCTGCTGTGAAGGACAGGTAGTGATGTGTGGGTCTGCGAGGAGCGGAAATGCATCAGCAAGGTGCAGCCTCAGTGGAGGGAAGGAGAATTTGCCAGAGCTGAGCTTATGATTCTCTTGGAAGACCACAGTGGGCTGGAGGAAGGTGAGTGACTGCTGGATTTGAGGGTGGTGTGATGTTGGCAGAGGGCAAGCCAGACTATCCGGCTATGGTAAGAGGACTTGGGTTGGATTTGGGGTTTAATTTTATTTTCCTCTTCACAAAGTCATTTTCATTCATTGGTGCTGTGATGGAGTGTTGCCTGAATTGGCTGCTCTGTTTCTGTAGCAGGTTTTGTGTCTTGCAAAGTGCCTTGGTGAGAGTGAGGCCCTTGAGTCCCTTCCTGGGTTGGGTACACCTTGTCCTGTCCTTCAAAACACAAAGTTCCAGGTTTCTCAATCCAGTGGCAGGAAACAACATTCCCAGTTCTGGATGTCACGACAAACTCCAGGAGATGGCTCTTGGGATTAAGTTTTCATGGCAATAACTGTCTTAATTCAGATTAGCACTTGAGCTGAACCACTCATGGGCAGGGAAACCGGTTTGAGGCTCTGATTTTTTCTGTACAAAAGAAGCAGATATCTGAACAATTGCTTCTCTAACTTTAAATGCAGGTAGCAGCCCTTACCCTTTGCCCCTCTTGTCCCAGGAGCAGCAGGGAGGATAAGCCAGCCAACAGCTCTCTTCTACAGGACAACAAAAAGGTAGGAGCACCTTTCCTGTCCTCATGTTCTGCTGGATTTTGGCTTCTGGGCATTATTTCCTCCCCACCACGTCCTCTGTGTAGCTGTAAATGGAGAGAGATTTCTGTTTTCCTTCTGCATCGAGGCTGGCATATTGCAGACTTTTTTTTTTCTTTCCTGGTGTTTCTACACCTGTTTTAAGGCGGGGAGGGAGGCAGATCTCCTGCCCAGTTATGTTCAGTGCTTTGCTTGTGTTTTCCCCCTCCACTCTAATTTCTTTTGGTGGTAGGAGATTTCTCTACCACATCTTCTGCTTATCTTGCAGTGGGGAAGCAGCTGTGTTTGCCTGTCGTCTTTTCTCTTGTGTGGGGCACAGCCCTGTGTCAATACAGCCCTCAGTGTGTGAGGAAACCTTGGTTTCTACTTCTATTCTGTTAGCTTTACGTCCCTGGGCCCTGTTTTCCTTTCAGATCTCAGGACTGCACTATCCCTTCCCTTGTTACCACTTTGCCAGAGAGGGAAAAAATCTTTAACTTTGCAGTGTGACTTCTTGGAGACCTTTGCATGTTATCTGGTGCTTCTTCTTCCATGTGGAGCCTGGTAGGAGAAGTGTAGCTCCCTTCCCCTTTATCCCTCTACCTTCCCCAAATTCTCTCATCTCTGCAGGTGTTTCCATGTCCTCTCCCCTGACATGTACATTATATTGAAACTTCATGTAAGGGGCCAACCATGAGGGGAAAACTGTCAGCTATCTCAGCTTTAACCTTTAGTTAACGTGCCAGGAAAGTAACGTGAAATGCAAAATTGAACCATTTCTGAAGAGTATCTTGGAGATCAGCTTAAATCAAAATTACTTGTTTTGAGGCTTGATTGAAGTTTTCTTAGCAATTTATTTCTTTGTAACTCTAGTTCATCCTGACACGGGATGAAACTAAACCTGAGTCTTGCTTGTAGCAATCCCAAACCCTGCTCATCTGCACTGCTGGTTTTCCTCTGTGGAGTGAGAAGACCTTGGAGCTGAGGCTGGAACACGGCTGAGCCTCAGGCTGTGGCAATTCCCACCCTTGCCACGCCTTGGTCCCAGCTGAGCAGCTCATCCCTGCTGGGAGGGGCCAGCCCCCTTATTCTCTGCCTGCCCTGACCAGCCACTCCTTCAGTGAAAAACCTTTTCCTAACATCCAGTCTCCTTGTGGGGTCAGAGTTGTTCCACCCCACCAACGTAATTGTAGAGCACGTGTGACCATCTGAAGAGAGCCACAGCTGCCACTGCTGGCTTGTTCTGCTGATCTTCCAATGTGCAACACTCTTTGACAGTTGATATTTTAAATTTTTTCTTCTTGACGTGTTAAACCACCTCTCCTTCCACTGAAACCCAAAATCATCTGCAAGGCTCTGAATCCAGAGTGTGAAGGGAGAAGTGCTGGTTCAGGATCAGTGGCTGCTGCTGAAAGCTCCTCACGTTGGCTTTTGTTGTTCTCAGACCTGGATTTAGCAGGGATAGAGGAGACAACACACTTAGAGGTGTTGGGCCTTTTCATTTGTCCCCTTTGTGTGCACACTGGGGCTCTAAGTTTTGGGGCTGTTTCTCCTCCTCAAAGGAGGCTTTTTGCACCACACTCTTCCCTTGAAATGGATTCACCTTAACCCCAGCTGATCTGTTCCCAGGGCTGCCCTTGCCCCTCTCAGCCCCATCCCAAGGGTTTATCCTGGCACAAAGGAGGCCTGGCAGTGCCTGGGATGTGCAGCTGCTTTCCCATGGTGGCCAGCACTCTGTTGGGGACAGGAGCTGTTGTGCTATCAGGGGTTCAGTCTCACCAAGGGCCCCTCTTTGCTTCAAAAGAAAGAGGCTGTGGAGAGAAGATGTGTCCAGAACAAATTCCAAGCTGCAGGTGTCAGGATAAACAGTTCAGGTTCAGGTTCACCTGGGTTGCAGATGCTCCTTGTGAACCCTCCTGCTTTAACTGAGGTTTGGGCATTGTGGAGAAGCCAGTGAGCATGAGCTTGCATTTGAAACATTTTTATAACATCCATTTTACTGTAAACAATTCATTAAAATGACTTGCTAAGTCTTAGGCAAGTGGATTTTTGAAGGTTGCTCATTTTACTTATCCACCCAAAGTCAATTTGAGTATGAATATATAACATTTTACTCATAATAGCAAACAACTTCAGAGAAGAAACATTTATTCTGGAGGCAGAGATTCAAACTAGACAGCAATGATGCATTACAAATATATAATTATTTGCACTAATATTTGAGCAGGTGGAATGGATTAGTACATGGTCAACATTGCACTGCTGATAACATGTATTTTTCTATATTAATATGTACTGTGCAACATGTATTAAAATTGTCAATAATTCATTTTAACAGAGATAGCAATATTTATATTGCTGTGTTCTACAGACAGCAGAGTGAATTGTTAAAATGTGTAAAGCTGGGCTAGATTTAACTTAACTTTGTTTCCCAGCATGTGTGGTTTTAATTTCTCATTAAGGAAAAAAAAAAAAACAAAACCAATACCTTTCAACCTAGAAAAATTCTTTCTCTTCCATGGAATTTCTTATCCAAACCCTTTCCTTCTCCCTCCAGCCTGTTAGGGAAAAGCTTGAAATAAGATCTGCAAGACCCAGCCCAGCCCCTTGTAATAGGTGGATTCCTTCTGAGGATGTTCCTGAATTATATGGAGCTCAGGTGTTTTGGGTTTTTTTTCCATTTTTGAGACTTATTTTGTTGTCTTCTATGTTGCTTGTTGTTTTCTCTTCTTAATGCATTTTTGGAAGCCTCTGAGGGTGAAGTCAGTCTGTTTAACCAGTGAATGCATTTCCTTTTATAAAGAAGGATCAAGAGGAGACATTCTGGGATAAGCAGGAAATGCTACACGGGGATGAGCCACTAAGGTTTAGGAAAATATCTTAAACTGTCAGAGGGCAGGATTAGGTTCAACATTAGGAAGAAACTCACCCCTGTGAGGGTGGTGAGACATTGGCAGAGGCTGCTCAGAGAAGCAGTGGCTGCTCCATCCCTGGAAGTGTTCCAGACCAGGTTGGACAGAGCTTGGAGCAACCTGGGATACTGGAAGGTGCCTGTGCTCGTGGCAGGGGGTGAAATGAGATGATATTTAAAGCCCCTTCCAACTAAAATAATTCTGTAATCTTGGATCATGTTGTCTGCCAGTGTTTCTTGACAACTGTTTTGTTCTGACATGAAGATCTGGGGTTGTATTTGGAGGAAAAGAAAATGGTTTTTGCTGCTTTTTTTCCTCTTGGGGAAATCTGTCCACAGGGAGGCAACTAAATTGCAAGCAGCAGCAGTTCAAAGCAGCCAGAATCCCTGCATCCATCTGAAGGCTTTAAAAGAATGTTCCTGACCAGCCAGACACAGGTTCAACTGGGCTAGTGAATCTCTCCATTTGTGTGCCCTTTTTTTTCTGTATATGTGGGGGGTTTTTTGTATATATGCTGATATATATCAGTCTCAGAAGTGGTTGTGGGGATGGATTGCTCCTTCCTCTTGTCTAGGCAGCTCCTTTATTCTGAAATAGCATCTTACATTTGAAAAGCTTCTTTAAATGTGGCAAGACATCTTTCCTCAGTGTCAGAGCATCTGCCATAAATGTCTGTGTGAACTGAGCCCCCAGTCGAGACCAAAGAGAAGAAAAGTCTTGCTTAGCTCTTGAGAGTCAACTTGCTGCTTTTTAATTTACTTTTTTCTTCCTGAACAGTGAGAGCCTTAAATAGTAATTTTGAGGCAGAGCTTGAAGTCCAGGTCTTCTGAAGGAGACCAGAAATAGCTGGCTTATGTTTGCTCGACATATAGGGCACAGAGCCAAATCCACTGCTGGTGTGAGCAGCTGCAACTTTGCCAGCTTCAATGGAAATATGAATTTTTAAAAGTCCATAAGCACGTTAGACACATACCTTTGTCTTGCCACAATTAGTTTTGTTGCCTGCATAGCATGAGGCTTTCTGTAGTACATAATCCAATGCCTAAATATAGTAATTCCAATGCACTTGAGATCAATTAGATTTGTACTTTTAAACTCAGTTTTGTCTATAAAGATAATGTTATGTTGCTGAAGGGATTTGGTATTTAAAGAGTCTGAACAAGTCTAAGTGGCTCTTGGGCATTAGAATTTTTATTTAGCTGCTTTTAGCCCAATCACTAATCAAATTAAAACCTACCATGACTGGTGTAGAACTCAGAGCAGACAGTGGAGAGTCTTTAGCTGATAGCACTTAATATTTTGATGAGAGGGGTGCTAAGGTGGTGCTTTTGTTAGCAAGAAAAGACTCCTCTTTTCTGCAAATGGAAAAATAGGTTAAAGTGACTTTGGGGAAACCAAAACCACATAGGTTCAAGGTTGTAGAAGTCCCTGCAATGATGAGCAAAGATCTCTCTGCAGCCTTTTCACTGTGAAGGCACTTTGCTTTAAAGGAAATGACTTTGTTTGGTCTTTACAAACAACAGTCCTGTAAGAATAATGCTGCTGGTTGTGCAAAGAGAGGAGGGGGAGGGTAAGAAAGAGCTGCCAGCCTCCCTCCAGGACATTATTCCAGAAGGGACCCTCAGATCAGCCCACTGGAGGGACAATTCCTCGTGCAGCAGCGATGGGATCCAAACCGCGGTTTGTTTCCGTCGAGAAAGCCGGAGCCGTTCTTTGTACAACGTGTAATTCTCTCCATGTTGGTGTTTTCCATTCAGACCCACCACGTGAGGTAAGGAACAGGAAGGTGGGCAGTTTTCTGCTTTGTTTCATGGGGAAAATGGTACATTTAGCAACCTGAGGGGCCAAGCTGAAAAAGAGAAGGCAGGAAATAATGATTCAATGGTAGCTCTGAGTGCTCGACTGTTCAGTCACGTGGTGAGGGCAGAAATCAACAGTAATGTCAGCTAAAGAAGAGAGTTCATCCTGGGGCTTTATTTCCAGCATTCAGTAAGATCCTAATCAGGCTCAGGAAATGTCTGCTCTTAGAAATTCCTAAGAGTCTGTCGACTTGATTTAAAAAAAATGGCATGAGTGTCAGTTGTGCTGTCACACACACTCTTCCCTTGTCTCCAGCTTTGAGTTGGAGTGTACTCGCTTTTAATTGTCAGTGCCAGAAAATTGCTTCATGCCAAAAAAGACAAGGAATAGCTCTTCTTGAGCATTCCCTGTACAAACTAGACCCAGAAAGAACTAGATGTGCTGAGGAAGCTATGGGAGAGTGACATAACGTTTTTAAAGTTTTTGTTGTAATTCAGTGGATAGCTATTTTTTGGATGTTGAACCATGTGGATTCCAAAGGGAAATGGAGCAGAGCCAGTGCTGTGATGGAACAAGATTGCAGAAGACAACACAGCTACTCTGCACTGCCACACAAGACAGAACTGGAGCCAAAAGAAGCAAAAGTGGAGCAGATCCCCAGGCATGGTAACATCGTGGGGGCCTGATTACCAAATTCCCATTCTGTGAGTTTAAATGGGCACTCTGCTCATTGTGCAGGCTCTCTGTAGCACGGGCTAAGAGAGAAGGGATCTGTTTCAAAGTCTGATTCATCCTGGCGTGGAACTAAAGTAGGACAGATGATTTGCTTCCTGCAAGAGTCTCAGTTGCTTCATCACTTCTGAAGGGATGCAAGCCACTTGTTTAAGCCAGCTAAAATGAGATAACTAACGAGTAAGATAACCTCACCTACTTGTAGAGGCTAAGAAAGCCATGGCTACTTGTTAATTTGACCTCTGAAAACCATCTGAAATGAATTCAGCTTGTGTGGCTCATTGGGTTTCATCTGCCCTGTTAACAGGAAGAACCTCGAGATGACTTTGCTTCCCTGCTGAGTCTGGTGGTAGACTGGAGAGCAGAGAATTTGATAGCAGGCAAATGCTTCCTTTCTGTGTGCAGGAATTGTCTTTAAGGGAACTGCTCAGCCCCTCTGGCTGCCGTGGCACTTCTCAGGGGTTTATCTCCCATGGCAGTGCCGTGTGAAGGAGCATGTTAGGGTGATGCAGGCATGAAAACTTCCTGAATTGCTTTGATCTTGGTCTCTTTGGTGATCACAGAGCCAGGGGATGAGCCTCTCCTGGAGGAGCCATTCTGTTGTGACTGATGAAGGAAACAAGCAAATGGATGAGCAAGAGAAAAAAGGTTAAACTGGACAAAAGGCTTGGACCGAAATCTGAAAAACGCTTCCGTTATTTCTCCTTGCTTTGCTCTAAACAAGTCTTTGATTTCTTAAATCTGACACTGGCTAACTTCAAACAAAACGAGTTTTCTTCTAGCTTGCTTCCCTTCTGCTTGGCATCTCTCTCCTTGCACACCTGCTGGTCCTTGGCAGAGCAGAGCAGGCCCCTGTCCCCGTGCTCCCCCTGGTCCCAGCCCTGCCTGCCGCAGCGGCAGCTGCTGTCTGACCGTTCGCTCCGCTCGTGGCTGGGCACTAACGCCGCTCACTCAGCTGTGCTGCAACCTACACAATCTACAGATGCCATCCATCTGTTCCATCGCTGGCTTCTGGGAGGAATGGGCTTCCTCCTGTTCCCCTTGCAAGGAACATTCTCCTCTATCCCGGTTCTTTTTCTGCTGTAGGCTTCCCTTCACAAGGTGGAGTTTTGCAGCGCCGGGCCTGGTCTGAGTGGCTTCTCAGGGTTTTTGGTGTTTCAGAGCTACTCAGGGAGTGTGTTGGGGTGCACCTCATGTCTGCCTGCTTTCCTGCAGGGCTCTGGTTATGACCTGCCCTTGTATGTCCTCACTGCTTTCACCCTTTCATTTTCCAGGATCCATTTCTAGCTAAGGCTTATCAGGCCATAACAGAAATAATGTCTATTGCCCCTCCCCATGCAGCTGAAGAATTAAGACATTTTTTTCTTTCCCCTGTGCAGCATGGAAGGTTATTTCCAGCCATCCTACTTGCCCTTCTCTGTGTTGTGAACTGTGAACCACAAAAAATCTTTTTGCCCCATCAAAGGATCACTTGGGCTTCCCGATCCCTTTATTTTTTTTAAAACTAGCTCCCCGAATTGGAGAGTCTCTAAAGCTGAAGGCCAGCACCAACATCAAGGGGAAATTATTTATCTCCTTCTGAAGAAAATCCTGGGTTTGGCTGAACATCCTCCTGGATGCCCATCTCTCCCAGGGTGCTTCCATCTGACCTGCCATTCTCTTTCAACTCTGCCTTGGGGTCTACCTTACCTGGAGGCAGTTCTGATCCTCAGCACTCCCTCCCCTCTCTTCATCCCTCCTCCCAAGCCACCACACGCTCCTCAGCCAAGGCATTTTTGGCAGGATAGGCAGGAACTATTCCAAGAATAGGATCTTCACCAGTCAAACAGTTGCTTGTCATCTTGTCCCCTCCTGATTCGCAGGTGGCTTTGAGTTTCCCCGTCTGGCAACACAGGAGGCAACAGCTAGCACAGCCTCAATGATTGAACTCAGTCTAACAGCAGAATTTGGAATGACAGCATGAGACATCACCTTCTTGCACTGTGGTACCCTGAAGACAGGTTTCTTATCCTGCAAAATCCTGGAAACTGTGGTTGACATCAGTCTTGATGGAATGAAATAGGTGGCACGACCGGCCCGAGGTTGCCTTGTTGTGTTTAGTGTTGGATTAGTTGGGTTTTGGCATCCCTGTCTGCTCCTGTACCTGTTGAGAGCGTAGTGTAGACTCACTGTGTCAGTTCAGAACCTGTGAGTTTAATCTTTGCTCACTTGGATTTTTCTGTAGTGTAGCCTTTGCAGGTGGAAAAATTCACCTATGGCTGTACTTAGCTGCTTGTGCTCCCAGATGTAGGATAGGCATGGGATAATTCAGATTGAAAGGCACCTCAGGAAGTCACCTGGTCCTCCCACCCCCACTTTTAAAGCAGGATCAGCAGTGAATTCATGTCATAAAGAACACTGCATTCAACAGCCCAAAAAGAGGTGCAGAGCCTGATTTACTGGTGCATCTAAGCCCCATTTTGTCAAGGAGGCTGTTAATTACTTTTGTGTTGAACACTGGAGCAAACCAAACCTGGATTCCTGGGGAATGATGCCCAACAGGTTCCTCCCTCTGCTCAGTGATCTGAGAGGTCTTTGCCACCCGAAATGATTCTGTGATTCTGAACTCCTTTAAATCCCTGTGGAGCACCCTCTGTGCTGTCCCACAGGTGGGTGAGTGGCTGTGTGTGCTGTGGATCCTTGTGAGACACACAGCATCTGGCACATCTCCTGTATATTAACATATGTTCTAACTGGAGACCAGTTCACACATTTCAACTGGTCAACAGATGGGATAAACAACAAACTGCTGCTGAGCTCACTCTGCAGCCTGCCTTTGGTGGTGCACTGATTTGTATTTCTGATCTTTGCATTGAACTTTTTGCATAAAATTTATAGGAGAATTTTCTTTATTTTTTTCATCTATGCCTTGGCCACTTTTGGTTAAAAGGGAATTAATGTGCCAACCTGAGAAATTAATAGAAACCTGGAATGGTTTGGGTTGGAAGGGACCTTCAAGACCATCTCATTCCAGTCCCCTGCCATGGGCAGGGACACCTCCCACTATCCCAGGGTGCTCCAAGCCCCATCCAGCCTGGCCTGGAACACTTCCAGGGTTGGGGCAGCCTCCCTGAGCAACGTGTGCCAGTGTCTCACCACCCCCACAGTAAATTCAGAGAGCAGAATCCATTTGGATTTATCCATATCAAGATCCTGAGCTTACTTGCTGGTTTCAGTTTAGGAAAAAGCTTTCGTTTTAGTCCCTAATCTAGGGAACTGTGAAGTCACTTTCTACCTGCCATCACTGACATCTCACCTGGTTTAAAGCTCAGCTGGACAACTCTGCTTCTAAGAGAGGTTCAGTGAGACACAGTCTGAGATACTTGGGGTTTGCTTGGCCAGATGAAACAGAGACACTCAGCTCCCCATGGAAAGAAATCTGGGTTTATTCCTGTGCAGAAGCCCAAAGATATAAATCTGAAGTCCCTGGTCCCAAAGCTTGAGGAATTAATCTTTATTACAGCGTTCTGTAGCGGCACAGAGCTCAGGGTGGATTTGCTATTCAGATTTTTGCCTGAAATTCTTCATGAGAGCCCTCTGCTCTCTGGGTACCCTCCCAAATGGTGTTTTTGTTCCTCTTGTAGCAACACAAAACACAAAGAATACTCCCTAAAAGTCAAAGGATACCGTGAAGGAGGGGTTCATTGGGTGAACAGTGAAAGATGGTTTTGGGGACCACATCATGCAGAAGGGGAGATGTTGTGGAGCTGCAGAGGAACTTTGCTCTCTGGAAAGGTTCCTGTGGAAGCAGGGCACTGCTGGGATTGTCTCTTTCCTCCTTTTCCGTGCCCAAGTGGGATTCAGTGCTGTGCTTCTCTCCTGCTTTCTGTCCTCATGGTGAGTGAGCCTTTCTTGCTCTGCCTTCCTGACATTCAGGTTGTATAGGAATAGAAAAATAGCTTTAAATCATATTTAGAGTAATAAGTTCTCATTCCATGATGGAGACAGGTACTTTTTGAAGTTTCTAGGCAAGGATGGAAAATGTTAAATACTTCCCCAAGCATTTTAGCCACTTATGTTCTTGATTCTCCAAGGAAAGCTTTTCCCCCCATACCTTTGTGAAATTTGGGGTTTTTTTTGCAATGCAGCTGTCATTTGAGGTCAATATTCCAAGGAGGGAAGGTGCCTCACTCACAACCCAAGCAGAGAAATAGTTAAGCATCTTAAGCTGTGTAAGCAAAAAAAGAGGGGGAAAAACTTGCCAACATATTTTTGACAAAAGACAGGAAAATGACAGGCTGTTTGGGGTATGCAAAAAATTTTTCCTTTCATACATATTGACAGCCAGAGGGGGGTTATTATTGAGAATATTGGTAAAGTTACTGCCAGTTTCTGCTGGTACTCGTGTTTAAAAAGAAACTATGGAAACCAGGAGTAGGAATATTAATTAAGTTCAAATTTGGAATGCCTTTGCCAGGAGTGGCTGCATGAATTCAATGAAGCAGCCTGTTGGGTTGCAATTCACTACGTTGTTTGCAATTTAATAGAATGCTGAACTTTTAATAAATTAACATGTTGTTTCAATAATCTGATTAAAAGGTTATATGTTGATAAGATTAGCCTTAGCTGAGTTTTTTCCCCTTCTTGCTTAAAGAACCAGTGTATATTTTCTTTAATCAGTTTGGAGCCATAAACTGTACCTTAGAAGCAAGATCTTTGAGTCCTTTAGATTTTGGAAGTGGAGTCAGTGCAGCTGTGAATTTCCATCAGTGAGGGCATGACCCTTGTCTCCAGGTTCTGGTGACCATCTCAGTTATAAAGGTGTTCCAAAAATACTGATTTTGGAAAAGGCTTTGATTAGCTGTGCAAGATGATTTAATCCTATTTTTATGGAACAGGATGCGATGTGTGTTGCCTCTGGTAGCAGCCAAAGGAATGGGACACAGAATGCTGGCTGGAAATGCCTTCAAAGTGCAAACAGGTCCTGTTTGTGCAGGCAGGTTCCCTCTCTGCCCCATTCCTTGTGTGCTTTCTCTTCTGCCTGGGCCCAGTCCCACAGTTGTTCATCCATGTCCAGCTCTCCAACAGAACCTGCATGTCCAGGTGCATCTGTTGGCACCACACTTGTTGGGCAGAAACAACCAAAAGCCCAAAAATGACCCGAATTTCACATCAGATAAGGGAAACCACAAACCTGGAAAATCAGGTAATCAATTATGAGTCGGGGCCCAAACAGCAGCCACTTCTCTTAACTATTCCCATAAATTATTCCTGGTTTATGTCCCAATCCTGAGCTCAGCTCAGTGAACTGACATACACACTCAGTGTTAATGTTTATTGACCAAATCTCCCTATCCCGTGGTCTTTTCTCACAGCCAAGGAGAGACTTTCCAAGTGGCAACTCTCACCTTGTAGGTCAACCAGGGGAAGGTGGGAAAAGTGATGGAGGGAGAGGTGGGGACAGAGCTGGAAGGCTGAGTGTTGACTGTGGGGTGTGCAGGAGGACAGGTGACTTATCCTGGGGATGCTGCTCTGCTTTTAGGAGCACCATGAAATGCATTCCAGGCAATTCCCTCAAAACCCTTCACGAGGAAGTCGGTGCTTCAGGGAGGCTGCCAGATCTGTGTGGAAGAACAGAGCAGCTGCTCTGGTTTTTAACTGCCTTACATCTTTGTGGTAAGAGTGGGGACTGTGTTCAGAAAGCACTTATTAAGCCAAAAATAACCCCCCATTTTTCTGTGAAAAGCGAGTTATAAATATAATCACAGTCAGCAGTAGATCTCAAATCTAAATTGCATGCTTTGCTGAGAGATTTTTTTCCCCAAGCAGAGGTGAGGAGATGGCAAAGATGCACTTCCCGGACGTGGCAGAAGGGAGGCAGCCTTGTTTCAAGGAATGCTGCTTCTGGGCGATAATCCAAAATGCACAGTAGGCAGAAGTTAAAAGGAAGTGCTTGCTTTTAGGTTTTTAAACTATATCCCTTAATCCTGGGTGATGATTGACAATCATGATTTAGAGTATGAGGTGCCCCTTTCTAATCCGGCAAGTTTGATGTTATTTGCGTATCTAGTATGGCTTTATTCAACTAAAAACTAAATGGGAGCCTGTGCAATTGATGCCACATTTCAGAGATGAGTCCTGGACTGGGAGTCTATTTACAGATTAGTGGATACACAGCTTCCATAGTAGTGGCCTTTTTTAATGCATGTGTGTGTGTGTCATTTAAAGGCTCCAAAAGGCAAATTTACAATTAAAATGTTTCTTGCTGGGTAAGAATACTGGTTGGAGACTTTTTACATAATTTAATTCACCGTGAAGGGAAGCAGTATACAAGATTATATTAATCCTAGTTTGATAATTATAGTAAAATAAGAATACATGTTTGTATTTAATAGTGATAAAGAAGCTATCGTTTATTGACTTTGTGTTTTTATTATAACATATCTACTTGATCTCAGCTCCAGCACAAATACTTCACCTCTTGCTGAAGTTTGCAGCAAGTGGATGTCAAATGAAGAGGACCAAACAGTTAATGAGTATTTGCCCAGGGTTTGTTTTTTGTAAAGGTGAGCTGACACTTCTTATCTCCTGCAATCAGCAGCTTTTAAATCAATTTTGCTTAAAGAAAAGTAGTAATAAATCGGGATACATTAGAAATGGCAAAGAGAGGAAGCATCGGTGGGGGGGGAAGCTGGATATAACTTAAGCATGTAAAGCTTTGCAGCATCTTCTGCATTTTCTAGGGTTTACTGTTGATTTACCAAATGCAGAGCAGCTAAGATGCACACTCTTGCTGATTGAAGCTTTGCATGTATGTTTAGCATTAATCACAAGCAGCTGTGGTGCAGGGAAACCTTCTTTCTAGCCAGCCAGATTATATTAGATTAAAATGATCCATATGTAAGGTGTTGCAATACCTACTACCGGGGCAGGAGGGAAATCACATTATACTTGCAACTAGATTAACACAGGGATTGAGCTGACAAATAATTCTCTCCTGCTTTTCATTTTGTCGTGTGGGAGAAAAGAAAATGTTGCTAGACCAGTGGACTGCCTCGACAGGCACAGCTCTGCCCTTGCTTTGGCCACACTTGCCAGCTCCTGGAGTTGACAGAGGATCCCAGAAGAGCCTGATGACATGGGAATAATTTATTCATTTAGATTGGAAAAGGCCTTTGAGATCATTGAATCCAACTGTTCCCCCAGCACTGCCAAGCCACCACTAACCCATGTCCCCAAGTGCCACATTTACAAAGCTGTTAAGCCCCTCCAAGGATGGGGACCCCATCACTGCCCTGGGCAGCCTGTCCAGGGCTGGACAACTCTTTTGGTGAAGAAATTTTTCCTACCATACTAAACCATCCTAAACCTTTCCTAAACCTCCTCTGGTGCAACTTGAAGCTATTTCACCTTGTCCTGTCCCTGTTTCCTGGGAGTAGAGCCCAATACCCACCCCTGGCTGTCCTGTCCTGTCAGGGAGTTGAGGAGTGCCAGAAGGTTCTCCCAGAGCCTCCTTTTCTCCAGGCTGAGCCCCCATAGCTTCAGTCCCTTCCCCAGCTCCATTCCCTTCTCTGGACACACTACATCCCCCTCAGCATCTTTCTTGTTGTGAGAGGCAAAAAATTGACCCCAGGATTGGAAGTGTGGCCTTGCCAGTGCCCAGCACAGGGAATGGTCACTGCCCTGGTCCTGCTGGACACGCTGCTCCTGGTCCAGGCCAGGTGCCATTGGCCTCTTGGCCATCTGGGCACAGCTGGGCTCACGTTCAGCTGCAGCCACCAGCACCCCCAGGGTCTTTCCCTCTGGGCAGTTTTCAGCCACTCTTCCCCCAGCCTGGAGCTGCAGGGGTTGTTGTGACCCATGGGCAGGACCCAGCCCTTGGCCTTGCTGAATCTCACACCACGGGGCTCAGCCCACGGGTGCAGATCCCTCTGCAGAGCCACGTGAAGTGTCTGAGCCCCAGGCACAGAACCCCTCTGCAGGGAGCACAGCTGCCTGTAAACCACAACAGGCCCATGGCTGGATGGGGTTGGGTGCAAAGTTTTGCCCCTTGGATGCTGGAGAAGCCAACAGCCAGCTGGGAAGGGGATCCCACTGCTGGGACAATGCCTGGGGTAGCACCAGCTGGGCAAACAGGATGGTAAGTGATGTGCCAGACCCCGTGGGACTGTGGCACCAGGAGCTGGGCCTGAGCACGTGCTGTGTGCTTGCAGACCTCCTCTGGGAGCGCAGGGATATTTTCCTTTGTGGCCTGAGACTGTCAGCAGAGAAAAATACGTGATGTTTTCTGTACTGTCCTGGAGATACAATAGCTCAATAAAATATTGCACAGAGCTCAGGCGTGGGGAGCAGCGGGGCTGGGCTGGATTTGCATAAGGCCAGTGTAGGAATTTGGCTGCCAGTGGGGCAGGGGGAAGCAGGGGGCTATAGAATTCACTCTCTTGATGGTGAATAGCACCGGGGGCTCCACGCTGAACTACTGGGATGGAGCCATGGTGGGCCTGGGCATGCTTCCAGCATGCTCTGACAGAGGAAATTCCTCCCTTCAGTAGTTTTGTCTGAGCAAAGAGGACAGGGCTGGGATCCTAATTGTCTGGGACCTTTGAGGAACTCATCTATATCATCACCTTTTTATTGTGTTTGCTGATTTTTAAAATTTTATTTATTTTCACAGAGCCTCTAATGGCATCAGATTTGGGACAGCACAGGGCACTCTGTGAAACAGGTTGTATTCTGGCATCCGTTCATTCTTGTGGTAAGATACCTCCCTGATACTTTTCTGCATTGAGTGGGAAGCTCAGAGCAGGCTCCTGCACCCTGAAATGATAATCTGGTGTCTCACACTACTGCAGTGTTCTGCTGTTGCCCAACACTGCTCTCCTACCTCATGAGCCAGCTGTTGACTCCTTCACCCAACAGCCACGTGCTTTCCTTTTTTCTTCTTTTTGTTTGCTCTGTACCCCTCTCTCATGGTCAATCCACTTCCTCCACCCACCTGCTGCTCAGATTTTCCACCTGGCTCCATGAGATCTGGTGGCACAAGGACTTTGAATCCTGCCACACTCAGAGAGCTGTCAGAAGAGGTATCATTGTACCTTTCTAACCTGATTTGTCACGTATTTCAGAGCTATGGTAGGGTCTGAAGGTTGTTTTTATGCCTGCTGAACTGGTGTGGTCGCCAAACATATCCTGTGGGTGATAAAGCTCAAAGAGGCATTTGTTTTACCTTTAGTATTCTATACACTAATGGTCTTGATGTGCCCAAAATGTCAGGGTAGAAGTTTTGATGTTTCAGTCCACTTACATGTGAAAAATGCAGGGAATACTTTGGTTTGTACCAGGACTTAGATGTCTGCAATTTTTTTCCTAGGCAGGGACTCAATTTTTTATGAGATCTTGGGCTGCATCTGCAGCTGAATGCTGCAGCATTGTTGTTCTGTAACAGTGCTGCAGCTGGAGGCAAAGCAGGGCAGGGACTACAAATCCCTCTCAGTAAGTCAGGAGTGGAGAGATCTGAAAGGCATCGAGGTTTGGACTCCTGATTCCACTCAGGAATCCTTGACACTTAAGTCTGTTGAGCTCAGTTCAACCCTTTCCTGTTTAATGAGTACTCTGGGTACCTGGAACACATGCCAGTGAACCTCAGTCACATATTCCACAGCTTATGGCTTCTTATTATCTTTCCCTGTACCCCAGAGAATGGCAGCAAGCTGTGGTACCAAGGATCAGATGGACAAGGTTGGGGCAGAAGCATCATTTAGGTGTGAAATCAGGAAAGCTGTGAAACCTCTGTCCCTGCAGTCACTGTCTCCTCAAGATGTGTATTTTCCAAGCTGAATTGGTGTTGGGGGGAAACCACCAACTTTTCTGTTTGAATCTGGGCTGGTTTTAGGGATTTGCCTGCCTGTAAAGCCACGTGTCCTCATGCCATAGGTACAGTGCCAGGGCATCTTCCAGAAGGTGGAAGTGATAACCACGAGTGTCCAGAGCAACTTTTACAGGTTATGATCTTCCATGCTCAGGAATCTGATCTCTCTGTGTTGGGAAAGGAAAACTCTCTGATGGGAACTGCTGTTTTCTCCACATGTGGGTCATAACTTGAGCAGGACTTGTCACCACTCCCAGATTAAATGCTGCTACCATTCTTCTAGGATAACTCTGTTTTCCACCCGTGTGCAAACCATCTGTTTCCTGTAAATTTGTAGATACAAACCGTGGCTGTTTGGACAATTGATGTCTTTAAAAGATGTCTTGTTCTGTACGTCTCAATGAGATTTAAAAAATCAATCAAAGCCTGAAAACTATATACTTTCCCCAACCCTAATGAATGCGTGTCTCTAAGCGAAATTGCAGCTTGCATTATATTTTGAATTAATTGGCAAACAGTTACATAAAGAGATCATATTAAGGTCTCTGAAGAAGGAAGCTGGGTTAAGAATGAGCTTTCATCTCTAAATCTGCTTTTTCTGACTTTTTAAAAGCTTGATTTGTCAAGATGTAGTTGACTTCTGTTTTGTGTATAGATTTTCTGTCTTTGTTTTTCTTTTAAACAAAACATGTCAAGGGGAAGCCAATATAACATCAAAGCACTAAAATAAAGAGCTTTAAGGGAAGGAAAAGAGAGATGTTAAGATTAGGTGAAGGAGGGAAGGCAAAGGTGTGGAGGAGATATAAATCAAGTAAATAAAGACATGGCAGTGAACTGCTCTAATGAGACACAAGGCTAATTAAAGAAAAGGAACAGATTTAATTATTCTCAGATATTTTACAAGGCACAAGAATGAGGTTAGCTGTAATCTCAGTCCTGCTGCAACTCCAAATTCTTTTTCTTTTGCCTTTTTTTTAATCTTCCCTTATGAAGGCACTGAAAGCCCCCCTGATTCCGGCCTCGTGAGTCATGTGCTATTTTCCTGCTGCTCCAAGGTGTAGTAATGTTTTCCTGGCCCTGCTTTCCACTTGATGTTCAGGGACTCATATTTGAGACCTGGGTCTCACACGTATTCCTGGATGAACCCTGTTTTAGAACCCAAATTGTGGGCCATACCACGAATTCCAGTTAATCCAAACCGACCTGGAAATGAAGTGCAAATAGGACAGTGGAGCTGGGGAAGGGTCTGGAGCACCAGGAGGGGCTGAGGGAGCTGGGAAAGGGGCTCAGCCTGGAGGAAAGGAGGCTCAGGGGGAACCTTGTGGCTCTGCAACACTCCCTGGATGCAGCAAGGAGGGTCAGGCTCTGCTCCCAGGGAACAGGGACAGGGCAAGAGGAAATGGCCTCAAGCTGTGCCAGAGGAGGTTTAGTTTGGATAGTAGGAAAATTCTTCACAGGAGGGGTTGTCCAGCACTGGCACAGCTGCCCAGGGCAGTGGTGGATCCCCTTCCCTGGAGGGACTCAAAGCTTTGTAGATGTGGCACTTGGGGACGTGGGTCAGTGGTGGCCTTGGCAGTGCTGGGGGAACAGCAGGATTCAATGATCTTAGGGGGCTTTTCCAACCAAAATCATTTTATGTTTCTGTCACCTCCCACTGCTAACAGTGTTACTGTTTTAAGCGTGAGCTGCAAAAAACTCATCAGGCACACTGAGAGGCCTCCAGCTCTCCCTGTCCACTGACAGAGGCACCAAGGCACTCACCAGGAACTGGGGGGGGTCTCCTGGGACCAAAGCTTGGCTTTGCAACCCCTGATTCATCAGTGCCTAAGTTGGGTCAAACAGGTGGGTTAGAAGGGACCTAAAGCCCATCTTGTTCCTCCCTCTGCCCAGGGCAGGGACACCTTCCATTGCTCCAGGCTGCTCAGAGCCCTGTCCAGCCTGGCCTTGGACACTGCCAGGGATCCAGGGGCAGCCACAGCTTCTCTGGGCACCCTGTGCCAGGGCCTTACCACCCTCACAGGGAAGGATTTCTCCCCAGTATCCCACCTAACCCTGCCCTCTGGCCGTGGGAAGCCATTCCCCCTTGTCCTGTCACTCCAGGCCCTTGTACCAAGTCCGTCTCCCCCTCTCATGTGGGCCCCCTTGAAGCCTTGCAAGGCCGCAATAAGGTCACCCCTGAGCCTTCTCTTCCCCAGGCAATCTGGAGGGGAGAATCTTGATCTGCCTTACCTGAAAAGGAAGCAAATTTAACATTAACTCAGGCCCATTCCCACCCAAATCTGGGGGGCACGTGGCACACAGGCACCGGAGCTGCCTCTGCAGAAGTTGGTGTCAAACCTTCCGTGGCCTTCTGTGGTCCAGATGTTTGCCAACCTGTTTTGTCATCACCAAAAAAGAAGGAACTCTGTGACAGGTGTAGCTTTCAGAGGCGATGCCTTTCTCCCCCACCACATTCCTCACCCCCTTCTCCTCCTCCTCCTCCTTTCCAACCATTCCCCTCGTCCTCCAAAGAAAACTTGTGCGCGCTCGCCTCTCACGCCGCCTTGGCATGAGAATCCTTGCAGCAAAAGGAAAGAAAGGGAAAAAATCCTGAAAGCCACGCTTTTCCCAGCAGGTTGGCACCACCGCTCCGGCTTTCATCCGCGGGAGCAGCGTGCCAATCTCACGCCAGCACAAACAGATGTGACTCCAGAGCTTTGAGTGTCCAATGAAAGGGACATTGCTCGCGCTGAAAGCCGCCAAGATGTACCAGCCTTAGGATTTCCCGTTGAGACAGACGGTTTTCTCAGAGCTCTGCTTCAAGGTGCCTGGATTTGGGAGCTGAATTATTTATTTCTTTTCCCTTTTCCTTCGTGGCCTGACATTGTCCAACAAGGTTCAGCACACGATTCCTGGCTCAGAAGAATGTTATTAGACCAGGTGTAAGTGCACAGCGAGGCCGCTCTGTTCACACAATGGATGGATGGGGTGAAATGTGTTCCACGTGCCCCGGGAGCTCACGTGTACTGAGAACTTGTGCAACAGATAAACTGTGTTTTAATTTTCACAAAACCAGCCCGTTTTCGTGCCATTTGAGATACAGAAAGCGGTAAAATACGTGTGATTCCGTACGCTCCGCTGAATCAGAAAAAGGAGGTGCTTAGTTGGCAAAACCACTTAATCCAGACATCTACAAGGGAAATCATGTAAGTCCAATGGTGCTTAGTGGCAATGAGTGCCACTTAATAGGGATTGCAGTTCTGCTTAACTGGGACACCTCCAGATCATTTAGGAGGCTTAGCGGAACGGGGTGAGCAATTTGCAGGCTCTATTCTTCCAAACACCACATCCCTTTTTCTGACATGCAAAAGAATTTCCCCAGATGGCCTGCAACGTTTGGGGTGGTATTTCCTCCTTGGAATTTTGCAGAGGGTTCCTCAGGGCTGCTCCTGGCATGACCTGCAAGGGTGGGAAGGCCCTGGCACAGGCTGCCCGGAGAAGCTGTGGCTGTCCCTGGATCCCTGGGAGCGTTCCAGGCCAGCTTGGACAGGGCTTGGAGCAACCTGGGATAGTGGAAGGTGTCTCTGCCCATGGCAGGGGGTTGGAACTGAATGGTCTTTAAGGTCCCTTCCACAGAAAACCATTCTAGGATTCTGTGTGTTGATACAATAAGAAATCGCTTCTTGCCCCTGAGTCTGAGCTGAGAATTTTCTGCTGTGGATTGGCCAAATTTTTGGAAGACAACAGGATCTGCTGTGATCACCTGTCCTGACACTTGGCTGATTTTAGCCAGAGAATGCAATCCTGAAGTCTGTCCATCAGGCCCATCCATGTTTGGTCGCAATACAGTTCAGCTTTTGTCACAGTAGGAGCCACAAAACTGTCTCCCCTCCTCAGTGATGCCTTCCTGGTGCCCAAGCTTTGTATTAGAGATTAAATCCCTTCAGACCTAGGAGCCTTGTGCCAGGGTGAGAGAAGCAGCAGCTCTTAACTGATGAATCCTGCTGGGAAGAAATGATGTAGCTGAACTGTGTTCTTCAAGACAAGAACATTTTTGTTTGAAACATTCTGGAGGGGTTTTTGACTAACCTGGCTTGAAAAGCTGGGCACAGCACCATCTCCTTTGGCACCATTTCACCAGCTTTCACTGTTACTCCCTAAGAGCTCCAATGGCATTGGAAGTCCTGCTCCACAAAGCAAAAGGTAAATACATGCTGAGAAGCTATTTCCTACATAGCTTGGGATTTGGATAGACTGAACAGACAACCAAAAGCAAGTGGTGTCATCCCCATTCTGTGCAGGGGAAGCTGCACCTTGGAGGGATTAAACAAGTTCTTCAAAACTCAGAAGCTGGATCAGGACTTGAACTCTCGTGACTTTGCTGCCCAGTCCCATCTTAACTGCGAGTCTTGTTCCCTCCTGAGATAAGGGATGCTCAGGGTAAGATTAGGCTCAGACTGGGAAGCAAACACAATGCTGAGGCGTCTGACAAGATGTTCTTGTGAATTTTTAATCATTGGCTGTGTGGACGTGTGTGTAAGGCAATAACCTGAGGAATTCTGTCCTACATTTTGGAAACTGTTGTAGCTTTGCCGCTCTTGGAATGAGTCTCGAGTGAAAAATCTGCTCTGCTGCTTATTCTCTATCATGTTCCCTCTAGATAAAGCTTTAAATCTGTGAACTTAGTGGCTGTTATTCCAGGAATTTCTCCTTGGAACTGACAGACAGTATCCCTACTATTTAGCTAGAAAAAAATCTTTTCTGGAAAAGACTAAGATGGAGCAATCTGATTTCAAATTGATTGTTGCCTGTTTCTGTGTTATACAAATACATATGCATATCCTTGTGATTTTAATACCAGAAAAAAAAAAAAGTTAACATTCAGCTAGCCCCTTACAAAATAAGTTTGAATCTTTAGCAGCTTGAAGATAAAAATTTCTATTTTTTAAAAAATCTGGTTCATAGGTATTGGTTTCTCCTTAGAACTACCAGTGTGAGTTTAATTCCAGGGAACAAGAACTATGCTTAGTTGTTTAAAAAAGCACATAAAATGAAAGTGGGAGCAAATGGAGAGCTTTTCTTTTCTCTTAAGGAAAGGCAGGACAGGTGAGAAAAGCTGCAGTTAAAGATAATTCCTATTTTTCCTATGAAATTGGTCTAGATCCACATTGCATAACCTTTCCTCCTGTTCTTTTATTCACCTCAGACTTGAAATGTTTTTTAAGGTCTGTCCAGTGGGAGGTGAAGTCTATATTTCTAGACAAGGATTTTTACTTTGACTGGTATGTCTTAAGGGTTGTGCTGCTGAAATAGAAGGAAAAGTCAAATTTTTGTGTCTGTAAATTCTTGCTCTGTAGTCATCTGCCTTCACAGCTGGCACATACAGAACAAATGTCTAATGGTTTCTGTGATTTCACTTTGCCCCTTGGGACAAGTCAGGAGTTGGGCCTGGCTATCAATCCTTTAAAATTGTGTCCAATTGTGAAATTGGGGGGAGAAATAACTTGGAAAATTTAGGAGCTGGTCTGTTGAAAGTCAGCTATGAAAGAGGAAGTTTTTAAAAAAGGAGCAGAATTTTCCATTGACTGTATAAGCTATAACTCTGTTGATTTAACACCTTCTTTTGGAATGGTGTGAGTTGTTTAATCTACCACTCATTGATGGAGATCTGAGAGACAGCTACTACCCAAGGCTGGACCAGGAAAATAAATCAATACTGATTAATAGCACAGAATGATTTTCATGAGCTGTTTGACAGGGAGGGAACCTGAACTGGATGTTGATTCACCAGAAGGACATGGAGACTCCTCATGGGACTTGGGCCACTAAGGGGAGGAATCTCACAGCCCAACTCTCCCCTCTATTTCCAGCCTGTTTGTGACTGGACCAGTGAGAGCAAAGTTACTCAACCCCTGTGATGTGAATCAGCACATTTTGGAGGAGTTCTTGGACTGTTCTGTGCTGGGCCAGGAGCTGGACTTGATGATCCTTGTAGGTCCCTTCCAAGCCAGGATAACCTCTGATTCTGTGATAATGACATGCACTGGCCAGCTGATATGATCCTAATGGTAAATGGAATGCAGAGAAAGGGCTTGTACATGGGTGGCTCGACTGTCATCTGAAAACTGCAGATTTGCTTATCCTTGGGTGGAATTGGTCCTGATTTCCACAAGGAAGGGAAAGACAGAGGTGTTCATGTACAAAACTCCACACATACATTCCAATCCTTGTGCAGCACCAGGGAAAACGTCTTTGTATAGCTTCTATTCCACAGCAAATAGTGCAACGTGAAATTGGCATTTGGTTTAATAATTAAACAATAATTAAACAATGCTTTATGCCACCATGGTCCCAATTCCACAGTTTACTGCATGGTCGTTTTACAAATCTTTCATGAGTAGGGGATCTCTGTAATAAAACTCTCCCTTTTCTCTCCCTTTTCTCTCCCTTTTCTCTCCCTTTTCTCTCCCTTTTCTCTCCCTTTTCTCTCCCTTTTCTCTCCCTTTTGCTGATGCTTTAACAATGAGACAAACTGAGCAGTCAGAACACATGAACTTAAAATCACCTTAAAAGCCCTGACAGCAAAAAGTTTCCTAGTTAGTCCAGAGAATCTTTTTGGGGTGAGTTTGTTTGTGTCAGGTTTTGGTTTTGTTTTGTTTTTGTTTTTTTTTTTTTTGCTGTCATTTCTGTCCTGTTAATTTGAGCAGAAACTGTAATTAGATGTAAGTGGTCTTGTTCCCACAGAAATGAATGGCAGCATCTGGAGAGAGACAACCGTTCCAAATGCTTTTGGCTACCAGCTCTCCACAAGTCACCAGGACGGAGCAAGGGCCGGAATCCAGACTTCTGTCGGCCCAATTTTGTATCTGTGGAAGCACAACACCAAATCCAATATTCAGATGCCTTGCCATGATGGGTGTAGGAGAGAGCACATTCCAGACTTTTGTGTTGCCTGCTCCTCCTGGGAGGCCAATCCCTGCTGTGCCTCCGGGTGGGATTGGATGACCAGAGCTCGGGAAAGGAGGGATGCTGGGCAGAGGTTTCTGGTGCCTTTGTGGTTTTTTTCCACCCTTTTCCTTTTCCATTTCATTATCCACTTTGACAGTAACTGGGCTCTGCTTCCCCAGGCAGGAGCAGGGCTGTGTTTGTAAACAGTAATTGAGCTAAAAGATGTTTTCTGTCAGAGCTGAGCTCGTTTCTTTCCCTGCTTTCTCTGCAGAAGGGGCGGCTCTGCTTCGAGGTGCGGCCGCCGGTGCCGGTCTCTGCCTCGGAGCTGCAGGGCTCTACAAGGTCACACAGCTCCTTATCACCACCAAAATACATCTTCTGTGGACGTTTATCACAATCAGCACCAGGGTGCTGCATTTTTATCAAACTTTCTGTCCCCTAAAGGAGAATCACACTTGAAGCTGATAGTGCTCTCTGGGAGTAAACATTTCCATCCAGCCTTCCTGGTTAATTGAAATGGGATAACATTCCTGTCCTTTCTTCAGTTTTTTTAAACTTCTCTTTCTTGTTATGAACAGGGGGAACTTGCAATCTTTCCAAAGATTTTTCCTCTCTGGCCTTGTCCTACTTGGCATTGCAGACTCACTTGATACTTTGTATGACATCTACAGGTTCAGGACAAACATTCTGGCACTTTTCAGTGCCTTTTATTAAACTTTTATTAAATTTTTCACCATGCCAAGCCAATTCTCGTTTTACCTCGCTAACACTGATGAAAATGGTGTCTCCTTTCTATTGCTGCTGCTCTCCAGGGCTGTGTCTTGTTTCTCTCAAATACGCAAAAGGAGGGGGAAGGAATTCAGACTAAAATTTTTTAGAGCTGCTTGGAAGATTTACAGGAATGGTTCCCATGAGTCTAATGGGACTTGTGTCTCTAAACCCTTTCAAAACTCTCAAATCTCTGACTTCTGTTGTGGAGGCATCAATGATGGCCCAGTAAATGACAGGAATTGAGATTTATAGCTGAAGGGTTGTCTCAAACTTAGTGTTGCATATAAAAGCAAATCGGTGTTTCTCCCCCAAAGCCAGGGTGCTTACCCTGAGTGCAGAATGAAAGTCTGAGCATTTACAAGTAAATCTGTTATTCAGCGTGGGAATTAAATTAAATTATTCATCCTTTAAGAAATTTAGGAATGTCAGACTCTTCCGTCCTTTATAATTTCAGTAATGTGGGGGTAAGGGAACTTCAGACTTGTGACATGGCTGAGGATCAGTGACATGTTTTCTCTGTACATTGGACTGTTTACATAAAGTTATTATTTTGCACTCAGAAATAATTATATCCTGTGGACAGCACTTTATACTGTTGGAGTTGGAGAATAATCACAGAATCACAGAAACATTTGAGTTGGGGAAAACCTCCAAGGTCATCAAGGCCAACCTTTGGCCCCAGTCACCACCTTGACAACCAGCCCAGAGCACTGAGTGCCACATCCAGTCATTCCTGGGACACCTCTGTGGTGGTTGGTGACTCTGCCACCTCCCTGGCAGCCCATTCCAGTGCTTAACAGCCCATAATAATAATAATAATAATAATAATCATCATCATCATCATCATCATCATCATCATCATCATCACCATCACCATCATCATCATCATCATCATCATCATCATCATCATCTTTTTACTGAAAAGTAGTTTCATTCCTGGATTTGCAGCCACTAGAAATTTTTGTCTGCTGTTAGAACATGCCCTTTTTTCTCTTTGTCACAGACATACTGGTAGTTCTCATGGAACTCTAAATTTTTATGCTTGATTTTATTACCTTATCTTCAGGCTGTTCGCAAGGACAAGTTCCTGCAGAGTGGCCACTCCAGAAATGCCTAGCTGGCCTTTCTTCAGTCCCACTCAGCATCTGCATTCTGCTGCCACAATTTGGATTATTCATTATGCTCACTTTGTTTGGCTGTTCCTGTGTCCCACTTTGGTGCTTTTCTAGGGTCAGTGATGGCAGTCTGAATATGGCTGATCTTGATTTAATGATCCACCAGAATCCACGGTCACATACAGGAGGAAGAGTGTTCATTGATTCATTGGTTGTTAGGAATCTAAGAGTATTCCTTCTGAATTGTTCCCCTGTACAAGTGTCATTGCCATGGGAATCTGAGCCACCTGAATTGTTACCTTTGGTTAGTGTGAGCCACCCAGGCTTAACCAAACTCTGGCCTGTCTCATGCCATTTCTTCTGGCATCCTGTGCTGCTGTAGGCTGGTTGTGAAGTGCAGGAGAAGATGTTTGGTGATGATAACTTAGACTATAATTTAGACTACAAGAGCAGAGAGATGGTCTAGGTGACTAAACCTGATTCTGGATTTTTACAGTTCTGTGAACCCTGCCCAGCCCAGGACAGCTCTTAGTCCTGTTTAACTGTCCCCTCGTGTCGTGACTGTGACACAGCAGGCGTGAGGGAGGCAGTGTTAGCATGGATAACACATAATCACAGCATCGCTTGATTATATGCAGGTGCTTTTATTGAAGAGCTCTGGGAGTCAGGGGTACAAACCCAAATCTGGCTCTGACATGGATTCGAAATGAACGTGCTTTTATACTCTTATTGTTATATAACCACATGTTAATTATTAGACTGATATTGTTCTGTTGTATACATTGTTTCTACCTAAGCATGAATTACATTAAGCACCCCAAACACTGCTTCTCATGATTCTTATCATTTCTCATGATTCTTGTTATGATTAAACAATAAAACAATCATTACATTTATCATATGATGATTACGCAGATGCAAAACAAAGCTCAGCTTCCATTCCAGAACCTACTGGCTCTGGTTCCCTTTCCAGTTCTAACTTTCTTTCCATTCCCAGGCCCAACCTTTTTCTATTCTCCCCCCCGGATCTATTCCCATGATTTTAGAAGCATTTTAACCCTATGTTATCAGCAGGAGAACACCAGGAGGCAGAAATAGCTCCACTCATTCTCAGCTGGGGACTCCTGACAGAATCCTTTTCCTCGGCAGGTAGCAGAGGTGAGTAGCAGCGAAGGTGCTGCTGACAGCTGAAGAATTGAAGAGACCTCCTGGGTCAGAGCTTTAGGTCACCTCCTGACCCACACAATGATGAAGTGCCCATTCTTAACCAGACCAAGGTCCATTTAAATCCTGGCTGAGGTTTGTTTTCTTGGGAAGAGGGAGCGCTGTCCTGCTTGTCCACTTATCCAGGCAACTCCATGCCCTCTGTGATCTTACACATTGAAACCTTCCTCTAATTCCCAATCTAAATAAGATCAAAGTTCTCTTATGCTCCTGTGCATCACTGTCCTTTGGCATCAGTAATTTCTCCCTGCAGGCATTAAACCTCCAGATGTACTTGCAGCAGATCCATCCCCTCCCAGCCTTGTTTTACCCAGGCTGGGGAATTATTGTTTATGTGCCGTCCTGCCCCATCAATCCCTGGGACAAAGCACGATCCCACTTCTCAAAGAGCTGTGGGCTATCTGAGGCTGCTTTAATAAGGAGTCACTTAGCTTTGGTCTCCACCAGCTCGTGCATTATCCCCTGAACAAAGCCACTTTGGTCTGTGGAGAGTCCAGAGCTGGGCTCAAGGTCACAGTGACATCCAGTGGAAGAGCAGTGGAGCATCTCCATCACACACCCACCTGGCAACATCTCGTTTGTCATTGCTTGAAATTCGTTTTCTTCTTGCTCCACTGAGCAGGGCAAAAACTTGCCAAGGTCAACGTGTGATGAGTGAAATGGGTTTTGTTGTGAGACCTGTCAATACCCTTCAGCTTCCCTACAACAACAGGGTGACTCCTGTGACGCCTGGGACTTGTACCTGTCCTCCTTCTGAAGGCAATACACTCCTGATATCCTGAAATGCCACTCTCAGGAAATCAAGAGTTGATCTGCTGGGCACACTGGGGTCTCAGGGCCAGCTGTTCAGTTCTAGGTATCATCTCCACTGACCGAAAGCAGCTCTGATGATCCACACTGACTGCTCATGCCAGATAAATCCCCTTTTTCAGTTATTCTCTGCAAAGAGAACAGTGACTTTGGCTGATCTGGGAACAGAACAAAATGGATTACCATAATAAACCATAACGGGAGAGGAGAGGACCCTGTAATTTGGCCACTTAATGTTTAACTTCAAGTGGAAAGGGGTGGGGGCAAGCAAGAGATGATTTAGGACTTTTTCTGCCCATATTAAATATGTGGTGAGCAAATGAAGCTTTCTTTCCCACTTCCATGTGGTTCCCACGTGGCCTTTTTTCTTCCCATGAGCCATCAGCAGCAGTGCCTGGGATTCCTCCTTTCTCTTGCCCTACTTGCAGGGCTTGATCAGCAGGACATTTTATCCCCTGGGTCGTGATGACTCCTGATGGTGGGCAGGCAGCAGGTGCTGCTTCAATCCCACAGCAAGCTGAAGGAAAAATTTCAATATTTGACCCATTAATTGATGAGTTTTTATTGTCGTCGTCGTCATCATCATCATCATCATCATCATCATTTTAATTCTCCAAAGTAGGGCTTGAGCTTGCAGATTCTGGAGGACTCTGGGGATCCTGGGAGAACCTTTGGCCAGCAAGGTTTTCCCCACCTCCTCCAGGTGTCTTAGAGGCAAACACGAGGAGAGCTTGGTCCACTGGAGGAAGCACCAAGTGCTTAAGGTAATTTGAAATCCTTTATCTGTCAGTGTTCTTGACAGCAATCAAGCACAATAGAAAATAAATAAATAAAGAGAAATCCCGTAGCCATGGAAGCACACTTTAGATCAGATTTCTATTTGCATGCTTCATACACATACATAAAACATATTTCATGTACCGAGTTAAATAATGCACAATGCTTAAACTATTCTTACTTTTTATCCTTTGGTTATTGTAATTACAAGTAATTTTGTGAAGGATTTTCTATTTTTAAGAAATCACACTTTTGTACTTGATCCAGCTAACAGGATTTTCTTACATTACTTCATAAAGAGACCATCTTTAAACTTCTAATGTTATTTCTTATTCATTAGTACATATGCCTGTAGGGTATGTTCATAAATGGGTTAAAGTTACAAAGTTATGCTTATAAAAGCTCATGGTAATTTGGAGTATCAGGAGGATTTATTAATTTTGAAATCTTAAAAGAGCAAAAGCTAAAATGAGATTGGATTAAGTATATTCTTGCATGCAGTTATTCTAAACACCCTTAAGGACCGCAGACTAACTTACAGAGGACATTATGCAAATATGAATATATCTCTAAGTGCCTCATAGGCTTGCTGATGTAATATTTTACATGGTTAGTTAAGTACATCAAGTAAAAGGTTTGACCTTGATATACTGTAAAAGGTACTTATCCCACAACACCCAATTGTTCTCTGTGCCATTGTGAAATGCATCCCTCCAACGTGCAAACAATTTTGTGCACAGATCTCATTAAATGTAGCTCCAGCAGCCAAACAGCTGTCCACAACACCCCATCTCTTTAGAAAACCAAAGAGCTGCTTTATAGTTTATCAAAATGCCGTTTGCATTTATCAACAGTGCCAGGCTGTATTTATGGAGTGAGAAGACAATTTCTTGGGAGGACAGAGTTTCCAGGCTTTATTGCTGGCACCTGTTCCCATTACACAGTTCAATTTTATTTTTTTGAGGACACATTGAAGGTGGAGGACTACAATGCCCTGAAGTCAAACGATGTTTTGGGGAAGGAAAACAAGCTCCAGGTTCAACTTGAGCTTGGAATTTCTGCAAATTCTTGGCTTTACTTGTCTCTTTGATTATGCAGAAATAAGCCTGACTACATGGACTGAAATGTTATATTTCCCTGGTCTTCACTCTTCCCACTCCTACTCCATTCCATGTGTACATATATATGTGTGTGTATATATTTATAAACACATATATTTATATTCCATTGAGGTGGAAACGAAACAGAACAGAAAAATGGATTGCTAAACATCGTGTGTTATCTTTTCTGTGTGTGTATCTGAAGGGAAGATTGGCTGATGTGGCACCTGCAGATTACTTTAGGGTAAATCCTTGTTTGTTCTGTTTAGCATTTCTGTGGTTATCACTGAACTGGAGGGAGAGACTCTGTAGATGGATGGGGTGGGTGTGGATTCCTTACATTAATCAGATGGAAAAAACAGATATCCAGTCTTGCACACCAAGACATCAGCCCCCTTCTGAAGCCTGCATCATATCAAGAACTTCCTGTGGGGCTCCAGCAGTAAAGTGCATAATCTCCCTCAAGTCCCTCCAGAATGACCAGTGTGCTCAAAGAATATTTCTGGTTTATTATCATGGACTGTAAATACCCGGTTGGGATTGCCTTTCCCGTGTGGTGCTTTGACAGTGATCAAATAGTTGTGTTTATAACCCCAAAAAGGAATCAAATAGTGCAATTTCATCGCGGTGATGTTGATAGTGTGAGATATCACACGCCAAGTTGTGTTCTTCCATTAGGTCTGCCTTAGGAGAATGATTAATTAGCTGTAAAGTACCACTGAGAATATTTCATTAGAATTTGCCAGCTGCCTGGGAAAACTTGACCTGCTGGATGTGGCACAGAATGAAACTTTATTGCAGAAAAAGAACATCCCTGTGTGAGTAAGAGCTATTTTGGTGCCTGCCAGCCATGTTGTGGTTTTTCTCAGTGGAAAAAAAAAAAAACCACCAAAAAAAACCAAGGGAAAACCAATGGTTTCCACATCAGTTCAATGTCTCCTAGCTCTTCTGTATAGGAGGGTGTTATTCTCCAAAGTGAGAGTGTGTTTTGTGGTGAAATATTAACTCTCAGGTTTGTTTGGTTCGGGGCTCTCTTCTTTTGGAGTTTGTCTTGTGAAATCAGGAGAGCTTGGAAGCAAGACGAAGTTTGAGGAATTTTGTTCCTCTCTGAGCCTTATCTGTAAGGAAGCCTGTGATGGGTATGTATCATCAAATAAATCATCCTTGTCTGGAATTTCAAACAAACTCATTTCCATTCTACAAAGACACATCCAGGAGTGTGTGCAAGTAGGTCCTCAGCAGAGAATAAATGGAATAGGATTCCCAAGTCTAAAATATCCTTTTCCTTGCCTCTCTCCCTTCTTCAAACCAATATTTCTGTGTAATTCTGGATATCCATTTCTCCCTTTTGGCTATATCTAACAGAACAAGGCTGTTTGCTACACGATAATGAAAAAAACCCCATCTTTTGCTTAGAAAATATAATTACTACAAAAGGTGATTTTACCAAACACAGAGTTTACCACTGGGATCTGTGGGGATGAGATGCCTCTGAACAGAAGGTTCCATCTCTGCAGGAGTGGATGTTAATAAGGAAAGGGACTGATCTTTAACAGAGTCTGGCACTTGAGGTAATGTACCCCACACGTTGTAATTTAGGGCCTGCTCCACAGAAGTGAGGTGTTTGGGTAAGCAGTTGGGTGCCTCATGAATTTACAAACACAATTAAACAGATTAGGTGAGGTTGGTAATGTGCTAGAAATATTTGTTGGTTCCCCCTGGCATCTGCCTGCAACTTTGCTCTCTGAGAAACCTATGTCTTAATTCTGTGTGGTGTTTGAAGGAATGGCTCTTCTCGGGATGGGTTAATTAAGGAAGTCCTTAGCCATTTTTTTTGTTTGTTTTAATCCCAATGTACTTTTTTTTTGTATGAGCCCACTACATTTGTCCTTTTTGTCCACTCAAACCTCAAAAACAACAAGTCCTTGATACATGCACAGTGCACGTACACAAAATCTGCGTAGAAGTACATGAAGCAGCAAGTGCTGTTCCTCCACCCAAATCTGACTCATTTTAAATGCAGATGGGGGGGAAAATATCACTGGAAAGATAAGTTATCGCTCTACTGAAGATAGCTTTTCTTTTCTTTATGTTTCTTTTCCCCACAGTGCTGAGTGTGTGTGCCCATGAGCTGTTAAAATCCAACCGAAGCAAAATGTAGATTTCTTACCTTGAGAATAAGCCCAGCACAGGTTCTCTAGGATCCTACAGATTTGTGTCAGGCCTTTTCCACATACATCCCCTTTTCCCACTTTGGAGGTGCTTGGCCAAGGAGAGGTCTTTGTTTTGAACTGAAGTGGAAAAATTCAGAGTGGAAGAATGAGGTTCTTCTCACCACAAGAAAGGCATTGAGGGGCTGGAGCGTGTCCAGAGAAGGGAATGGAGCCGGGGAAGGGACTGGAGCAGCAGGAGCAGCTGAGAGAGCGGGCAAAGGGGCTCAGCCTGGAGAAAAGGAGGCTCAGGGGGAACCTTCTGGCTCTGCACAACTCCCTGACAGGAGGGGACAGCCGGGGGGGATCGGGCTCTGCTCGCAGGGAACAGGGACAGGATGAGAAGGAACTGCTTCAAGCTGCCCCAGGACAGGTTTAGATTGGATATCAGGGAAAAAATTCTTCATTGAAGGGAATGTCCTGCCCTGACACCAGCTGCCCAGGGAGGGGTTGGAGTCACCATCCCTCAGAGTGTTCAAAAAATGTGTGGATGTGGCACCTGGGGCCATGATTTAGTGGTGGTTTGGCAGAGCTGGAGAAATGGTTGGACTGGATCTTAGAGGGCTTTTCCAGCCTTAAGGACTCAGTGGTTCTCCATGCCAGAGAGGTCTGGGGCAAATGAACGCCAGCTGCACACGGGCAGTAAGTGAGCACAGCTGTCTGTGTGTCAGGCAGACATTTACACCAGGGCCAGTCACCTGGGTTGTGGTGGGGAGCAAAGGTGCTTTTAGGGCGTCACTTGATTGACCAGATTTTGTTGGTTACTGTAAGAAAAAGTGAATTGCACCCTATGCTCCATTGACTTTCCTGGCTGGGTCTTCAGTGGCTTGAGAAAGAACCCAGAATGATCAGCTTAGATGTACCCATGCTCACAGGGCAGATAAAATATATCTCTGTAATCTGATCTTTGAGCCCTAATCAGAATATTTCAATGTGATGTGAAGGTCTTAATTTTTTTAGCTGATTTTTTTTTTATTAAACTTCAAACATATTTTCGAATTGAAGAATTAGTTTCAAACTGAAGAACCAAAACATTTAGTTTCTGAAGTATTATCAAAACATTTGGCATTGCCTTAAATTGCTGTGCTGTTTGTTTGACCACAGTTTGTCTTTCATGAAAGGTGTGTTGTGCATAAACAGCCTCTGGCTCTGCTCATTTCTTGTTTCCAAGGTCAAATTCTGCAAATGTTTCTCCCTTTTCTGTCTCTTATTCCCATTTTCCAGTCTCAGGTCCTCTTTCGGCCGTGTCCAAGTTAATAAGCTCTAATGAGAAATGTGTTCTGCACCAAGCCTGGCTTTGGCTGCATCCAGCTTGGATCCTTCTACACCAACCTATATAAACATAGAAGGTAATTTTATTCTTCTTGAATCAGCCTCAAAAATTCCTCATGTCTCCTGCCTGTGGTTTTGCTGCAACAGGCAATCTGTTGTGTGCAGGAGTAGGGGTGTTGCCTCTTTCTTGGATAAGAGAAAAAGCCTGGTGGTTGCACAACAGCTCATCAGTGACGTCGGTGCAGGACATCGCGAGCTGGTGGAGGAGCTGGCAGGTGTAGGAGGGATATCAAGGTGCAGCTGAAATTTAATTTCCTCCAGAACCATTTTCCACAAGCTGTGCAAACTTCCCTTTGCTACATGAATACACTTAAAGACAAAGATTTCCCATTTTCCTAGAAATACTCATGGTAACAACTGCCTGTGCTTTCTCTCCTGGAGCCTTAACAAACAGTCTGCACATTTGCATTTTCTCTAATGGTCTCAGCAGTAAACTTCCCTCCAAAAAGAGGGGAAAAAAGGAAATCTTGTGTTCCCTGAATGCAGAAAGGAATTACACATTCTGTCTCTGTCTCTCGTACATACAGATACACAATTTAGTACTTTACATCTTCAAAGTGCTTGCTCCAATAGGGACTAAATCGTGTTTGTAAACTCTCGCTTTGGGAGACAAGTTCAAATGGGGCTTAAGTCCCAAATGGAATGTTGATGGTCTCAGTCAAGTTCCTAGTGGACATTTGCCACAAAAGCACAGCACTCTTAGCTTGTATTGATAACAATTAGCATTATTGCTCTGTGATCAGCACAGCCCCCTTCAAAGACGTTTTGTGCGATGCACTGGGCGTACACAGATTTAAAGACCTGCCTCAAAATGTGAAGAGAAAAAAGAAAAAAAGAGAAATTTTCTGCTCCACTTTCTGTTCTGCAAAGGAGAATCCAGGGGCTGCAGCCCAGGAATATGGTTAAACTGATGGTTACTGCTGTCCCAGTTCAGGACCTATTTTGCTAAATTTAAGGTAAAATTACGAAGTGGTGTGACCGTGGTCCCAGGGGTGCCGGTGTCAAAGGCAGGGACAGAACCCAGCTCTCACCAGCCCTTAGAAATTGTGTTAACTGGAAGGTTACCCTTCCACTCCAAGTGGAGTTTAATGAATATAACACACTTCAATAGGTGTGTTCATAAGAAGTTACCCATTATGGATGTAATGCATGAGTTTTTCTCTCTTGGAAATCAGTTACTCTTACTGGCCATTTCCTGGTCAGGTTTTGATGAGTCCCTTTCAGGCACAGTTCCCATTGAAATAGGTTTGCCTGAATGAGGACTTAAGGAACAACTGAATAAAGACCTCTATAATTGCTCTATAATGATTAAATGGTTCCCATGAGCAAGGCAGTTCAGAAAGACGTGCTTTCACTTAGCAACATTCATGCTGCCAAAATGAAATAGCCACATCCACTGCAGGCAGAACTTAATTCATTGCTGCTGCTGCTGCTGTGATTGTGGCAGAGCAGAGACTGGACAGGAGCAGGCCAGGAGAGTGGTAGACCCTGTGCAAACACACTGTACATGGCAGTCCAAGTGCACATGTCTCAGGGTTCCAGCCCAGCTTCCCTCTGTGCTGCTGATGTGTCTGTTTGGAACAGGTTCATTGCTTTGCCTTATTTTTGCCCCATTTGTTCTGCTCTTCAAATGCTGTTTGGGGTTAGGGTGTCAGTGCTGTGGTTTAAGGCAATGTTTCTTCAGAAGGGTTGGGCTGAGGACAAGATATCTATATCTATATAGAGACATATAGATATATATAAACTTTAGTTTGAGGTGAGATGAAAACTGTTCCTACAGGAATGGCCGATTCTTCAGGCCCTGTAAGTTTATCCAAAAACCTCCATTATTTTATTTTTTCAGTCTCCCAGGGTGTTGTTCCATTATTTGTTGATTTTTAAATCTCCATACTACGACTTAAGAGTGAGGACAAGAATTGCATTGAAGTGTTTGATAATGAAAAGGAAGAGGGCAGGAGGTGGTGAATATGATCTGTTACAAAGCAACAAGAGGCCACAGGAACTGAGCAACCTTCCTGGGGCTCCCAAGACCATCCTCCTGTTCTTGTGCATCTTCCCTGAGATTTTTGAGGCTGTTTGTTGGAAGTTTGGAGATTCCCCTTGTTTTGGAATGCTCAGCCCCACTCTGGGAACCCAGGCCACAGACCAATATCATCCAGTGAAATCTTGCACCCCAGAGCTGGAAATGGCAATGCTCTAAGTCAAACCATCTCTGGAGATTTTCCTTGAAACCATGGCTGTGTTAAACAATGGAGTCAAATCTCTTGGAAATGAGTTCATGAGAATTAGCTCTGCATTGTCAGCTGTAAAGGGAGAGGAGCGTTTTGTTCCTCAGGGCCTCATTCTAATCTCAGATGCACAGCGTGCATTACCATAAAGCTTAAAAAAGCAGATATTTCTGAGATGATACGTGGGATTCTGTGCAAGCCTCTCAGAGAAACCAATATCCTTCAGGAGTTTTTCATGCACTCCAACACTCCCAGGCAGGACGTGGGCCCCTGATAGAGCATTTTTGGCTAAGGGGTGAAAGAGGGGATGAGGAAACCAAAGAGAAGCTGAGGTGAAGAAGCAGAATATGCCAGAATTGGAGCTGGAACTTGTGAGCAGGCCTTGATTTCTGAGAGGGACGTGTGGTGGGGTGTCTATCCCATGATAATATAAGTGAGATATCTCTGCAATGTGAGACTAGGGAGGATATTGAGTCTTACAGGAGTACTGACACAGATAACACATTTTAAGAGGCAAGGAGGGTTGGTGTGTTTATTTATTTTGATTGTTGTTGTTGCTACTGGCAATCTCAGCCTGCAACAGGAACAGGTCATTTGGGCCATTCAAACCAGAATTAATTGGTGTCAACAACCAACTGGTGCCTGACCTCAGCCTAGCTGCTGGAAAACAGCACCACAGACCCATCCTGACAGCAGGAGGTGCTGAGCAACCGCAGAGACACGGGGCCAGAAGGAATCTCAGGAGATGATATAATCAGTGGACAGACATCTCTTCTGTCCCTACAGGCTGATTGTCAAAGTCTTCTCACATAAACAATCCCACTAGGTGTGTGCACCTCTTGCCTTTGGGAGTTTGAGGAGCAGGAGTTCCAAGAGTGGGGGGTAGCAATGCCTCCCCACGGTGCTGTGCTGCAGGATGGGGCTGGGCCAGGCAGGTTTGGGGTGCAGGGCTGTTTGGCAGCCTGGCCAGCACTGCTTGCTAACTTTTCTCCAGAAACTGCAGAGTAGGACTGCCAAGTGGCACAGGTCTGGCTGGCAGCCCTGGGATGCTGCCTGCCAGGGGAGCTGCACTCCAGCTGGGCCAGAGCCAAGCACTGCCTGTGGAAGCTGGAACATGGAATCAAAGAATCACAGAATGCTTTGGGTTGGAAAGGACCTTCAAGACCATCCAGTCCCACGCCCCTGCCAAGGGTAGGGACACCTTCCACAAGACCAGGCTGCTCCAAGCCTCATCCAACCTGGTTTTGAACACTTCCAGGGATGGGGCAGCCCCAGCTTCTCTGGGAAACCTGTTCCAGCGTCTCACCATCCTCAGAGTAAGGAATTTCTTCCTAATTTCTAATCTAACTCTGCCCTCTGTTAGTTTGAAGCCATTTTCCATTGTCCTGTGACTCCATGCCCTTTTCAAAAGTCTGTCTACTGCTTAACAGCCAGGTTTGCAGTGGTTAACTGAGGATGTTGGTGACCACATGGTAGCATTTCCTGTTTAGGAGAATTTTTGCAGAACGCTGTGTGCACCTCCATAAAGATTGTGAGATTTCCCATATAACAGGATGGGGAAAGCTCAAGCCAATGTGCAGCACCCTCGTTTCTTTGTCTGTGTGGTCAGACATGGCTTTGTGCACCTGAGAGCTGCTTGCCCCATTTTCACACTGCTGCTTGGATAGAGGGCTTGCTGTCTGAGATGGGAATCCCAGAATCATTTTGGTTGAGAAAGGCCTCCAAGATCATCGAGTCCAAATTTTCTCCCAGCACTGCCACACCACCACTAAGCTACATCCCCAAGTGCCACATCCACACATCACTTAAATCCCTCCAGGGGTTGTTGGTGACTCCACCACTGCCTTGGACAGCCTTTTCCAGTGCTTGACAGCCTTTTTCTGTGAAGATATTTCTTCCTCATACCAACCTAAACCTCCCCGGGTGCAACTTGAAGCTGTTTCCTCTTGTCCTGTCCCTGGAGAAGAACCTGACATGATGCTTTGCAAGGTAGCACCTGATTTAAAGGTGTGCAGGAACCCCGTGGAGCAGCAGAACACTCTACCTGCTCTATGTTAAACCTCATCAGGTTTTTTGGCTTTTGGCAATCACCCTTGGGTGGGACAGGAACCAAACACAGAGAGAGCACCGTGGTGGAGGCACCAGGTTTGTACCTGAAAGGAAGTTTGCATTTCTTGGGTAACCAAAGTGTGGGGGAAAAAAAATCTCTGTTCAGAGGAGCTGTAGCAGAGCACTTTTGTCCTGATGGCACGTTGGAGGGTTAAGATTTTCGGGTATTTCCTTTGCACGTTTGCCTCATCCCCAACACGATTTCCCACGAGCACGTGCTGGGCCTTTGCCAGCTCCTTTGTCTTTCATCTCTGAGCTTTTCTTCTTGGGGCACGGGGACAGCTGGGGGGAGAGAAGACAACCCTGGCTGCGGCAGGGACGTGCGGCGGTCTGGCAGGCGCCGGGGCCGAATCCCATCTCTGAGCCTCACTCCTGGAGCTCTCACACAACCTGGGAGGGGGAAGACACGAGCTCGCCTTTTGCATCCTCGAAGAGACAGAACAGATGCCATTCCTGACCCTCCGGGATCCGTCGGAGAGGGAGGAGCAGAGCCAGCTCCAGGACTCCGTTTCCCTCCGCCAGGACTGTGAGATGGGCTCAGCCATGGCAGTGTCAGAAGCTGCTGCCAGGTCTAGGAGATGGATTTTGGTGTTTGTCACCTCCAGAGACAGAAGCTCGGCTTGCCCCAGCAGGATCATCCCTGTGCCATCAGCATACCTGCTCTTTGGGGAGGGTCGTGGATTTGTCTCCTGACACTGCTCAAAATTCTTCCTTTCCTGCAAGGTTAAACTGGGAATAATCCTCATAAAATGGTTTATGCTGTGGTGGCTTCTCAAACCTTGGCTGAAGCGCTGCATGGCTTGAGGAAACCTCTCCAAAAATCTCTCTGAGATACACTGACCTCCCCAGCCAGCAGTGACCTGCTGTTGTGCTGTCCCCCAGCCAAAGCTGGTGTGGGTTTCACCTTCAGATCCTTTCCTGTCCTTCCCGAGGAACTTTGGAGGAAATAAGGGAAAAAAGCCCCAATAACAGCAGGGTGGATTTTGATGGGAGCTGGGGTTCTGCTCTTCCCTGAGCATTCGAGCAGCTCTCCAAAGTCTTACCTGTGCATGTCTATGGCTAACTAAGGTGTGACAATGCATTTGCAAGAGCTGTGCTCTGCCAAGCCCTGAGCCAGCTCAGCACTTGCACAAGTGAGGACAAGAGCTTGGACATCTCCAAACCTATTGAATGTACCTTTGGGCTCGAGTACATCTGTAAAACCTTGCTGGAGGTAGGCAGGTGCCCAGCACCGAGACTCCAGGGCAGGGATTACTCAGGAAGGGGCTCAAATAATAGGAAAACAAAAGACTAAAAACCTGCCTGTTCATTGCAGCCTCTCTGGAAACACAAGAGATGCGTTTGGGAAGCAAGGACAAAATGAAAGGGGCAGAACAATAAGCTGTTTCAAGCACCTGAGAATATATTTAAAGCAAGAGAAACAAAAAAAAAGAGACAAATTTCTGAAGCAGCACTTGAGTGCATTTTTTTCTGCTGCTGGTTCATGTATCACCTTCTTTATTGATTTTTTTCCTTTGCGCTGAAAATATACATTATCTTCCAATCCTTCTTCAGTGAAGTAAATCTAAAATGAAAACAAACTACACATTTGGCCAACCCTGCCTTAAAATTACACATCAAGAACATTTCCAGTGACAAATACTTTCAAGGCAAACAAACTGAAGAGAAATTAAAAAATCTCTGTGGGGCATAAATATGTAATTACACTCACACAGGGAGCATTTTATCAGGTAAACCATCCTACTTTGTTAATTGAAATGCTGCAGCACAAGGTTTTTTGACAAAGGGGCTGAATATGCATGCATATTTTTCACTGCTGCTGTTCCATTTCTCTCTTTCCTTTCCCTGTGTGCTCCAGAGATGGGGTAGTGATCACTCCTGCTTTCTTTGTTCAAATATCCTCATTTCTGCCACCTCCACTTAATTCTGGCAGGGAAAGTTTTCCTCTCACCGGAGGCGCAGGATTGTGGGGGGTTTTGTTGACTTGAAAAAGAAACCAAACCAAACCCCAGAAAACCAGAAATCAAGCGTTTTTCTTAAATTAAACTCTGCAGAAACAATAAAACGCTGAGAATTAAAAAAGAAAGCGGACAGAATAAAAAGAACTGCAGGAAATAGGTGCAGCTGTGTTGACCTAATCCCACCAAAACCACCTCACCATGGCGAGGATGAGTTACGGGAGCTGATGGGAGCAAGGCTGAAGTTTGGGACTGAGGAGGTTTGAGCTCCCAGAACCCAAGCCTTTGTTACAGGAGCATTTGTCAGTGTTTAGTAGCCACGGGCAGCAGTCAGTGAAATATTTACAGCACAGTCCCTTCCAAGAAGCGTGGCTGCTGGCAGGGTGTTTAATTGTCTAAATGCAAGCTGCAGTGCCAGCTGTGGGTTTGCTCACCCATCTGCGAGGGCTCTGCCATGCCAGTTCTGCCCCAAGAAGGAAGCAGGGAATATCCTCCCTGGAAAGAGGGGCACAGAGCAGCTACCAGAGCTTGACAACAGTGGTGACAACAGTGACAACACTGAGACTGAGAAGAAGCAGTGCCCAGGCTTCCTTTAAGGAAGAAATCCAGGATGCTGGGACATCAGCACCTCTTCTCCCTGCACATGGATGGAGAACAATGTGATCTCCCTCACAACCCATTGCCTGCTTGGGTTTTTCTCTGCACTTTCTCCCGCTCTAATTTGCACTACAGAAGGTGCCACAATTGCACAGCCTTTAGCCACCATCACGTGGGGAAAGTCAGAAAGGCTTCAGTGCTTTTCTTCATGAGTTTTGTATGTTCCATGTTCCCATTCTGCCTCGTGCCCATCTCTGCTTCCCTGCATATATCCTTCTCTTTCACAGTAATGTCCCACAAGTATGGTCTTCGCTCCATTTCCAGTTCCTTTTCCAGGCTCTGCTGGTTTGTTGGGAATGGAGGAAGATTGGCTGACATTTCCAGGGAAGGAGGGCATTTCCATGCCATGTACCTCTCCAGGTAAGTCTTGTCAAAATTCCATGGACATGTAAACCCTTGGAAAACTTTCTAAAATGGACAAAATAAGTTTGAGTGGTCTGTTGGTGCATCTCTGCTTCTTTTGTTTGGCTTTACAATGTGACAACAACACCGTGTCCTCTCCAGGAATGATGTGATTGAACATGAGTTGTTTTGAAACAAAACCACAGTGTTTGAAGACCAAGAAGTTGCCAGCACTCAGAAATCTCCTGTTTTCCCTCTGACCCTGAATCTTGAATAATCTTACACAAGGAGGATCAGGTTTGGTACAGGACATGTGAGAAGTCTGGTGTGGTGTAACAGAATATTTTAGCCACTACTGTGTCCTTTCCCTTTTATTTTTGATTGAGAAGATCCTCCCCTTTTCCTCTCTAGAAGATTCCATGCAAGAATCTCACCAGTGCTCTGCAGGACCTGAGTGGCCACGTGAGTGCTCAGCAGCTGAAATTCAGGTGCTACCAAGACTTTTTGGGTGGAAACTGGAGCATCCAGAGAATTTTATTATCTTGAGAATTAAGCACCATCTTGGCAGGTATTTTAACCCAGACATCCCAGTCCACACACGGTTCTAGGTTTTGGTATTTTATCCTTGGTCTATTTTGTTAGACAGGTGGTTTTGGCAATAGAATATTTGCTATATTCCTCAATATCCTTGGCTGGCTCACGTCCCTCCTGGCTCACGTTCACAGGGACACTTCCCCATCTTTTTCTCTCCCCTCCCTTTGCCTTTTGAGCTGTAGGGTGGTTGTTTGCTCAATAAACAATGTTTGAAGTCGGCAGTCTCCAGGTATCTGTGTTGACTGAAGCCACTGGGCTGTGTCAGAGAGAGCAAACAGAGCAGCTTAGTAGACACTGTTACGGTTCATGTGAAGCCCTCAAACATGGCTGGGGAGGATTCCCTTAGTGACAGATCAGGGGATGCTTGGAGGAGTTTGACACTGCATTACTTTTTGCTTTTATTACCATTGTTTTCCTAAAATACAAGAACAGCTTCCCCGTGTTTACATAAAAAGCAAATATGATACCTTGCTGCAATTTGTCTTGGAAAGTTGGTTATTCCAACATTCATCTCTAATTCTTCACCTGGTATTCTCACAGGAACATCTTTCTTGGACATTTCAGTATCTCAGAAGATTTGCAAAGCAGAGCAGCCACAGCACCCAGTGCTGAATTGTCAGGGATGGGAATGCAGGGATAAAGGCTTATTGAGGAGTCATTCTCTGACACTCTGTTTTTGTTCACCATTTCAAAAAACAGCCTGGGATTGCTTTCAGGCTTTGGTCTTGTCATGACAGCATCACACAAGTTGGCCAGAAATTTCCAAAGGTTTTGATGATTAATTTTTCCTTGCATTTTGGTTGAAGTATTGTGCTCTTGCATTTCCTGATTGGGCTTTTGTTATTTTTAATGGGTGGATCTGGGTTGATTTCAGTGCCTGCCTTTTCTTCCTCATCCATTAATGAATAAATCTGGACTGGTTTTGCTGAGAGCTGTAACACTTGCTCCTGCTGGTGGGTAGGGCATTCCATTACCCCAAACTGTGATGCCAGCTAAAAGTGCACCTGCCTGTGGCGCCTTTAAAATCCCTCAGTGGTTTTATAAACCAGGTGATGAGACCAGGAAGGTGCTTGCCAGACTCAGATTTAGTCTGTGGTGGGGTTGTAGCTGGATGAAGTGTTGAGATACCAGCTGGATCATGCTGCTGGTAAGGCTGCTGTGACCCTTGTGAAGGGTTACAGGAACACCTCAGGAAATGGAATGTTGATTCCCCATCTTTTTTTTTTTTTTTTTTTAATACTGAAATTCCTTTATAAGACATTGTTTTGCCATTTTAATTAGGTATTTTTTTCATTTTGTTTGCATTTGTCACCATACCAGACCACACAATTATCTTTTTTTTTTTTGCTGCCTTGTATGCTGCAGTCCAGAAGTGGATGGAGGCAGCAAGATATGGGAGGGTTCCATGGTAAAGGAGGTGCAGGGAGAATTCCTGTCAGCTAGGCTTTATGGACAAGGCCACAGGTTGGGCAGTGGGCAGAAAGTCCTAACCATGGAATTGGAATTTTGGAATATGGAATTTTGCCATAAAAGCACATCAGGAATAGCTACAGCTGTTGGGGAGCAGAAGGGAAAAGCCATTTGTGTGAGCATCACACTGGACTAGTTGGTTAAAACCCCCATTTCTTCTCCTCTCCAGAATCAGTAAAGATATTTCTTCAGTAGAAGTGCAGAGGGAGCTCAGGAAATCTCCAGACAGTGGCACTTGGGGACACGGTTTAGTGGTGGCCTTGGCAGAGCTGGGAGAAGGGTTGGACTTGCTGATCTTGGAGGTCTTTTCTCACCTTAAAAATTCCATGTCCAGCTGAATCCTAGGAGAGCTGGTCAGCCAGCAGCCTGGCACATGCTCTGCACATCTCAGGGATGATGCCTCACAGTGTCTTTTTCCTTCCTGGTCTTGCAGATAAACTTTTTTGCTGAACAATGTAGATAGCAGCTTTGAAGGGAAAACAGCCCCCCAGCCCCTCCACAAATAAATCCAGCATCACTCTAAACCCATGCATTTCCTTGGCCCTGCAGCATCTGTCAAAGAGCTGCTCCAGCACCTCAGTGCTTGGGAGCTGTAACTTCCACCCTCAAACTATTTGGCTTGTTGTGATGTATTCTTGTGCTAATGCCAGTTTTCTGTCTGAGCAGGCTTCTTTGCTTTGTTGTGCTCACTTCCCTGCCATATTTCTACAGGGAAAGCCGAATGTTTTTGCATCCGTCTTCTCCTGGAAGATTGAAATTCCCCTCTCCCTGGTTTCTCTCTGCTTGTTGAAAAGGAAGGATCTTTCCTGAGTGAGGCACCCTGCTCAGCCAGTGACCCTGGAGAGGATCAGTGCTACTCCCCTAACTCCACTGGCTACATCTGCACAGATAAACCTCCAGACTGCACGTGGCTTTTCCACTCCTACAGGGTACTGGAGTGCTGTAGTCACCCTGGTAAAACACATCCCAGTTTTATGGGTCTGGTTTTTGTCAGCTAAGGGGCCTTTATTAAAGTGGACTTTCTTAAATCAATCTTACACCTGTGACCCTGAGATCATCATCGTGTTTCCACAGGATTCCCATTTGTCATAAATGCCTCTCAACCTCGTATTTCAGCAAGCTGGATTTGTATCCTCCCACATTTCTCCCTCCAACTTTCCATTTCTCTTTACACTCAGATAAACTTTTGATGCCTCATTTGACTTGGACTCCTTCTCCTGGGCAAAACCTGGAGTCTCTCTGTGAGGGTGGTTAATGTGATGTGTCAGTGCAAGGAAGTGTCCTTGCTTAGCCACCTCTACAAGGACTTACCTGCCTGAGCTCTGCAATTATGTGACTTTAATTGGCTTTTAATTTGGGAAGGTTATATAATATACTTAAATGAAAACCACAGAGGTGTTGTTAATACACAGGTTATGAATTGCAAACAAAATGAGAAGTGGCTGAATTGCTTCTGAGCTCACACAGGCAAATTCACATTTTCTTTCCCACATATTTAATATGAAATATACCAGAAAGATCATAATTAGGAAACTACAAGGGTTTAAAACCTATATTGCAAAAAAAGAAAAACATTTTTGTGGCTCTGGAGGTTGTAAACATGCTTTCCATGTCGAGCTGTATGTTGCATTTCTGCTGATTTAATCATTCATTAAACATTAGTAAGAGGCCAATTACGCTGTTCAAGAATAAGATGTTTTACGAGGAAATGACAAAAAGATACATGTAATCATTGAAATGCCAGTTTACAATCAGATAGGATGGGAAATAATCCCTTTAGCAAGCTTAAGCTTTTACATATTAATGGCAACATTGGGGAGAGTGGGAAGAGGGCTTTAACAGCCTCGTGGCCTCCCAGCCCTGATGGGGAAGAGAGAGCTCCTGGTGCTCCGGACAGAGATTTAACAACTTCTATTCTGTGCCACAGATACCTTGAGAGTTGAGATTTTCAAAGCCCCTTCCTGTAGTTAGCAAGTCTGTGTCTACACATCCAGCATGAACATAGACAAAAGAGGGCTGGAAATATAATTCTGGCCCTTCAGAGAGGTCATGGAACTCCAGAACGGTTTGGGTTGGAAGGGAACTTAGAGATCATCTCATTCCAACCCCCTGCCATGGGCTGGGACAGCTTCCACTCTCTCAGGTTGCTCCAAGCCCTGTCCAACCTGGCCTTGGACACTTCCAGGGATGAGGCAGCCACAGCTTCTCAGGGCAACTTGTGCCAGGGCCTCAGCACCCTCACAGCCAAGATTTTTTTCCTAATATCCAATCTAAATTTGGTGTCTCTGAGTGTGCAGCCATTCCTCCTTGTCCTGTCACTCCATTCCCTTGTTCAAAGTCCCTGTTCAGCTCTCTTGGAGCCCCTTCAGGCACTGGAAGGAGCTCTATGATCTCCTCAGAGCCTTCTCCGAGCTGAACAATATCAACTCCCTCAGCCATTCCTTACAGGAGTGGATTCCATCCCTTTAATCACCCTCCTGGCCTCCTCTGGGCTGAATCCAAGGTGAGATGTTCTGGGGAGCAAAGAGAGTTAAGATCCGCTGGGACATTTCCATACTTAAATTTTAAATGTCCATGTCAAGCACTTCCTGGAAAAGGGAGGATGGGTGAAGGACTTACCCATGAAGTCAGACCTGAGAAACCACGGCTGCTGGAGGAGCAGGGAGGGACAGAATCTCATTTTCCTACCCGTTTTCCAACACAAGACTTAGGGACACCAAGCAAAACTGTTGTGTCATGGATGCAAAACAAACAGGGAGAAGGGGTTCTTTGCACCCAGAGTTGTGAAGAGGTGGAACTCTTGGCTGCAGTACTTGGTGGATGCTCGAAGTTCACCAAAGTCCAAAAAGCCAGCAGATAAATCCACGGAAAGAAAGTTGTTTGGGGGCTGTTAAACATCGTGTTCCTCTTGCTCTGCAAGCTTCTCAGCTGCAAGGTTTTGTACACACAGAAATGTGCAATGGGAAGAAGACAACATCCAGCAAACCTTGGACTGCATTGCTGAAAGAACTGAGACTGCCTTGGTGTGTAGGAGATGAAAACCAAAAAGGTGACAAAAAGCCAAAAAGCTCCACAGGCAAGCTAAAAATAAAGGAAGAAAAAAGATAATTTTTTAACTTTAATGTCCTCATGAACTCTGCTCCAAAAGGTGTCACCTTTGAATTGCTCTGGGTACTTTCTGTGTCTGAAAATCTCACAGGTTTCCTCTAGGATTTGAGTTCTCCTGTCTTCTGCTCTAAGCACATTTGGATTGAAGACTAAATAGGGTCAGACAGAGAAAATCCGTCATAATTTGAGCAAACACTCATTCCTTATGAAAAATTAAAGACAGGAAACCCAAAGGTTAGGGAATCTTGTTTGCAGTGAAGAAAATCACAGAATATGAAAGTCCCTCGCATTCCAAGTGAACAACAGAGAACAAAGAAATTACATTTTCCGTGCCTGTTTAATCAACACAAAATAATTAAGAATATGTTCTGTTAATGGATGTGGGACCAGGATATCCTGGGGCAACAGGAGCAAAAAGCAGTGAAGACACAGGTGAGCAGAATATGGGCTCCAGATAAACCTTAGCCAAGCATCACTCCGGCTTCCCAGAGCCACGCCAAGCCTTGATGTTCTCCGACTGCTCTGCCGACTCCTGCATCTGGCTGCCCAAAGCACACAGCCCCCTTTTCCCAAATCCAGTTGGTCAGCTGTCCCCGTTGCCATGCTGGCTTCTGGGCAACGGACCCAGGCGATGCTGTTGAGAGGGAGAAAAATGTATTCCAGCAATAATATTGAAGGGTTACAGCTGCCAAACACGCCGTGTCTGTGGAAACACCTGTTGAGGAGCTGTTGCAGTGGGAAGAGCAAGATGAAGAAAGACAGCTGTAAAAGTGCCAGCAGCAGTGGGAAGCTCTGCTAAGACTGCTTTGTGCCAGTTAGAGATGTGCCAAATTATTTGGCCGCATTTCAAATATCTGGGTGTCCACTGCATTTGCCAGCTCACGCTCGCAGGGAATACTTCAGCATTAACACCACCACTGCCACGCTCCTGCTGCTCTCCCACTTTGATTTCAGCTTTTACGTTTCCGTGCCTCTTTTATTCCTGGTTCCTTCTAGTGTAAAGGAAAGCCCAGTTTTGCAGTGCAGAGACCAAAATAAGGGCTGGCATCTGCAGCTGGTGGGAAGACAAAGCACTGCTGTAAAGGTTTTTGGCAACTGGCTTGTGAGATCTGCTGGGTTCTTATTTTGTGTCTCCCCTTTTTTGTTGTTGTTGTGGGTTTTTCCCAGAGAACAACAATTTTATCTTTTGCAAACACTTAGCTAACCTGGACACTTCTGCCTGTCCATCTAGAAATCCTTGGAGCTGCAGAGCTCAGCTTGGGGAAGTTTACAGCGGGAACGGAGGGGAAATTTGAAAGTTTAGGTGGGCTGGATGGGTGGCAAAGGTGGAAACACAATGGCAGGATTCTATAGGGAAATATTCCAAATGTGTTGTAGCTATAGGTGTGGCACTTGGGGACATGGGTCAGTGGTGGGCTTGGCAGTGCTGGGGGAATGGCTGGGCTTAATGGTCTTAAAGGTTTTTCCCAGCCTATGATTCCATGATACCATGAAAAAGCACTGTCTGAAGAACCAAGGAATGGAGAGAAGGTGGAGTTATAGAGTAATGAGAATCTGTTTTAGATGATCTTCCTCCTGAAGTGCCCAGAGAGCACAAGTTCATGTCCAGGACCTCCCAGATCCTCCATCTGCACTGCCAAAAACCTGAAAAACACCCCGGTGTAAATCCTTCCCCTTGTCCACAGTGAGACCTAGGGGTATGCCCAAAGTTAATTTTAGCTTTTTAAGAGTTTTGAGAGCTAAAATAAGCAACAGAATATCAAAAAATTAAATCCTTGCTCAAATAATTCCTGTTAATTCTCCTAACTCCTCACCTTGCCCTGATGATATCCCAGACAGGCCAGGAGACTCTGGAATTACAGAGCACTGCTGTGCCTGTACAGCTGCAGCAGTTTACTTGCTTTTCTATTTGACACCATCATCTATTGTCATGATTTCTTTAAATTCCCAAATCCTAAGAATGATCAAAAACTCCCCTGGACCAAGGAGATAATGCTTTTCTCAGGGAGCTTTTTTCCTTCCCAGGAAGGTTTATCTGTTAAGTGTTTGTGGGAAACAATTCATCTTCTGTTTATTTATGAATATTTCCAAGACATGGCAGTTGATTAGCCCTGGAGGTGGTATTTCTCTAGGAGGCATCATTGCTTTTTCTGGTTGCAGACAGGGATGGAAAGGTCTGAAATCCCAACAAAGAGAAGTGTAGCATTTTACCCCTTTTTTGTGCCTTCCCTCACCTCATGGTAACCCTTCTGGGGCAGAGATTCACTCCTCTGGGTTATTTTTTGTCACAAAATGGGAGCCTGTTTGAACTTGAGTCTCTGGACTGACTGTGATGCACATAACAATGTCTCAACCAACAACTCTTCACACCCCTTCCCTCAGAACAGGACCTCTTGGGAATAAAACTAATTTATTACAGAAACACGGATCTGTGCTTTTTGAAAGACAGAGAAAATATCACACCCCATTCAAATTGGCACAAGACCAGCCATGCCCAGGACAATTTATCTTTCCCTTTTGAGCTAATTTTCCAAGCACCCTCTGCTGTAATTACTGATTTCATTTTCCACACCCCAGTCCACCTGTTCTTCTCCTGCATTGTTTAGGCCAGGATTACTACCTGCACGCCTGACTTATTCTGATTTTACCTGCTGCTGAAGGTCAAAGAGCCAGTGGTTTTACTTCAGCAGGGCTTGCAAGACTCCTTGGTTTATCTTTTCTCCAAGATAATGGCAGAAGTTCTCATTTTTGGAAGTTCCACAGAAATTCCTGCCACTCTGTTCCTGTCTCTGTGCTAACCACTTAGGGAAGGACAGAGCTATTTTCCCCTGAACCTCCAAATGCCCAGTGGAACTAGAAAGCTCCAGCCTCTTGAAACCCCTCTGCCTGGATCTCACAAATAATGATAAAAGCCTCTGCCTGTTGTCTTGGCCATGTCAAACTTCCCTTCAGACAACCATAAAATTCATCTTTCCTGTTAATCTTCCTGACTTTGTTGCCAGAGTCATGGGTTATGGTCTGTTCATCCTGAGAAAATGTTATCCGAGTCAATATTTAGACAGAATAAGCCTTAATCACAACATAGTTATGCTTCATTAAAGAGGTTTTCCATTTGCTTCGTTCAGAAAATAATGCAGGACGTATCAGAGGGAAACAAGTGGGGTAGGCTTTCTACTCATGCAACGCTTTCTTCCCTGCACAGCAAACAAGGACTAATTGCTTGTGCAGAAGCCTTTCTTTTCTTCCTTCAGACGAGGCACAGGGACAATTTTCCTTGCCCTCACCAGTGCAGATCTCCTGTTGGGTGGTGCCCAGCTCCTCCCAGTGCTGCTGCTTAGGCCCAGAAGGACCCAGAGTGATGTCCTCTTGAGCGTCCCTCTAGGTGCCACCCAAAAATACTGTTCAGCTCTGCAGACCAGTCTGAACAATCTGCTTCTAGGAGAGGCCCCAACCTTGGCGGACTCCCAGGAATGTAGCTCTGGCTGTCTGTCACTCCCATCTCACCTTCAGAGGAGAAACACCCAGGGAAGAGTCACAGAATGGTTTAGGTTGGAAAAGAGCTCCAAGATCATCGAGTCCAGCCTTTGGCTGATCACCACCTGGCCAACTAAACCATGGCCCTGAGTGCCACGTCCAGCTGTTGCTTGAACACCTGCAGGGGTTGTGACTCCAGCCTGGGCAGCCCCTCCTAGTGCAGACCAGACCAACAGGGGAAGGTTGCAGGAGAGCTGGTGGTGCAGGGAGGCCAAGCAGTCCAAGTCTGCCCCCTTCTCCAGGGCATGGAAGGGCTGATGATCTTTCCTGCAGTGCTCAGGAAAAAAAAAAAAATTTCATCTCTTTCCTGAGAGAAGGCCAGTGCTGAGCCTAGCAAATTATCCAGTAACATCCCATAAAAATATTAAACTTCTGTATTGGAGCCAAATTAACATTGTATTTCATGATGTGAACAAAGGTGCCCAAGTTGATTTCGTCTCTCTCTCCCTCCTTTTTCAAATTTAATATCACACAGAAGAGAGAAATGAAATCTGTATTTAAATGGCTGTGGAACATTGTGCATTTAAAGTGCACAGCAAGTTACTCCCTAAAGCACTCCATATGATATGTAAATCTTTTGATCTTCCACAAAATGCATGATTTCCATAAAGAATAATGAGTGCTAGCTTGGGAAGTACAATATTGACTGTCACTGTACTGCACTTAGCCACAATTATTATTTGCATGGCTTTTGCAACATAACTGGAGGGGAGAGTCCTGGGAATATTTTTAATGCATTCTAATAGCTACTAAAAGAGATTTTATTTTATAATAGATGCATTCTTTCTTTTGGGTCTACAAGCATTTTTTTTTTTCAATTTATTCATTACCTTTTTTTTTCTCTTTACAAGGAAGCATCTATGGGGGAAAGCAGAGGAGCACATGGAGACCTGAGAAAAGAGACAATTGAGATCCTGCCCTGCCATGAGCTGCAGGAAAGCAGGGGAACCAACAGTAACATTTATTTATTCTTGAAGCCAATGGGTAAAGTTTAACTTGAGAAAGGATCTGAGGTGTGATCTGTGTGAGAGAGCTCGAAGTGAGCACCACCCTTTGAGGCATTCCTGGGTGGATGCTCTGCAGGATGTAAATGCATGGAGATCCCATGGGAGGAGTTTGTCAGTGACCACTGAGGCCAGCAGAGCCTTTGGCATCAATCCAGCCTTTTTCCTCTGGCTTTCCACACAGGAAGGTCTCAAAAGCCCTGGCCCAGTGGCAGTTGTGCTTATTTCCAGTGTTGGTGATGGGGAGAGAGAAGCTGAGCCATGGCATCTGCAATGCTGAGTTTTTCCCATCTATTTTTCCCATCTTCCTGGAGATGCATCAGCCCAGAGGTCTCCTGGAGGTGGGGATCTGGATCCTGCCTAGCAGAAGAAGAGAATTCTCCCATATTTCTCAGGGATCCCAGCATGCTGTTAGTTCACCCAGGAGATGGGAAAACTGCAAGCTCACGATGCAGGAAAGAGAGGTAGGGATAAGGCCTATCACAAACACCACATCAAATAAAGGAAAATGTAAGAATTGTCACATCTCTGCTGTGTTGTTCCCTTCCTGAAGGTTTTGACATCTCTCTCAAGGTCTGTTCCAAGTAGCTCAATGCATTTTTTGCTTGCAATGCAGCAAAGCTGAGAAGCTCCAGAGCAGGGCTAGGTTTGGTTGAGCTGGTGGGGAGACGACCAGGGAAAGGCAGATTATTGGAGACGAAAGTTTCTCGTAATAAAGGAATGATTGAGGGGTCCAAAGAGACCCAGTGGAGTCAAGTGCTGCTTCAGGACTGACTCCTCAGGGACCTGAGTATCCACACAAGTGACACACGCTGTGTGTGTGAGCAGAAATCCAGCCCCAAGGTGGGTCTGAGCCCCTGGTGAGCTCTTGGAGCAGGGCACAGACCTCTCCTGGCATCAGGCAGCAGTGATTCCTGCTGGTTTGCACTGATCTGCCTCAAAGTCCAGCCTGCAAGGAGAAAGTAAAGTTCTGTCTTAGTGTGCCTCAGTTTCTCTGAGGGTGAATTAGGCATGGTGATATTTTCTTTCTTTACAAAAGCTCTTTGAGGGCCAGGGAAGAAATTGTTGTTATGATGGTGTAGCTGAACGCTGACAGAGGTGAACTGAGCTGAACTGAAACAAGAAGTTGGTCTTCTGATCTGGAGCAGACTTCAGGAGACCAAGATGGTAGCAGACACTTTCTGAGCCCCCTGCAGAGTCAAAGCCCATTTTCATCCAAAATAGGATTTGTGATTTTTTTTTCAATGTATTTCAGCTTCATCCCAACCTAGAAAGTATTTAGAACTTGAAAAATTAGTTCTGTCCATGGCAAGGAGGCATCAAAATCCCTTTGTTTGTTTGACTGCTTGGTTCAAACCATGACACATCATGGAGAGGCACCGTTCCCATTTTTTCATTGCTCTCATCCTTGAAGATTTCACTCCTGCTCTGCACTGATCATTCAGTTCCTCCTTAAAGGACTAATAATGCAGAGGAGGACTTAGATCTTGTGAGCTGAGATAATTTTTTCAGGTTTATTCCCTGGTGCTAGTTTATTATTATATATTAAATATTATTTATTGCCCTACCTTTTCTGGAACAATTTTTATTTTCCCACCTTGGGAACATTGCTCCATGCACGAGCCCATCTTTATGGGTAAGAAAAAGGCAAAAAAGTGTTTGGGTTGAATGGCTGCATTGTTGAGTGTAGCACAAGAAACAGATTGTTGATCTTAAGGCTTTCTTTTCTTAATTCTGGACCAATATGATAATTTAAAATAATAAATGATTCCTCTGTGAAAACTTTTGTCAGAAATGAGCTGCACCAGCTCCCCAAAATCTCCTGAACTTGTTTACCTAGTAAGACTTGTAGTAATTTTCCATAACATCCTGCCCTTTATTATGCTCTGGAAAGGCACTATAGTGATTTCAAGAGGAGAAAACGAAGAAAGATTATTCATTTCACATCCTCATGCAATTCTTTTGTAGGTGGCTTTCAACAAAGGGTGATATTGGATTACATTCATTTTGGTTCTTAATAAACTAGTAAATCTCCCATTGTTCTATGTTGTCCAATTATAAAAGCAATGAATATGAGACTAAGCACTTCAAGATAACCATAGCTTTAAAGATAGACAAAAAGCTTTATAGATTAGGATCAGAATAAAACTGCCATTTTTGTAGTGTTTTGATGAATAATATTTTGAGAATTAAAGCGTTCTCTCTTAGGAACTTCAATAAATTACTCTTTAAGTAGGAACTGCAGATCTCAGGAAGGGTTTCTGAATATCTGGGATACTGAAAAGGGAAGGAAGTAAATCCATCCTAGAAGTTATGTCCTTGCTGTCTGAGGAGGTGATTATGAAGGGTTTTTCCTGAGGTCTCTTTCCCTGTAGGAGCCATCTGTTGGAATTTTCTTGAGCCATTTCTGTTGCCTTCCCGTTTTGGTTGTGGTGTCTTTTCAAACATGCTTCTTAGCTACAGTGTGTTTCAAGAATTAGTATATTCTGAGGGCTTAATTGGCAATAAAAATCAGCATTTTGAAGTCAGGATTTGCTTGTTTTTCTTGGTCCAAAGCAAAGATTTCCAAAGTTTTCCAAGAACTGCCTCTGCAAGGTCTCGGGAGGTAGTGAAGAGCAACTTTGGCAAGTGGTTTAAGCACACTGGGCAGGGACTGGGCCACTGTAGTAAAATTCTGAGCACTGGAAGTTGTGAAAAAAAGAAGAGTTGCAAATCACAGCCTTAAATATCACGGAGTGCTCTGTGGGCTTGTGAACTGGGATCATTGCCTTGCTCGACTCCGTAGGAATTCATGAGACATTTACAAAAAGATTTATTAATCTATTAATTGCCAACAGATTCTTTGTCAGCAAATCCTTAATGGGAAGCAGAGCCCTCCACCCCTTTAATCCTCATAATCCTACCTTGCATGCAACTTTCCAAAATTTGATGTGGACAGGCTTAATATTGTAAAATTGTCCCTTGGCAGAGAAGAAGCAGTGAGGTACAGCTCTCTCCAGTGGTCACACAGGACAATTGTCCCATCCAAGTGCTCATTCCTGTTCCCAGTTAAACTGCAGTGTAAAAGGAATGTGCACCCCAGGTGTCAGCTTGGGAGAGAGGAAAATAAATCATGAGGAGATGCAGAAAGAAGCACGTGGACAGATGTGGGCATGTTTAGATGCCTGAGCCCAAGCATTAAACATCTGTCTTGCCATTGTGGAGGTCCAGCACCCAAATCACCCCTTGGCTTGGGCTAGGAGGAATTTTTGCATCAGGAAACTGCTGCAGCCCCAAAGAAGGGGTGGGATTCCTGTTTAAAGCAGGCTGGGAGGGGAGCCACGCTTGGCACACCCGGCAGCAGCATCGGTGCCACAGCTCAGAGGGAAATGATGGGTAGATGAGAAAATGCTTCCGTGCTGTCAGCACTCTCCTCATAACCCTCCCACTGCTTCCCAGGATTTCAGGCATCTCCATCTCTTCCTGGATGGCTCTTTCGTTCGAGAGTGAGCTTCTGGGAAGTAACAATTCCCTTGCTCAGGATTGTCAGTCACATCATGGGACTGTGGCTGGAACGGCAATCGCAGCCTTTGATCAGTTCTGCTGGAAACAACCTGTTGTCTCTTATAATAACATTTCCATTGGGAATATTCAGATGCTGAGGCTAAAAAGAACCATTTCACAGCACACACGCAACTACACACGCAGTGACTTTGCATTTTTATCTTTTTGATTTTCCAGTGGGTGTATTTGCCTGTTGTTTTTTTTTCTGACCACATCCATCTGCTTCCCAGTTCTTACAAAAGCTAGTTTACATGAAATAATTGCCATTAAAATGTGAAGAGAAATCTCCTTGCACAAATGCATTGTTTTGCTCCTTTTAAAGCACACAGAAGCTACCAAACTAGATGTAGCTGACTGATGGATGGGTTTATTTAATTATTACTTTCAGAAAAAATGTTCTCTATCTTGCCCATAGCAGGTGCAGGCTGTGACGTGGCATTTGCTCTGGTAATTATGCTTTTTTTTTTTTTTTTTTTTGTAAATAGCAGAACAAGTCAGGAATGAAAGATAGCACTGCCCTCAGGTTGTGGGGACTGATTCAGCTTTCTCTTTACCCAATTTCAAGTGATACATTGAAATGATAAGGTGGCTGTGATTCCTGTTGCACCTCCCACCCCTCCACTCCTGTGACATGAAACTGAGGGAGGGAGAGAGGGACTGGGGGATGAGGATGATGATGATGTGTGGCAGGGGCAGTTTGTGATGGATGCTATTGTTGCAGTGAGTGATGAAGCTGATTTGGGGTGCCCTGCACTGCAGTGTAGCATGAAATGACACTGGGATGTCCAGTAAACAAGAATTAAAGTGGGTTTTTTGTAAGCCTAGAGTTTTCCCAGGTGAGGCACTGCAGCTCAGCACTTCCAGCCACGTGCCCACAGCCCTCTTGCTCAGGTCTCCCCCAGTATTCTCCACCCTGTGCCTCGTCCTGCTCCTCTTCTGGGTTTGAAGGAGTCTCTTCTCAGAGTTCAGGCTGTTCTCCAGCATCCTCATCCCACCTTTCTTTCCCTAAGCACGGGATAAATACCAGGGGCAGTGCAGGTGGGTGGGTGTGTGGAAATTCTTCGCTAAGGGAATGACAACTAACAAGGAATGCCAGGACAAACATCCCCCAGGCACCAGGAGATCCTTCCACTGAGAAATGGGATCTCTAAACTGTCCCCTGCACTGCTCCCTCCTGCTGAAGAAGGGTAGGTTTGGATTGAATATTGAGGGATCAATAGGTAAAGTCTATTCCTGCAAACTACTCAGAGCAGAGCCTGCAGCAGTGTTGGGCCTCCCAAAGGTCTGAGAGGTGGCAGGATGCAGAATCACAGAATCATGGAATCATTTTTGGTGGAAAACACTTTTAAGATCAACAGGTCCATCCTTTAACCCAGCACTGCCAAGCCCACTGCTAACCCACGTCCCTGAGTTGTATAAAATCTCCAGGCAGCATGTCCAACCTTGGGTGACTAAAAATTTCCATCAGGGACAACATTTTCAAAGCCAGGTAATGACCTTGTGGGCTTCTTTGAGCTAATCCCTTTGGCCCCTTTGAAGTGGCTCAGCTGGGGTGCCCAGAACCACTCACCACCCTGGGCAGGTCCTGGATCCAAGGCCACATTTGGGAGATTTGATATCTTGGCATCTCCAGCCCCAGCTCGTGCTGCTGAGAGCCGCCCGGTGCTTTATCAGATGCACTGATGTGCTTGCAATTCACCTTTGGAATCAATAGGTATCGATGGGGTTTGGAAGCTGCAGAAGACAAAGTCCTGCTGCTGATGGCAGTGTGTCAGTGACAGCTCCTGGAACAGGCACCCTGAGGAAATGTTGGCTCCTCTGCTCCCCATGGAGGGTGCAATGAAATGGGAACAAACCCTGCAACGAAAATACGTGTGGGGTTTATATAAAAGCTCAGCTGAGCAATATAATGCTTCAGTGGAAGGTGCACAGTGTGTACATGAATGAAAATCAGTTGATTGTTACCATGTGTCTATCAAAAATTAAAAAAAAAGTCATTCACAAATCTCAACGTTTTATGGAGGGGAAGAATTTTTTTTTTTTTAATTAGGATTAAAAATATTATCTACTTAAAATGTGTCCATGCATATAGTTCTGGTACAGCCTATGGCAACACCTATGATTTAAAAATAAAATTGTTTTTTTCCAAGAAGGAAGTAATTTTGAGTGATAACTAATTTAGATAGTGCTAATTATATTGGTTGGAACTTGCAAAGGAGTCAATGGATAAAAAGTTGATTAAAGAAAAGTTATAAAACAACAATAAAAAACTCTATACTTTAAGATGTTCTGAATATTTTAATGTTTGTTCCTGCCAGCTTTCTTAGCTGCACTGGAAAGTGAATGTTTCTGTATACCTGACTGAAATTAAATGAGAGGAAAAAAGTGAGAACTTCTGAGTCAGTTCAAGAGTAGTGAGTGTGTTCTACACCCTGAAATACCCTTTGATTGTGTTTTGAACCTCTGGTCAGTGTTTGCCTGGCTGAGACAAGCAGTGCCTGAGAGGATTCCTGAATATCTCTCTCTCTCTCTCACACCTGCAGGACATTGCCTGGGGTTGCTCACTATGGATCCTTCCAAGTGCATTCCATGTCTTGCCATGTGATATAAACACGGCTGGACCCAGCAGTCACGTCATTTCCTCTGGAAGTGCTTTCCCAAAATGGATCATGTCTACTTCCAGCTGTTTCACCCTTGGTTTTACATCTGCAGTGAACCCTTGCAGGCTTGCTGCTTCACAGCTGGATGTGTAGTCCCTAATTTAGGAGAGGACAGATCCATTCATGGCTTTGTGGCCATGAGAAGCATTCAGGATCCCTCTTCCAGGCTAAAATTCCTTATTTCTCTAAGTTCTTCTGCTGGAAAACTGAAATGACTGACTGAAACAGAAAGTGACCAAAGCCCAGACCTCCTCCAGAGGATGGAGAGAGACAAAAAAATGAACGAGCTGGGGTTATTTCTAGTTGTATAATATTTCTGTTGATCACCTCACTTTGTTTCTCAAGCCATGTGTTCCCTGCCTCCCAGCTGAATAATTTGCACAAGAAGGTCGTGAGGTTGGTGAGTTTTCCTGAGAAACCAGGAAGACCTGACAGAGCTGTAAAGAGAATCATAAAATCATAGAATGGTTTGAGTTGAAAAGGACCTTAAAGAGCACCCAATTCCACCCCCTGCCATGGGCAGGGACACCTCCCACGATCCCAGGTTGCTCCAAGCCCCCTCCAACCTGGCCTGGGACACTTCCAGGCATCCAGGGGCAGCCACAGCTTCTCTGGGCACCCTGTGCCAGGGCCTCATCACCCTCACAGGGAAGAATTTCTTCTCAATATCCCAACAATATCCCATTTAACTCTGATCTACACAGAAAATCATTACTGTGCATGCTGGCAGCTGTGTGTGCCTAATGACTTTGTGTATAACACAACATTCTGAATGGGCACTGATTATTTAATTTTATCTTTCTGGTTCAAACTTCTTCTTCTTCTTCTTCTTCTTCTTCTTCTTCTTCTTCTTCTTCTTCTTCTTCTTCTTCTTCTTCTTCTTCTTCTTCCACTTCTTCTATTTTTATAGGGCTGATATTTTATTTTATTTTAACATGTATCTGCCTAATGAACAATCCACTGCACCCCATGAGCACTTGAGAATTATGAAATTTTCAAAACAAGGGCTCGATGTCAAAAGAAGGGGAAAAACAAGTAAGAAATAGAGATATTTAATGTACATCATTTAGACTGCAAGCAGCCTGGCATAAGTTATCCTTTAATAGAGCTGTAAGAATAATTAATTTTTCAGTTCAGTGGTCAAACTGAAAAAACTGTGAGGGAGGAAGGAGAGGAGGTGAATGGAGTGGGAAGAAACAAGGAGATGTGTTTGGGTCAACCTTAAGTAACATTTTCTCATTTTCTCTCACTGAAGCGAAACAAACACTTGTGTTATCTGTTCCTTTGATAAACGGCCCTATCTGGGTTCCTGAACAAAACTTTCCCTCTAGAAGCAAGGCCTGGAGGTCCTGCCTGGATGGTAGTGACACAGAACATCTTTATTTTCCTGGAAATTCTCTTTTACCTTTCCTTTCCCAGCAAAGCTCACTCATTAAATCTGCCATCAGTGTGCAAAGACTTCTGTTAACCACAGAATTTGTCACAACCTGCTGCCCAGCTTCAGTTTGCATCGTGTCCCAACACTTGTCCATGTGTGGACCCTGTAAGACACTTTCTGCAGGGAGCAAGACCCCTGCTTTTAAGTCTATTAACTGTAAAGTAATCCTAACAGTAAGTTTACTTGTATGGCTTTAATTAGGAATAAATTCTTGGCTTTGAGGGGGGTGAGGCCCTGGCACAGGGTGCCCAGGGAAGCTGTGGCTGCCCCTGAATCCCTGGAAGTGTCCAAGGCCAGGCTGGATGGGGCTTGGAGCAACCTGGGAGAGTGGGAGGTGTCCCTGCCCATGGCAGGGAATGGAGCTGGGTGGTCTTTAAGGTTCCTCCCAACCCAAGTCATTTCATGATTCTAGGATTCTCTTAATCAACCCTTCAGGGTTGTTCTAAAATGACCCTCCAAGCCCTCAGGGGAATATGGCCCAGGTTATGGGATTCACTATGGATAAGTCTACAGATAATCTCAGAAGATCTGGATTTTTCATCATGCTTTTGCCATGAGTTGCAGTACAGGCTGTGTCCTATCATCCTCTTCTTCCCTCATGTAGGAGCCCCTTGTTTTCCATGTATACAAACAACAGATTTCCCCCCTCCCAAAATAATAATATAAAAATATATATTTATATATAGGGGTCTGGCTGATAGGCTCATAAGGGTAAATTACTTTGTGGGTAATCATCAGTGAGCCAAAAACCAGAGACATTTTTAAAGCATGCAAGCAAAAGAGGTTGCTAAAAGAAAAATCTTTGAAGAGGTATTATCCAATTAGCACTGATAGCTCTGCTAATATGGCAGCAATTAAAATGTTGTTTGTGAACTAAATAGGAGAAGACCTAAATATTCTTTGGACTTACATATGAATAATGTTCTAATATCTGGTGGAATAATTATAATGAAGCTGTAAGTATTCTCTCACGAGTTGTTTACTGAAATAGCAGTCTATTTAATCAGTAGCAATGCATTCAAGGTGACTAAATATTAAATATGATTGGCAGCTTGCTGCTTGGACTAAAACGATTAAGTAACATGAGAAAGAAAGTGACAGGTGACTTCAGTCCCCTCGAGGAAACATGCCCCAGCCAGGAAATGGGTTGAGACTTCTAATAATATTGGTAACAAATAAGTGCTGAAATGTTTGCTTGCAGCAGTCAGTCTGGAAAGGAATGCAAATCCTGTTATACATCTTTTTCATCTTGGTGAGGTTGCAGTGGCAGCACTCGCCAGCTCTGAGGTGCTGTGCATTTCCCCCACCCTGCAGAGACACTTGGGTGGGCTGTGTCAGAACCAGCAAAGCCACTCCAGCCCTGGGTGCTGAGCCAAATCCAACCATCCCTGTGGACACTGGGGCACCAACACCCACATCTCCCATCTGCACCCTTTCTGGGGCCTTCCCTTGTTACTTGCCCCATTGCTTTGGACTCAGTTGGGCAAACAGGGGTGAGGGATGAATTGCAAATGGGTTCCAGGAGCCTCTGGAGGTCAGCAGGAACTGGGTTTGACCCAGGCTCTGACCTGGGATTACTGGTTCAGCTCTGGGAAGGGAACAGAGCAAGCGTGGCATTTCCAGCCCAGTGTTTCACAGGGGGATGCCAAATGCTCCTGTCTCTAAACTCCATACACAATGAAAGCATCTGCCACTTGGGATAACTCCATGTTCCTTTTTTTTAAGAGGAACGAGAAACCGGCCAGGGTCATACAGGATTTCCACAACTGGACCAAAATCTGAGTCCAGTTCTTCTATGCTTGTGTCTTCTATCACAATACTCTCTTTTCTAGCTGGTTCTTCCAGGTTCTCACAAGCATCTCCCTCTTATCTGGTTCTGTGGAATAGCAGTGGAACCTTGAATCCTCTGCATGGCTTGCTGTAGTCACTGCTGTTGCTCTTCCCTGCTTCTGTGCTGAAGTAGCCCAGCAAAGAAGTTGGGGAGCTTGGGGCAGCTCCAAGGGCAGGAAGAGGGACTCCTTTCTCTCCCCATGTCCCTAATGGGATCCTAAGTGTGGTATAGACATGAGAGTCAATGCCCTTTTACACAGAAAGTAGAGAATGAATTCCAAACAGTACTGGAGACAGCTGACCCTTTTAGCACAATGCTTAAATATTCTAGTGCCGTGCCAAGGCAGCATGTGCAGAGTAAATATTTTAATCCCTAATTAATCACTTTGGTTAGATTGGTAAAACAGAAGTCTAATGAAAATAATTTGAAATTTCCTTCATGAATAATTGCATTGTTCGGGGGATTCTGGGAAGAGTCAACTGGCTGACCTTCCATTCTTGAGCTGCTCCATTGCTATGAGACTTAATTTGTGTCCTTCAACCCTTTTCAGTCACCGTCACGAGATTAGAAATACCTTTCATGCAGTTTAGCAGCAACTATGCAAAAGGACAGTGCAGTCAGCAGAGAGGTAAGAAATTAGCACATGCTTCCCTGTGGTGAAACACATACAGTACAGCACACAGGACAGGGCAAAGCTTCTTTTCCACTCCGTGTCCCTTTATTATGTCCTGAGCATGATGGATTGCGTTGTTTATTGAAGTGCTCATGGCCATTTTTAATTAGAGTTGTGAGGTCTGCGGGTGCCAGGGCTTTGGGTATTTGCAGGATTGGAAAAGAATTTGCTTGTTGTTACGTCCTGGTGGCCAGCACCACGGTTGGTCCCGTGGTTCCAGGGGAATTATTTCCTCCTGCAGGTCCCGTCTTTCCGGTGGCCTGCTGTGAGGCACCAGTCCTGTCTGGACAAGATGGTTTAGCTTGTAGCACCAAGACTGGTCCAGTGAGAGAAAAATCACACCCTCGCTGCTCACTTCAGCTTGCATTTCTCTACAGACCAGTTACAGTTTGCTGTCGAGGGAAGATTTAAGTGCAGCAAGGTCTGTGGTCCTTCCCCAGGCTTTCACCCTTGCTGAAAAAAAAAACATTAGACCATCCTCAATCTCTTTTCTTGTGCTTGATAGCTGCAAAGGTGCAGCTGGAACTGGGCATGAAAACAAACTCTTGCATGAGAGCAAGTTATGTTGTGCAGACAAGGGTTTAAAAACACATCTTCAGTTGATAGACCTGTGAGTGTCCTTCCCAGAGGGGCTCTTTCCCTGGGCTGTTGTGGAGCAGGCCTGTTACTGGAAGATTTGTTTGCTGTGGAGCTGCAATTGATACTTCTGCTAAAGGTGGAGTTTCTGTGGAAAGGCAGTGGCATCAGACACTGCAAAGTTTTTGGGTTTCTCTGGGTTTTGTGGAGTGTCTTCTTGGAATCATAGAAGGGACCTGTGAGGATCTCTGAGATCAGCTCCTGGTTCTGCATGGGACAGCTCCAAAAATCCTCATCCAGGATGGTGTGTTCAGCTTTTGAAGTGGCCATCAAGGCCTGTGGGGTTCATGTGAGAGTACAGGGCAGGGCTGAACACAGAGTGGGAGATGGGCCATGTTCTGGGGCTGTGTTGGAACCCTAGAAGCTGGGAGTTTTGGACTTTCTGTGCTGTCAGGGACAGACCCCCAAGGGAGTACTGTATTTCACTTCAGGCCTTAGGAAGGGCTTCCAGCATTGAGTGATAGCACAAGGTTATGAGTGTGCAGTTAGGATAGAAGTGTGTTATGTCACAGGGCAGAAAACTTGGAGTTTAGATTTTAGCACATAGTAATATATGGGGGCAAGATGGAGGAATCTGGGTGTTGCCTAAGTTCTTCTTCTTCCTTCTTGTTGGTGTAGGGTGTTTTCTTCTTATTGGTTAGTGAAGTCTGCAGTGTGGAATATGGGGGACTTGTAACTGGGTAATAAAGAAAAATAATTTAGCTGTTAGTTCACAACTGGACAGACTGTCCTTGAAAAAGGTCAGCCGAGACAGAGAAGTGGCCTTTTTACGTGTGGTAATTAGAGTGTAGCAGAACTCACAGACTGTGAGCCTGTAACACAGATAAGAACTAATAAACTTGAAGTCCAAACTCGATCTTTGGCTCTCTTGTGCAATTCAATCCTAGCAGAAGAAAACCCAGACAAAATCTTGCAGGGCTGCTCTGGATGCTGCTGGTGCACAGAAGTTGGGTTGGGCATCACTCCATCCCAACACAGCCCCAGACTGTGCTGTGAGAAAAGCAGAAGGAGGAGGAGAGGTAGCACAGGGGCAGGAGCACCTTCAGTAGTGGCTGGATTTCAGGCTGTGGGAGGTGAGGAGGATGTGGGGCAGCAGCTGTATCATACAAAGTCCAGCGAGGGAACGCAAAGGTTTTGCAAGGAATAGGTTGTGGGATGCAAGGCAGGGGGATTGAAAAGGGCAAAGTGGATTTAGGGTTTTTTTGGTTGTGTTGAGGAGAGGAGTAGAGTTGTGAGTGTGGGCCAGAGCCTTGCTTTGGGAGAGAGAAGGGTGTGGTAGAAAATGGTCTCTTGGTCCAGGAAACACATCTGTGCTTGCCAGAGCCTTAGAGAGTTGGGAATGTGTGTGAGCACAGCTCAGAACAGCGGCTGGTGAAAAACTCCACAAGAGAGCATTTCTACCTATTAAGAGAATGATTTTTGAAAGGAACAAAAAAAAAATTTAAGCTTTTCATTTACTTTTAGAGGAGAAATATTAATCATTATTCTGCTACTGATTTTACCTGACGAAGCCAAATATTTTACAATGATTATCACCTCAGAGCATCTTGCATTCTCCACTTTCCTTTGTGGGTTTTTTTTGTGGTTTTTTTTGCTCCCACATTCACTATTTTATTTTTCTATTCGTCTGCGCAGTTGTTGCTTATCAGCCATGGAAATTTACAGATATTAAATTAGCTACAGGAGGGCTCTGATACTGTTCCCTCAATGCTAGAGAAACCTTTTGAGAACTAAAGGGAAAATTATTAATGAAAACCGAATGAGAAGGCTATAAAGTTCAAACAAATTGTGTTCCCTACCTCACAAGATCTGGATGCATGTAAAATTTCATGAAAATTACTCATAAAATGGTATATTACGTTTTGCTTCTTGAACTAAAAGCATAAGTGAAATATTTTCATTCAGTGCAAAATATATTGGTTGATAATGATAATTAATGTAGTGAACCATTTAATAAGGAGATAATACAGGATTCGATGGGTTTATTATAAAAAATGTGACCCTCACCACAGGACTTGAACTTGCTACTTTTGACAATATAAAGCAGAGCCTCTGCCCTCTGGGCTGGAAAATGTCTTCTCGAGTTGAGATGCAGATCATAAAAGAGTGTCATGGAAATGAGCCTTGAGCTTATGTTAAAAGGGTGTGGGGAAAGAGGCTAAATCTGTGTGTGTCTCCACTGATAGGGTAAATATTCATCACTTTGGGGGTTTAGGGCGGTTGTGTCTGGACCAAAATGGAGGATAAATTTTAAGATATTACCTGTCTACTATGATGCTTCTGCTCAGTACAGTGTGGTCTTTCTATGTGATCATAAACTACAGCTAAATAAAAACAATTCCCACTTGTTATAGAGTCTCCTTTAAAGCCAATCAGGAGAAGTCTGAAGCTTCTGAGTTTTTTGGACTTGCTGGGGTGAACTGAGTTTTGTTCTGTTACACAGAGTTCTTCCAAGACACAAACAAAGAGAAAAGTATGTTATATTGAAAAATAAAAAAGATTCCTTTGCAATTCTCTTGTGTTATTGTTTTGACACAAAGAATGCAAGAGAGAACAGATAAAGTTAAAATTGGGTTTACAGCCTAGATTTCCTAGCTCATTCCTTTGCTCTGTATTGAGGGAAAACAGCAGAGCTGTTTCTGAATTTATCCACAACACCTGAACCAAACTGATAATGAATTCAGGAGGCTGAAATCAGCTCCAACAGCTCCAAACCTGGGCAAACCTGCAGCCATCCAGACAGAACTAAACTTCCAGATCTCTACAGTGGCCCAGAGCATTGACCCAGCATTTACATACGTGGACCTTACCAACAGCATGACCTTAACACAGGGAGAACCATGTCCTGTCCTGAAATTCAGAGCAAATGCCATTGCTGGTACTGGGGAGGCTGGAACCTTGTCCAGGATGTTGAACAGAGCACAGAGAGGGCTGAAACCTGTCTGAAAGCCTGGGTGAAACAAAGACAAATATTTTTGCAAATTAAAACCTGGCATGGCAGAGGAATACGGTCAGAAGCTACAAAGGCCTGGGAAGGTTGGTGCTGGGGGCAGCCTGCTGGCTCCAACGTGCTGCTCGGGGTTCCCAGCGAGTCATTTTAAATGAAAGTGAGAGCGTCTGTGGCAAAAGGTTGGGAAGTCCTGCTCTAATTGACTCTTTCTGGGGTTAGCCGTCGCAAAGAACGAGTCAGATCCCAGCTCTGCCGTCGGTTCAGTCCTCCCCCATCATTAATTACTTTGGTTGCATTTCTTAATCAGCTCCGCTCGGATCTATCGGAGAGATCCCTGGCGCCGCGCCAGCACCGCCGCTCCGACTGGATAAAACACACGGCGCAGGGAAGGGGAGGAGGGCAAGCCTTGCTTGTTATTCCTTCTCCCTTTGATGCTGAACGGCCTGGGTTTCCCACACAGACCTTTCTGTGCAGCTTCTTTGCCCACACCAGAGCGGAGGGATCGTTGTCCTCGTGGCCTCTCTTTGGTTGCGTCTTTAATTGACCTTCCGGCGCTTTGGAGGGCTGTGGTTCAGATGAGCTGATTTCTGTCAAGGCTGTGGCAGGGCACTTTGCCCCAAAATGCCACAGATTCCCATGTAGATGTAAATCAAGGCAAAGAGGCTCTTCAGGCTTCTCCACACCCCATCTCAGCTGTCCCTGCCCATGGAAAGGGGGTTAGAACCATATGATTTTTAAGGTCCTTTCCAACCCCAAACATTCTCTGGTTCTATCTGCCTATGATGCTTGCACTGTAACAGCTGGAAGTGGGGTTCCATCTGCAGATTTGGTGGAAAACCAGGATCTTCACAGCCAGACAAATCACAGACCTGAAAAGACAGGTTTGGAGAGTCCAGGTACCAGCAGGGCAGCAGGAAGGGAGCAATTCTGCCTTGGAGCACAGAGCTCCAAGATTGTGTCCTGCCTGTTCAGGGCTGCTGCTCAGGAATTTTCTCTGGGTTTCTCACCCACTTTCATCCTTCTTCTCCACCACACTTATTTTTTCAACTGAAGACTGAGCAGTTTTGTCCTCTCTGTGTTAAACAGGAGGCTACAACACACTCCTCACAACCTCTAGGAACTCATCAGACACGAAGGGATTGAAAGGGATGGAAGGAAAAGTTTTATAGCTTTGTGTTGCATTTCCCTAGCAGTCAAGATGGTGAAGCAAGTCCATTACCAGAAGCTGCCCTCTGCCATGATATTCCTGGGAAGAATAGCTGTTTGGACATGGTTAATGGTTGGACTCAATGATCTTAGAGGCCCCTTCCAACCTCAATGATTTTATGATTCTCAGAGAGGTTTTCACAGAATCATTTAATGGTCCAGTTTAGAAGACGCCTGAAAGACCATCCAGTTCCAACCCCCCTGCCAAGGATAGAGATGCCTTTCACTAGACCAAGTGGCTCCAAACCCCATCCAACCTGGCCTTGGAAACTTCCAGGGATCAAGGGGCACCCACAACTTCTCTGGACAACCTGTGCCAGGGCCTGCTCACCATCACAGCCAAGCATTTCTTCCCAATATCCCACCTAACCCTGCCCTCTGGTAGTGGGAAGTCATTCCCTGTGTCCTATCACTCCATGTCCTTGTCCAAAGTCTCTCTCCAGCTCTCTTGGAGCCCCTTAAGGCACTGGAAGGTTTCTCTCAGGGAATATTCCCTTCTTGGATGAAGCAGTTCAAGCCCCTCCACTTCTGCTGAAGGGAAGATGAGCAGCAAGCACAGCCCCTTTCAGCATTTTGATCTCTCAGATTTTGTTGTCTCATCAGGAGAGCAGTCCAGGGGGAGAGCACTGGTGAACCCAGAACAATCACAGCACATTTACTGTAAGGGATTACTTTTTTTTCCCCCCTTGGAACTTTCACAACTGGCTTTAATTAAGTTCTTCCAAACCCAGCAAACGCACACAAGGCATTAGAGAGGGAGAGGGTACGTGTGCCCGCGCGTGTTTGCCGGATGGGATTTTTGCAAGTTTTCCTTCCTCTAATGAAAGTTTCCTTGGCTGTCCCCGTTAGAACAGGCTGTAGCCAAGCTTCTGGTGGGCTGACACCCCGTGGCTTGGCCCTGGGGTCACACGCTCGTGCCAGGTGGCGAGAGAGCAGCATTTCTCTGCTAATGACCCAACGGCCTGAGCAAAACACGCAAAGAAGTTCTAAAACGAGTAATATATGTATTTCAAAGTCCTCCCCTGACGTATTTTTGTTATTTCTTTCAGTATAATCTTTGGATTACTGATGGCATATGTCTTTTAAACAGCCCCTGGTACCTGCCTCCCTGCCAAAACCCCTAAAAGGTGCTGGTTTTGCTGTCAGTCCCGCTTGTAAAATGTGTTGTCTGAAACCACGTCTTCCTCAGAGGGATATTTTCTGAGTAGTTTTCTCTCCACCCCTGCAAATTCGTGTGCTTCTCGTTCGTCTGCACGGGGGTTGCTAATCAAGGATGTCATGAGCTCTCAATGAAACGAAGTCTTTGGACGTGGGGACCCAGAAAAATGGACACAGTGTACTCCCAAAATGTTCTTAGTAGCACATGTGAATTTCTTTGCACTCAAATTAAGCAGGATTAAAGCAGCTAAACTGTTGTTGCTCAGTTCTCTTGGATCATGTGACAAAGCCTGAATCGCTTTTAGTCACTGGTATAGGCCTAAGTCAGTCCCTTGATCTCCAAATTAATTTTTGAATTGAATGATTGTGTGGGGTTTTTTTGTCCTAATTGAGTCTTCAAGTGAAAAATGCTTACCAAACAGATGGAAAACTGAGGACAAAAGGCTCTATTATGTAATAATAAAAGGGAGAGTTCACTACAACAGTTTGAAATTAGTACTTGGAGGCTCAATTTTTTTTTTTTCCCTTCATAAAATCCCAAACAGTAAGTGATATGCAGCGTGTTTGGCACAGCTTGGTGGAAAACCATGAGAAAGGAAGGTGAAAAATTCATACCAGCATCTCTCACAGCAGACACTACAAAGCATCTGAGTAATTTATTGATCCACTCCTCATTTTTCATCAATTGATATGGCAGAAGTAATATTTTGTTTTCCCAGGAAGAAAAAGGTTTCAAGGGGAAGCAGTGCAAAGCTCAAAGGTGGTTTGTGGATATGAAAAAGCCCAAATTTCCCCTGGGAAATGCACTGCAGTGTTTCCAGTTCTGTGGGACCCTTGGGGCACCCTGGGGTTTTCTGGCTGTCCCCAAACACTGGGCTGGAAGGATGAGGAAATACCTGGAGTTTCTTCAAGGAGCTCTCTTTCGTTCCTAGCTGCAGAGTTAATTAACATCCCTGTCTGCTAATGAGCAGGAGTAAATGGGTTTTATTGACAACTGCTGAGTCAATGGGGTTTATTGGTAACTACTGAAGTCCAGTCAGAAATCCAGGTTAAAATGGGCCATGCTTTAGCCAGCTGTCTCCTTGGCATACAGCTAATAGGTGGAATTGCTTTTTGCCCCCCAAATCCCTATTGCTGCTCCCTGTAGTTTAACACAAAGCTAATCACTATAGTTGTGCTTGTGCTAAATGTTTTTCAATGCTTAGGGCACATATATTTGATAACTCTTTACTTCCTATTGCCTTGGCAACCGAATGCTTTTAAGCTCTTCCAAGTTACAATCACACTTAATATAAAAAAGAGAGAAACCACACAAATATTGTTTTCTGGCCATGGTTATGGGAAGATCATCAGCTCTGGTGAGGTGCAGAACCACCAGCACAAACAAGAAAGCAGAGTTGCTTTTCTATACCTTGGCATTTCCTTCCAAGTGCTGCTGCCCATTTTGTGGGAGTTTTACATTTCTGTGGTTGGTTGGAGCTTGGACAGGAACCATCACTTGTGTTGGGCTCTTCCAGGGCCCTGCATGTTTTGGTCCTTTTATAGTGGGAATGTGATCCATGGAGCTTCTGTGTTCATCTGGGGCGTCATGTTGCTCATAAATACCATGCAAAGAGTTTGATTCTGCTTATTCCAAGAGTGCTCAAACTTCCTGGCACAACTTGTTGATGGGTAATGGGAATAGTCTGGCTAAGTTTGTTCATAAATTTCAGAAGATGATTTTCCCCAGTGAAGCATCTGGGAGATGCTTGGGACTTAAAAGGTTCACAAAAACCTATATGGTTTCAAGTCCTTCTGCTGGCCATCATGTCAGTGTTAGGGTTTCTCCCTTGCTGGGATCTTATTGGGCTCCTGTTGGAGCAAAAGAATAATTCTTGCATATGGAGAGGGCATTGATGGGTCTGGGCTACAGCCTCTGAAGGACAAAAAGAATGGGAGCAAAGAAACTGCAGACAGAACAAGTAATGGCAATTTCTCTCCTGAGGTGAAAATGTGGCATTGAGTTCAGAACAAGTAGGACTTTGTTCAGGCAATTAAACTCACAGGGGACAGGATTGGAGGGGTTACTGGGAAGAAATCCTTCCCTGTGATGGTGCTGAGACCCTGGCACAGGGTGCCCAGAGAAGCTGTGGCTACCCCTGGATGCCTGGAAGTGTCCAAGGCCAGGTTGGATGGGGCTTGGAGCAACCTGGGATAGTGGGAGGTGTCCCTGCCCATGGCAGGGGGTTGGAATTGGATGAAATTTAGGGTTCCTTCCAACACAAACCACTCTTTGATTCTAATTAGTGTAAACAGAATATCAGCAGGATGGGAGACCTGTAGGATTTAACTCTGCAGTGGGATATTTCCATATTTGTTGTAGATGTACTTGTGGTTGGCCTGCACTGAACAATGTCCATGCACAGGGGAGACCACCAGGATGGGATGATTCCCACAGCAGCTGCCCCCCTCCTGGCAGAGCTGGGAACTTGGGAACCCAGTGGGTTTGCAATGCCATCCTTAGCAGACACACTCAGCAGAGCCAGACCACTCAACCAGCTCCACTCCCTCTCTGGGCTGCTCCAAGCTCACCCCAACAGTCTCCAAATCAGACCCTGTAAATCAACTCTCCTTAGTTTTCATTATTCTCCTGAATTAGAAGTTCAGGGAAGGCTTATTCTCATTTTGCCTGAAATAGCAGCACATGAGCTGGGCAGGAACAGGTCTAACCTTTCAGCAGAGTTCAGGCTCTGCCACGTCAGCGATTGTTCCTTGCCATCGCAGTGTAAAACCCTTTTTCCTTTCACTTCACATCATTTTCTTTCTGCAGAACGCTTTCAGTGCAGATAATGCACACGGAGGTACAATGCAGGCAGTTGTCTGAGAAAAGAAACCCGTTTTCTTCTAGTGGGTGGTAGGTAAGAATTACTAATCCAATCTGCTTGAGTTAACGCAAAACAAGGATTAGGGTAAAGTTCCCGAATATGTTAATCTTCCTTTATAGAGGCAAACTTTAGCACCGCTATCAACCCCGTGGTTTATAGTTCATGGGAACAATGAACCAATTAAACTCGAGCAGAAAAAAATCTTGCACAAGTTTTCTGATTGTTACCTAATGCTTTGAATTCTTTTGATTCTTAATTATTTGCCACTGTGTCGTGGACGGGGAAAATAAAGCGTTGTTTATTATTCATTAGACTGTTTCTAAACATATCCATAATTAACTGCATCTTATTGTAGTTGTTCTTTTCATCTCTTGCTTTATGAAAGTAGGTATTAAATTACACATAAGGGCCTGGATAACTGATATAATTGTTGGCAGTGGAAATGGATGGCTTACTGGAATTGTTGTGCCTATTCATAGTCAGCTAGTTGTGAAAAAAACTCAGCTTGTGTGAAGGAAAGAAAAGGGGACATTCAGAACCATTTCTCTTAGGTTTTGGGAAAGAGAAATTACCTTATTTCACTTTTTCATTTCAACAGCACAATGTCCTCTGGTCTTACAGACACAAGCCTTAAACATTGCTTTAGCCCTGTTGGTATCCAAAATATTCTTACTTACTGCTGCTCTTATAGCAATCCATACAACTTGGAACATTTTACTGTGTACTCTGTTTTTTCTACCTTTCAAATTTCTGACTGGGGAACAGAGCAAAAGGAGAATAATTGGACTTTCTGCTTGAGACAGAAATGTCAAGGATTTACTTTTAAATGCCTAAGAGTCTCTTCTCCTGTCAATACCTGGGGGTGGATCTTGGGCACATGAATTAGAGAAATGTTGTCCTAAAGCAAATGTTACACTGCAGGATTTCAGCAAATTCTGTGCCAGTGGGTCAGAAAAGGCAGTTTGATTTTAGAGTAATAATGTAGATGTTTTACCTAACCAGCTATTGATCCTGGCAATAAGTAGACAGCAGTGTTGTTTTTGCAGTATCACTATGTACTTTTACTTTTTAGAGACTGAATCCCACTGCAGTCCAATGGAAAGGCTGTTTCTGGGAGATTCTGATGTCACCACCACTTCTGGAAACCCCAGTAATTATTGAGGATTTAATTGGACCTGAAAGACAAGGGAAGTAACCCTCTACTAAATACATTCTTGTGTACAACCAAAATTCCAATGCCATGTGCTTTATAAAAAAAGACTCAGGATGAGACATGTTGGATATTGCAAGCCAAGCTCTGGTTCAGTTTATTAAGTGACATTTATAATGTTCTCAATTAGGAGAATTGCAGTTTAGGGAATACAACAGGTCACAGCAAGTCAAAGCACAGGCCTCTGTAGCAGAGCACTTGTCAAAGGCTCATTTTATTTAGTAAAAATGACTCAGCTGTTACATCCCCTTGGTGAAAAGTGGGCCCTTGAGCAAGACACTGAGCTGACCCCTTCATGCTGGAGTTAAACTCTCAGCAGGAAGCAAGCACTCCTCGGGGGCAGTGACTCAGTGTCTGGTTTTTATTCCTTTTGTTCAACTCCCTTGATTTCTGCTTTTCACCTGAGAGAAGCAGACAACTCAGCCCTCGCCCTCCTCCTCCATGCCTTGACCCTCCAATTCATCTCTGTGGTCTCTCCACCCAGCAAAAACCTTTGGGAAGGTGCAAGTGAAGTTGGAGGACTCCTTTACAGTGCCATCAGAAAGTGCAGTGCTCAGTGCACCATCACTTCCCAGCACAGATAATGAGAGAATCCTTAAGTACGGAAAAGAAATTTGAGATCATCGAGTCCAACTGATGCCAAAGGCATCACTAAACCCGTGTCCCCAAGTGCCACACCCACACGGGCTTTAAATCCCTCCCTCCTGTGCCTGTGCTTGACAACGTTTTAGATGAAGAAATTTTTCCTAATATCTGATCTAAGCCTCCCCTGGCACAACTTGAGGTCGTTTCCTCTCATCCTGTCACTTGTTACTTGCAAGAAGAGACCAACACTGATAATAAGGGAGTCCCTACGTGGATTTAGTGAGAAACAAAGGACACCAAAATCTCAAACACAGCCAGGACATCTATCCCACTTTGGAGTCTGTTTTCTGGGAGCTGAGGGAAGCACTTGGCTGTGGGGTGACAGGTTAAGTGTGGTCTGTCTGCGGGCCAGACACTCCGAGGTGTAAACTGGGAGCGCTCCCAAGATGCCGAGTTACATCTTCTGGAGAGCTGCCCTGCTCCGTCAGGCTCCGCCGTGCCGGGGCCCCATCCTGGGAGCTCTGGAGCCAGTGGGAACAGATGGCACTCAGCACTTGGCAGCATTAGACCCCAAATCCCGTGTCCTGCGTCTTTTTGTTTTTTTGTCTAACCACCAAAAAATCTCTTTCCGTTCACGAGTGGCAAAGCGGCAGCAACACCGAGGTGGAGCGAGACGCGCCGGGCAAACCCAGTTTGCCGCTTGAATAAATTTGCAAAAGTAGCGAGTGCTTTTTGCGAGCCCTCCAGTGCACAGCAGAAATAGTCCAAGTTTGAGGCTGGGGGACTTTTCAAGCTCGTTTCCCTGCTGTGGCACATAACGAACAGACAAAAACCCCTTTCTGTAGCCTCCGCTGGCTGCGACATTTGTTGGTGTCTGTGGATCTTATTCAGAGCGCTTTGTGCAACACTCGTAGTAATGTAACTGTATTGTGGCAGGAGACTGGAGAGGGCAGCGGATCACTCGCTCGAAAACATGACCTTTTAATTTAAACAAAAGACTTGAAAAAATGAAAGTGGGTCTTAAATGCAGTTTAATCAGTCAGGCGAAAGATGTCTAATGAAGCTGCCAGACAGATTTGTAGCCAGACTGTCACTTTACCCATCATGTTTACAGCCTCCAGTGGTGAGATTAGGACTGGGTGAAGGCACAGTCTATCCAAATTTCCCCAGTCTGCTCCCCTACCCTGTCTGTTGAGTTTTGACAATTTGACAAATTATTTTGTTGTGTTGTCTCTAGACCTGGAGGAGCTGAGCGTGTCGCTCCCACCTTGGAGTGCAGCTGAGCATTGCCTGATAGAGGGATGAGAGGTCCAAAGAGAAGCTGCAATGCTACATAATCAAGGTAAACCCTCTTGGACTTTCTGCTTTATGACATTTTCCTCCCAGGTGATCTGTGCTAAACCACTTGTCTCTTGAATAAGGACAGCTGAAAAGTTTCAGAGCAATTTTTAGATGTCTTGATTCCCTCTGCTGTGAATCAATGAGTTGGTTTTTTTACCAGGATCTCTATTTCTTACTGGGACGCTGCAGTGATGAATAGGGCAGCTGTGGAAACCTTTTGGCAGTTGTGGCTGCATCAGAAGACTCCTACACCAAGAAGGGACTTGATTTAATGAGAACCAAGTGAGAAACCTGCCCTAGTGTTAAATTCCCAGCTCTCCCATCCCATTCCCTCCCATCATGGCGGAGGCGATCGCGCACTTCTCACCAACACCAAACTGTTTCTGTCTTAGCGTTTCTGGATGCAGGATTGTTATTTATTTTGCAGGGAATATTTGCTCCTTAAGAAGTTTTCCGTGGCAGCCCGTTGTGGAAGCCAACCTCTGTGTTTATCCACAGGCTAAGCAGGGCTCAGACACGCGGCGTCTGAGCTCCCCCGCACAGCCATGTCGGTGAACCCAGGCTGGAAGGGGAGGAATTGCCTCTCCGGAAGATGAGAGGGGATCCATTTTCCATGCTAGCTCTTTCCTGGGGGCCTTTGCCAAGAAGAGAAAAAGCCACTCGCAGTTTTCCGTCTTTTCACCCTTTTTTTTTTAAAAAAAGGGAACATCAAAGTTATCACTCCTGCTTTCTCACCATAATCCCACAAATCCTAATGTATGTCTCCCAGTCCTTTCCTGCTAAAAGCACAAGAGTGTGTGTGTTTTGCAGCATTTAGGAGGGTGTTGGCTGTTTCCCCATTTGCATACGCACTGTCACTAAAAGAGCTAAACCAGGAAAAGCAGTTCAAACTGAAACATTTGCTTATTTTTCTCAGGTACTTTAAAGCCAATTTTTATTTCAAAATCATTTACATGACATGATGTCTAATTCTGCTTCAGTGGAACAAGACAAGTGGACAAAAACTACTTTTCTTGTGAGTTGCTTTTTTATCCTTCTCCCTTTCCCTAAACATTTTTTTTTCCCTAAGTTTCATGCTTAGCAAAAAACCCCTCTGTAATTGTCTTGTCACGATTGTAGCTTTTCCCATTCACCGCCACTTTACAGGGAAGCCCCGGGAAAAGAACTCTTAAAAATGAAATTTCATGCTTGCATGTGTTTCTGTGATCTGCAGCGTGTATGATCTCCGAGTGGAAAAACTTCTCTAAAAATAACTGGATTACCCTTGCTCCGACGCCATCTGATGCCTCCTGAGCAGATCCCGCCGCTCGCCTGTGATCTCTCGCCCACCGCAATCGGGGTGACAGGCATTGAGGAGAGGGCCTGGCGGTGACACCCCCGCCCTCACCCCCCTCGGGACACGGGCTGGGGGAGCCCCTCTCAGCAGACCACAAAGCCCTGACCTGTGGCAAACAGGGAAATAACCGTCGTTACCTGGTTATTCGGGAAGACCCGCAGCGTTTCGCCTCTAAGGTTGTTTTCAGATTTATTTTGCTTGCAGGCCTCCTCCATACAGGGGTTTTTTTGAGGGGACGGGTTTGGACAATGCAGTTTGGGGTGTGTGCGTCCAGTGGTGTGTGCAGGGCCTCATCCCAACCCTCCCCATCCATCAGGAAGGCTCCCACGGAGCCTGAGGCCTGGGGCCTGCCCCCTTTGGTTGTAAGGCCCTCTTTTCTCTGCAGCGTCCAGCCCTGGTCTGGGGCCTGCAGGTGGTATTGCAGCCCAAGAAATAAATAGTGATAGAGTCCAGAGATCCAAATATTCACCTTTCAAGACGTTTTTCTTCTTGTCTTACAACCCTTTTTCCTACACAAGCACGCTCTTTGGCTTCCTTAGGATGGGAACTGCAGATTCTGCCAGAGCCATGGCAAGCAGCTTCCTCTTTCCCTGCTGCCCAGCGATTTCATGGCAGGTTTTCTTGCCTGGAAGTAGAAATGACTTTGTAAGTCCTTGCTCCTGCAATGCCACCCAGTAATGGCACCTGCCAGCTGGGCCAGTGGTGCCGACAGGACAGAAGGAGTGTGTCCTTCTCTGGCATGGCTGCATCCAGCCCTGACCCACATAAGTAACAGTCCCTCAAGGGCTACCTTGAAAAGGGATTAGGTAGGAGTGGGTAGGAAAAACCACTGAGCAGATGAGAGTAATAACACATTAGCAGGAGCAGGAAGGCTGGTCCGGTGACTGAACACCAGGCTTGGACTCAGGAGATCAAGGTTTAATCCTCCATTCTTCCACAGATGTTGGCAAGTCACTTAATCTCCCTGTGCCTCAGTTCCCCATCTGGAAAAGGAAGATAATGGTAGTTCTTTTGTCTGCACTGTCTGTTTAGATTTCGAAGTTTTCCAAGGCCAGGGATGTTTCTTCAGGAGCGTATAGATGGCACCTACCTCCGCAGAGGGAATCACACCGCAGCCTTCCATGCTAGAAATGATAATTAATAACAGAACTATCAGTCCTTTAATCATCAGGGAACTCTCGCTGGTTTGCAACAAAATTTGCAATTAGTGCATGATCAGGCCTTTAATTGAAGTTGAATAAACGCTTCATATAACACAATGGGCATTTCCAGAAAATGTTTTGTGGGGTCTTGGGACTCCCTGTTTGCATGTTCAGATGACCACAGCTGTCATCCCCAGCCTGAGAGCCGTTTTCAAGCTGGGTGTTGAGGCAGAAGTTGTTGAGAGGGGATTTTAACTGACAAGAAATACCAAAATCAGCTTTGCCTGTGGTCCTTCCCAGCCCACCATGGATTCAAAAGAAATCAGACCAACTCCTGCTGTGGGGATCTGCAATCCCCCTGCTTTGGAACTCTCTGATTCTCCTTCACCTGAAAAGTTTGGGCTGAATTCATATAATCATAGAGTCATAGAATATCCTGAGCAGGAAGGGACCCACAAAGATCATTGAGTCCAACTCCTGGCCCTGCACAGGCCACCCCAAGAATCACACAGTGTACTCAAGAACATTGAGTTTAATGCTCTCAGGGTTATGTATATGTCATATTAAGGGTGATGTTGTTATTACTCTGGGGAACCTACCACAGCCAAAATCACCCAGGTAACTTTTCAGGAGAAAAAGCCCAAAGTAAGTATTTCTAGAAGTTTTCCTTTGCTGATGTGACATGAAAGAAAAATATCTTGAAGTCTGTTCACTCTGCTTTCCAGTGGGAGAGAATTGGTATCTGTCCTGATTATACTTAGCATCTACCAGAGTCTTCACTGAGGTTAAAAGGAAATTTCAGCAGGTAGGATTATCTCCAACAAGTGTTATATCCTGCCAAATTGTGTTTGGATTTTGTTAGACTTATTTACTTGTTCACAACACCCAGGGAAGCAAAGGCTTTTTTTTCCTGCAAAGAATTTGGCTGTGTTTGAAGACATGGGAGCTGTGTTTTTCAGGTGAATCAGACTCAGGTGGCCTTTGGGGTTTGACACAACTTTCATTTACTGACTACCTCTCTCTTCTGCTGGATGTGCCATGGCTACTGTGAGCAGTGCTGAGCTATTAGAGGGCTGCAGGAATGGTGTCTGGTAGAAGGTTTGGCTTAGAACAGTTCACTTGAAGTTTTTGGGATTAACTACTTTATGGTTCTGTCTTGGCTCCAGCCTGGTCTCCAGAACTGTGGGATGTCCTGAAATTTCCTTTGCATATCCTCTCTCTCTCTCTCTCCATCTCCTCTGACTCTGTCCAAGAACCTTGGTGAAAAGGCAGGCCTGATGGTGATGCCCTCACTGATGGTTCCACAGATAAATCCCTTGACTTCAGCCCTAAGATCTTTCATCCATCTCCTATTTTTCCTATGCTTGTCCCTCGTGCACATCTCTGCTTTCCAGTGCTTCCCATCTTGCTGTTCAGTCCTGTATCCCAGTTTTACTAATGAGACAGCAGTTTCTAAGTGAGCTCTGGGCCTCTCAGTCCTTTTCTCGTATTCTCTGTCCCTGATGAAAATCTTCTGTGCTTGTTTTATATATCAAAGGTGGATGGTTCTCTCATGTTTGTTTTGAAAGGATGACCTGACTGAAGAACTGATGCCAAGAGTGTGCCCCAGCTGCACCTTATACTTCCAAATCCTCTTTCATTGAACAGGTAAGGAGCTCTGAGACTCCTGGAGTCACAGCAAATTCCCAATGAAGAGGGAAGAGTGAGGTAAGTGGGAGACATTGCCTTTGCAGTGGGTTACGTGTCCCCACAATGGAGTAAATGCTCTGGAGTGAAAATCCTGTGTGTGCAGGATAAGCCTTAACTAGCCCTGGTTATGTGCATGTTGAAAAAGATGGCAAGACAATTATAGATCTTTTTCTCTTTACTTTTAAATTCCAAGTGTCACTTTATTAAAAAAAAATCCTGTGACTAATTGCACTGAAATGTGGGTAGAAGAGGGTCTGGGTTTACCAGTTGGTTGAAAATTAAGAAGAACTGAAAAAAATTGTCTTTTTCCCTATTTCTGATGAAAATTGTCTCTCATTTATTTGAGCAAAACCTCTGTCATGCCCCCTGTCCACAGTAGTCTGTGTTCTTGGCATTCTCCTTGTCCCATGGGGTACTATTTTTGGCATCTTCCAGGTTCTTTGTGGTACTATATTCTTGTCTCTGAGTCAAAAGAACAGGGGGGATTGTGGGGGTGCCAGGTGAAAATAAATCCTGGAAACATTTATACTTTTCCCGCTGTAAATTTTCCATGAAGGAGGGAAATTTCTAAACAGCTGCAATTTACAGTGCTTTGCTGCACAAGGGGTTTTAAAACATCAGTTCTATTAGTTCTAGTCAATATAGGCCAAGTTATTCTGAGAGATGAAAATTCTACCTAGATCTTAAATCTTTCCTGGCAGTGACAGATGCCAAAGCCTTTCTGGAAAAAAAAATACAATTGTTTTGTCAAAGCTCACTTTATAAATACCTTTTGCTGGAATGATGATGCTTTGTTTGAAACACACTGCAGAAAACTGACAGTGGGGATGGAAAACGCTGACCTAGTTTTATCCAGAACAAAAGCAGGATTTATTTTTTTGTACAATTTTTCCTATTTTTCTTTTTTTTTTTCCTTTTTCTTTTTCTTTCCTTGTAAGAAAAGAGAGTTCAATAAATGCTAGGGCTTAGGAAAGAAGCTGGTAGTGGGAAGAAAAGCCAGGCACCTCCATGGTCAAATGTCCACAAGAAACCTTTATAATCTACCTAGAGTCTTGGGCAGGTCAGTGCTGCCCTCCCTGAGGTGTTGGGGTCCTGGTGCTTTCAATTGTCATAAGACCATCAGTCCTCAGCCCTACAAGACACCTCCAGCTTCTGCTCTGAGCTGGGTTTTTAGAAAAGTAAGATTAAAGTGTGAATTGAGGCATTCCCTTTAAATGAGATGGATGTGTGGGATCCGATTTGGGGGATGGATGAGCACTTTGGATGCCAAGCCAGGGAATTTTTCATTGGTTCTGCTGGAGGCCAGGTGGGCTCTTTCTGATTCCTTACTTTAAAAAATTGCCATCTTCCTGCCTTTGGGTGAAGGACTCCAGTAAGTGGCTCAATAGGTGCAGGAAATCCTGTCCAAGGTCCTGGAAAGGAAAGGCAAATTAATGGGAAAAAAGTCCAGCAGAGTTGTGATCCTTTAAGGTGCAACTTCTGAGTGTGCTGAGGGAAACACAGTCCTTGCTCTTCTCCTTTTTCTATCAGGCACCTGCTTAAGTCTCACTTTGTGGAATTAAGGGGACAGGATCCAAGGTCAGGCCCTGCACTGGCAGTGTTGGTAGAGGGCACTAAAGAATTGATACAGCTCTGATGGTGCTGGAGGCCAGGTTGGATGGGCTTGGAGCAACCTGGGATAGTGGAAGGTGTCCCTGCCCATGGCAGGGGGTGGAATGAGATGAGCTTTAAGGTTCCTTCCAATCCAAACCATTCTGAGATTCTGTGGTGTCAAGGCAAGAGGAATTGGAGAGGATAACTGAGCAGAAATCATTCTTCCAGAAAAAAACTTCAGAACAAACAAAGAAGCTCAACCAAAGCTTTCCTCCTTAAGTTTGCCTGAGACATAATTAAAATGAACGCAACCAAGGAAGGAGCACTACAGAATTACTTAATTTTTCCTCTTCCTTAGAGCTCCACGAGTATTTGGGCTCCACCAGGTTGGCATTCCTTATTACAACGTCTCGGAGCTTGCAGCAGGGGCAGCTTCCAGAGCATTCCAGGTCATTGAAAATCCACTCTCTTATCTTTGGAATCTCTCCCGAGTTGTCGGCCTTGAGCGCGGGTTCCTCCCTGGAACGCCGCCCCTTTATTGACGGAATTTATTTATTTATTCCATTTATGGAATGCCGCTCGTTGTCAGGGAGGTTTGCCCTCGGAATTTTCCCCGGCTGGTGCCACCGTGGGCCGTCCCTGTGGGTCAAAGTTTGCACCTCAAGCCATCAGTTTTCATCGTGGTGTTTGTCACGAGCTGAGGGCATTTTCAGGAGATGAAACAACACGAGGGAAAAACGTGTGTAAAATTCATTACTGCCTGTTCCAGGCTGTAAATGAAACAAATTGCTTTTGTAAAAGAGAATAATTTGAAATATTGTAAAAGATAAACTAGGAATATTTGCTGCCACTGCTTTTCTTCTGTGCTGTTGGTAATACTGGCTTGTGTAGGGCAGCAGAGTGTTTTTAAAAATAATATTAAAAATTACTAGTTTTTATTTAGCAATATTAAAAATTACTAATTTTTACTAAAGAATTACCAATGTTTATTAAAAATCACTAGTTTTACTTGTTGATATTAAAAAAAATATTTTCAGTAATATTTTTAAACTAGTACTTAGTAATACTAGCCATTTAATATTAAAATAAAGATCAAGTGTATTTAATATTGTTTACTAGTATTTAATATCTAATATTTAATATTAAAATTAATATTAAATTAAATATTTTGCTAATACCAGTTTTCTAATTCCAGAGATATGAAACTATGAAAAGGCTTATAGACCATTGAGACCTACACAAACATAATGAAAAAACTCTGAACAATACAATAATTAGATCATTTTAATTATTTATAACTTTTATGCATTTTTTGCTATAATTTTTTTTTTAATTTCCTTAAGACTGCACTGTGATTCTTTTAGAAAATCACATCCCTTCTAGAAAACTTCATTCTTTGTGGACTGGAATTTCACCTACCAGAAGGCTTAGGGCAAACTATCACTTGGAGATGTTTTTTAGGTTAAATGTTAGAGGGTTCTTAGGCAGTCAGTGCAAGTTTTATTCAGTGAAAAATGGGTTTTATTGCACAAGGAGACAAAAAATTCAACCTCCAGCCTACTGCACAGTTAACTGCCATTTTTGTGGCCACTTTTTGCCTTTAATTGCAAATTCCTATCTCTGAGAGGTGAAGAACACCCAGAAAGCTGAGATTAAATGTGCAATGTCCCACAGCTGATGGGATTTTGCCCCTCACTGCTGTCACTGGTGCCCACTCCGTGGGGTTCCAGTCTGGTGGGTGCCTGGGAGGGCATCGCTGGCTCTGCCCAGCAGGGTGGGAATTGCTTGGGAACATCACCAGGGCTTCCTGTGGAGATGCTGAGGGTTAGCCAGCTCCAGAGACAGCCCCTGACACTCCAGCCAGTGATGGGCTCCCTCATCTTCTCCAGGTTGCTTGGACCATGGCTTAGCATCCCCACAAAAAGCCCCTGGTGAGCACCTCGTCCATCAGGACCTTGTTTAGCACTGAGTGACTAAACACCCCCAGGGGCTTCTGTTGCTCTGCTGTGGGCTCCACGCCTCAGAGATCTGGTGAACGGCACCAGCCTGCCACAGGTGAGAGAAGAAAAGCAGTGCATTTTTACAAACAACTTTGGGTGCTGAAGTGATACTTTTAAAAGGGTGATGATTCAGAACGACAGGACAGCAGAGTGTGGAGTCTCTGGGTCTCCGGCTCAGCCCCGTCATGGTCATTTTGACCACCCTCATTAATCTCCTGACCTGTTGGCCAGGTGGAATCACAGAGCAGGGAAGGGAGAAAGACCCATTTGTGAAACCAGCAGAGTGACCAGACGAGGTGCTGGACACCCTCAAAGGCACCAGGATGCTGAGAAAACCTCGTGTGTCACTGGTTTGTTCTCCTCACAGCAAATTCAAAGCGAGGACACATCTGAAAAAGAAGATAGCCTAATGAGTAAGACATTTGGTAAATAAGACCAATTAAAAATCAAAAGCAGTACACATCTGAAAAGGCAGATAATATGGTGGGTAAGACATTTGGTAAATAAGAGCAAATAATGATGTTCTAAACCTCAACCTAACACAGTCATGTCAACGCTTGCGGTCTCACCCACAGCAGGTTTGCACCATTTCTAAAATACAGACAGGTTTTTGTCCTCTGTGGGAAATATTTTGGTGCCTTCTAATCAGTTTTTTTACTTCACTTTTGGGGGTGCAGTAGGATCCAAACAGGGGAAAGTAGTCTTCCCTTTTTTCCCCCCTCTTTTATTTGTTTGTTTGTTGTGTGGCTTTGAGGTTTTTTTGTTACATTTAGAACACATGCAAGAACAAGCTGTGATGGAAATGCTTTTATGGTTTTATTTATTTAGAAGTGTTATTAGGTCTAATTTTTAATGTTTAAACAGATGTATTTATGGGGCTATCAGGTTCTAGAGAAAATGCTGAAGCCTTTCTTACCTAACATATCATCTGTCCTTTTGGTGTAGAGAGCTTCCCAAGAGCTTCAGGTTCAGCCTAAAACAAGTCTAGTCCTTAAACAATCTTTGACACCAGCTTTAGAGCTGTGGGACAAACTGGTCCATCCCATGAGGCAGTGGCAGAGCCCTGTGCACCCCTTTGGTTTCACGGAGTCATCATTTGAAGTCTGGGTGGTCCTTAGATTGACAAACTGTGCATCCCAAATTGGATCTTTCTATTAATTTAAAATCAGTGTGAACTTCACCATTTCATGATGTTAAAATATCCATTCCTGATTTGAAGACCTCAGGAGCTAGACAGTTCCCCAGTTTGCTCAGTTTCTGTCACTGGAGTCAATCACTTTCAGTATTAAAAATATTTACCTTATTTCTAGAATTTCTCTGGCTGAGTTTTCAAGGTGCTGCTTCATTATACATCTCCCTTTAGGTGTCAAAATCCATGTTTTTATCAAGTGTTTTCTTTATATTAAAGTACCATCTAAAATCCTCTGTCTGGACAAGAGCTACAAACCACAATTAGACCAGAACTGCTGCCTTACATTTTTCACATTGCAATTCCAAATAATCTGTGCAGAGCTCAGCTCACGTGGTACTTGATGGGAAATTTTTTGATAGAGGAGTGGCTGAAAAAAAGAAATCGAATTTTTTCAAATTCACTTCTGCTTCGAACTGCTGTTGGAGAATACTTTGAAGGCTTTTTCCTTGTTTTGTTTGTTTAAAGAATGTCTTGCTGCTAGGAAGTGAATATTTGAGCTCAGCAGTGGCTGATGACAGATGTCACCCAGCACTGCTTCTCTGCCAGCAGTGGCTGAGAGGGACTCCCAAGGCCAAGTTTCCAGTTTCAGTACTTGGAAAAAAAAAAAAAAAAGAAAATGTGAATTCACTCTGCAGTGTTTCATGGGTTATATAGGAAATTTTTGCTCAGTGGGTTCTTATTTCAGTAAAAATGACAGAGGAATAACTCGGAGAGTAACTCATTCAGAAACAGGAAGAAAAATCAAAGTATAAAATTCCATAGCTTATATTTTATTTTCTGGAATATGGCACGTGTTGGTTTCAGCAAATCTGAATAGTGAAAGGGCCTTCTTCTAGCCTCATTCCCTCCCTGAACACACTTTGGGGCTATTTCCACAAAGGCACAGGCTGCAGCTGGTACAGGTGATGTCGTGTAAGACACAGGGACACACAGCTGGAAGAGTCCTGTGAGTCCAGCTCCCTGGCATTTTCTGGAATTATAATAGCTGTAACATTTTGCTGTGTAGGCAGACCTTTCCCTACATTTATTTTGTTGCTGGGTCACAGCTCTTCATCCTCCAGGAGACAGTTTCCCCTCAGGTGACCCCTTTCCCTGGCCAGAAAACACCTGGGAAATCACCCCTATCAGCAACTCCAGCTACAGGTCTTGATAAGGGGAATATCTCCTGCAAACTCAGGACTTTGGTAGTGATTAGGGATGGATTTATTCCATTTTCAAGGGGCTGTGCTTTGGTCTGCCACCCTGCAGTCCTTTTAGAAGGGGACTCTGTGTTTTGCTGCTCGTCGCACAGCACATCATAGACAATAAATCTACATTTGGTTCATGCTGTATTTGTTTGTCTGTAGACTTCAGATGTTTTAAAGTAGAGGCAAACCTTCTGTGAGTCTCAGATGACTTATGAATAACACAGGACACAGCACTCCCTCCTGGGATTCTCACCTCAAATCTTTTAAACGTTGGTAGACCTGAGTAAAACTTAAGGAAAAATTTGACTGAATATCAGCTCCCTGAATCTCCATAATTCTCCATACAAGAAAAAAAAATCCTTCACCTATGAAGTATTTAAAAGAATTGTAGATGTGGCACTTGGGGACATGGTTTAGTGGTGGCCTTGGCAGTGCTGGGGGAAAGGTTTGGACTCAATGATCTTAGAGGGCTTTTCCAACCTAAGCAATTTTATGTCTCTATGATCCTATGTAGATAAGCACTATAAAAAAAACCCAAAAAACAAAAAACCCCAAATTATTAATACAGTTTAAAGCTCGAAGATAAAATAATGACTGCAGGTGTAAGTGTGCACATGGAGACAGTGTTTACACATGAGTGGACAGACAAGCTGCTATCCTGGTTCAAGGTAAGGACGTACTCTGTACACAAATATATGTACAATCTCAGCAAATTCATTGTAAAGCAAATTAAACCCATCACCAATAATTCAAGGAAGAAAGAAAGATTGTGTGATAATGAAAGATATGACCCGATGCAGTTATCTTTGTTCCCATCATATGCAGTACTGAAAAAAAATGATAATTTAAATCTCATCAATAAGAACACCATTGCACACCTGGGGTCTAAACATTTGGGAAGTGCTGTATTAGTGAAGCCATCTCCAGGGTTACAGGGTGGATGAAAACTGAAAGCAGCAGCCACCTGCAATTTTAAATGGCTAATTTGGGAAGCCGTGCCTGTGCCAGCCTGTTTCAAAAGCCCCAAAGAAGCTGCATCATCACTGCTGTTACTGTGATCCCAACACATCCACATCCCAGTGTTCAGGGATTTAGATGCACACCGTGACTCTGTGTCTTAGGATGAGACTCTGCACCCCTCAGAATGCCTTTAATTCCAAACCCCCAGGGGTTATATTCCCTTCTTGATGTGTTGGGATTTATATCCTGGTAATACTCATGGGAATTGTAAACATGAATCCCTGTTCGAAAAGATGAATCCTCACAACTTTTAGTTGCTGGAGTTTTCTCATGTTTCTCATCCATCGTGTTTCTTGTGCTTATTAGCAAGCTCACAGTTTGTTGATGAGAACTATTGAAATCTACACATTCCTGGGTGAAAATCTATTATTTTAAGGTAGGTAATGCTTTTCAAAGCAGACAGCATTTTGTGGATACTGATAATGGCATGAAAAGGTGCACCTGAGCACCCTGAGAAGGGTGACATTTTTAAATAATCTGCAGAATTACATTGCGCTCCCCACCCAGGCTCGCAGCTCTCATCAAAAGAAAAAGCAAGACTAATGCCTGGTGGGTGATTTTTCCACCCTGAGGAACCATGGCCATAAGGTGTGTGCAAAATGGCTGTCAAAGCACTAAAGGGAGCAGGCTCCACACAGCACTGTTGCAGCAGCCTTAATTCAAGTTGCACTGAATTCACAGAGCTGCTTTTCACATCTGTGGTTTTTGGGAACAAAATGACTTTTATTCACTAGCACACAGCTGGTCTTCGCTCCCAGGCACCAGTGCAGTTGCACCTGAGAAGTTCTGGATGATGTAAAAAATCCCTCCTTCCTCCTTGTCCCCCAAAGTTGTCTTAATCCAGCCCATGCCATTTCCACCCCACGGACATGAAGGAAACCTCTCGCCTTGTAGAGATCAGTCCCAGCTTAGTGCCTCCCATGGGCTGAGCTCCCGCTCCTGAGCGGGCTCTGGATTGAGCCAAACACCAACTAACAACCCCACCACCTGGTTTTGATCCCGGAGGCCATGTGGGTTTGCCTGCTTGTGGCAAACAGGTGTCAGGGCTGCAGGACGAAATCCTAAAACGGACTCAGTAAAGCCGCGACTCCAAACCCTTCGCTCGCGGAGTCTCCCGTGGATCCGCTCCTCTCCGGCCTCTTCCAGCACCTCTGTGAAACCCAAAGATAACCTGATTAGGCAACATCACTTGGAGTGCCAGCAGCTCAGATAACACACTGCCTTTCCCATTTGCCACCACGCAGAGCTACATCCCTCACATCAGGACAGCCTCGCCGAGGGAGGAGAGCTCATTGAAGCCGAATCTTCGCGAGGCAGAGGTAATGCTGCTGCTCACAGGAAGGGATTTCAAAGACTCTGTGGCTGTAACGCTGTCTCTCTTTTTGTTGGAGGTGTCAATTCAGCTCAGTCTTCCCTGACAGTAATCTCATCCACAGCAGCATGTGCCAGTAATATCCTCTGTTGTTTCCTTCCAGCTCACAGACTCTGTCCTGCCTCCTCCAGTGGTGACCTCACCTTGTCCCTGCAGTATTTTGTCATTTTGCAGGGAAACTGCAGCACATTGAGGGAACTGTGGGGAAAGCCATCAGCTTTTGGAAAACTGCAGCTGGTAAGAAATGCCATCAGGTAAAGTCACCTTGCATTGTCCCAACTGTCCTTCAAGTGGTTTTTCAGAGAATTTAAAATCCAGTTCGTAGTCTAGTCTTTGTTGACAAGATCTAACAAGCCCTGCAAAAGGTGAAAAAAAAAAAACATTAGAGGACCTCTAAGGTCTATCCTCAAGGATTTTGCTCCTCTGAATCATGGAGCCCTGTGTAATTGAGGTGAGAGATCACAGAGTGTCCTGAGTTGGGAGGGACACACCAAGATGGAGTCCTGGCCTTGCAGAGGATAAAACTTCCCTGAAAGCCAGGGCAAAGTTGGCTCCCTGGAGAAGAAATGAGCACCACACACCTCACTCCTTTCTACTCCATGTGTATTTTTCAATCTCAGTTTCTTTTGTTCCCAAATCACTCCAAGTAAGGCTTCTCCTTCTGAAGAAAACCCAACCACTGCAGCCAGCTGCACTGAAAGAAAAGGAGTGGAGTGCCAACAGTTCTGCTTTTGCAGCCCCAGAGTGAGTTCACGTGTTGTAGGTCATGCTGTGGCCTGATCAAAGTGAATTTGAGCTGAAGATCCCATAGCAGCAGAACTTCAATCCATGTGAGGAGTCCTTCTTGGCTTTGGCTGCTATGTCCTAACTTCAATAGGTTTTTACAGGCATTGAATGCTGGTACTCTCACTTGTGGAGAGTGATGATGGTGGAGTGCACCAAAGAGTTGGATATTTAGCAGAAATAACCTTTTTCCCTTTTATTTTCTAGACAACAAGTTTGAATACTCGCTTCTGAACACAAAGCAACAAAAAACCTTTGAGCAATCAAATCAGCTGGACTCCTTCAGTTGTCCTGCACTCACAATCTAATTTTCAAAAGAAATTAGTGCCCCTCATGCCAGGTCAGGGCTGGATCTTCACCTCCAGATGAAAAAAAAAAAAAGTCTACTACCTTTTCAGTGTAGAGCTAAAACTCTCCTGTGTCCACACAGCATTTTTCTATGAGCAGTTTTCCTCTTAAAATTATCCAGCAACCCCAAGCCTGCCTCTCAAAGGATGAGATATTATTGTTACCCTTAAGCTTATCTGCCAGACAGCAAAGACATCCTGCTTGTTTTTCCCTCTCCAACTGAAGTTTTCTCAGAGTACCTGCAAGCAAGGATGACTCTGAAATTTGCTTGTACCTCAGATGAGGCCGCAAACAAAGATGAAGTGCTGTGACAAACACATAAAAAGTTGGTGTTTGCCTCTCTCTCTCTGCCTCATTCATGCTTAGGAACCTCTGGATTAACTGACCTGTGTGTCAAGTCTGAAAAAAAAAAAAAGCAGATTATATTCTGTCAAACGGAGAAAAAGCAGTAAGTAAGAGTTTAGAGAACTAACCACAACACATCTAATTATTTGGGCTTAGGATTTCACTTACTGGGGTTTTTTTTCTTTTTCTTTTCTTCTCCCAGCCCCTGCCTGATACTTAAAGCACAAAACCCAGCAGGGAGAGAGGTAATGGAATTTGGAGGCAACCGGTGTTCAAAGGCCTCTCTTGAAATGGGTCTATGCTAATGACGAGGGTCTGTGCAAACTGGGTCGATGTCCCCAAAAGGGGCAACTTCATCAGGACAGCCAACGTGGGGCAGGATTGTCTCCCTGAGGATTTCACAGGGCTGCACCTTTGAGCCAAAACCTCAAAGAGTTTCTGGCTCAGACTGACCCTGCCGGAGCAGGACACATTTCACCCCCCGAGGGTCACCAGGCGCGTGTGTGGTCCCTGAGCTGGGCACGGGGAGGGCACGGTCACCCCGGAGTGACTGAGTTTAATTGCTGCCTCCTGACTTTGGAGAGAAGGGATCTGTGCTTGAAGGCTCAGAGCCTTTTCCTTGAGCTTTCTTCCTCCAGGCTGAGCTGATGTGAGTCCTTGATGGAATTACTTTGGTGAATTATTGCTGAGATGAAGAATTGAGTTTGGTGCCGGACCTCGTCTCAGTCCCTTTTTTGTCTCCTCTCTGGACCTTCATGAAATATTAAAAATTGCATTGCATGTTTGCACGTGCGGTTCTCATGCAAAGTATTTCCCCACAAAGCTTAAAAAACTTAAAGGGCTCACCATAAATTTAAAAAATCAGTTTTCCACAAGGGGCAACTTCCTTTTTTCTGATGCAAAGAAAACGTTTTTCAGAAACAGAGCTTTAAAAGATGTGGCCTGTAGACCAAGCCCACAGGTCTCTTTGTTGAAAATGTGGGTGCAGGCACCATATGGGCACCCATTTCTTAAAAAATAGACATCATTAAGCAATATTGTCATAACCAAGAGTTTGCTGGCTTGGAGAAGAGGCTGCTGTGCATCCCTGGAGGGAATTGGTGCTTGGTTACGCTGGCTAAGAAAGCACCAATCCATTAAAGAAACCTGTAGGTGCAGCACAGCACCTACAGCTGCAGGCCCTCTTTGGATAAATGGAGGCATTAAATGCATCATACTCACAGTAAGCAGTAAATGCAGGTAATTATGGAAATGAGAGGCCAGGGTGAGGGGAATGGGTGAAGTGCTTGCTCATGTGCAGAGCAAGGCCCAAACAAAGCCAGCAATTCCTTTACAGAGTCACCACTGGCTGGGTGCATGTGACCTTTGGCTGTAGAGGGAGTTGCAATTTTTCAGGGTGCTCCAGTTTGTCCCATCCTGGAAAGAGGCAGTAGTGGGAAAGCCAAACTTCAGAATCCCAGCTTTGGATTAGAAAAACTATGACAATTTTTGCTGTGAAAATGGTGTGTCTGTCCTATTTCCAGTTATGTCAGCTGAGCTTTTACCCTCTGCCTGCAGACATTGCCTCTCTCACATTCTTGGGTGACTATAATTATGTCACTGTAAAAAAAAAAAAAAAAAATTCAGCTTTTTCACTTTTTGTAGTAACGGGGTTCCACCATGTTCACCTTTCCTAGTAAATTCACAGGGATATTTTGCCTCCAAAAAGCAGTTTGCAGACATATCCATACCCCCTGCTGTCCCTGAACATTTGCCTTCCACAATGCAGAACGACCAGAGGCTGGTGTTGCTCCTTGAGGGATAAACGTGGCTATTTCAGGTGAAATGGCCAAAAAAGCACGGACAGCCTTGGAAAAAGAGGTGCACACATGCAGTGGGAGACCTCCTGTGAATGCTGGTGCTGTGTGAGGCACCACAGGTTGGTGAGCAGCTCCTGTGTGAAGCCCTTTGCCTGATTAGTGCCTGTGAACTCTGTGCTGATTCCACCTAAAGACTGTGAAGGAACTTCAGGGAAATCAGCGTTTTCCTTTTTGATCAGCTGCATCTCTGGCAGTATAATGAGCACAATTACCCTTGCTTAACTGTGCAGCATCATTCTGGCTCGCCTTTTAATTGCTGATGATGCTTTTAAGCTTATTAAAGCCAGGCAGTGTATTCACAAATGTTTAATCAGAAATTTCTGGTAACATTTACAATAATGTCTTTAGTATTTTCCAACATTTGCCTTGTTTTCTTCATTTTTTTACAAACAGACATCAAAATCCAAGAAAGTCTGTTTAGTGTCCTGAGGTTTTCCTGCTTTGAAACATGAAGGAACTAACACTTTATATTAGTGCTTGTCAAATAACCATGTTTGTTATCTGAGGCTCAAATCTGCAAACTTCCCCATACCTGAGGATGCTTTTGGAAATTAATTCTTCATCAAGGTATCAAGAGAGGTTCAATTCCAATTACAGTTGTAGATGCAGAAGCAGGAGGAGAAATATCACAGTTGCTACAGCCTGTTTGCAGATTATTGTGCTTTTAAAGTGAAACAAACCCTCAACAACGAGATGTTTTTATCCTCAAAGAATTTTCAATCCAAACAGAAGTTGAAGGACACCAAATGGATGAAAAGCAGAACTTCCTGAGTCAATGCAGATCAATGTGAGAGGTAATGGTCTCATCAAACCTGCTGCCAAATGCTTTGCCTTGAATGCAAAAAAGAGCTGCTGCTCCACATTTCTGCTGCTCATTAGTGGTTGGAACAAGAGGACCTGAGGACACCTTGCCTACGAGGACTGCAGGAAAGTCAATTTCCCTTTGGTCTGTGGGGTGCTGGAATTGTCCATCCCCATTACCCACAGAAGCACGGGAGGTGTAAATAGCAGGAAACACTCTTGTAACCCAGAATCATTGTTAAATTCAGGTCATAAAGTCAGTAAGGCAAGTGCAGCTCGCTCTTTGTGCTGCCAACAACTCCCAACCACTGACTGTGTGGTGAGACATAGGAACACTTCAGCTGTGCCTTCTCCTGGTGCATAAGATGGCCAGGAACCTTCAGAGCTCAGTGTTTCCAGGATGAGTGTCTCTATGTTCAACCTTTCTACTTATTTGTTACCCACAAGATCCATAGTTTACTTTTAAACGGATGGCTGACTCCAGAAAATAACTAGCCCAATAATTAAAGGCAGAATTCTGGACTGATTTTCAACAAAACATTGGTAAGTGTTTCTGGTTTTGTTCAAAGAGCATTGCTGTCTTTGCTTAGGCAAATTGATAAAGGATATGAGACACAAATAACACGAGAAAAGTGATTGATTTTAACTTCCTCTCTTTTCCTCTGCTTTATCACGTGATTCATTTCTAAGAGATTTTGGTGGGTGTTTGCTTCTTGCTCTGAACTGTTTGACTCCGGTAACCCGTGAGCTTTGCCCGTTCCTTCCAGAACAGCTGGAAGACCGTTCATGGAACTGTACAACCCTGAAATGGTTTGGGTCTAAAGGGACTTCAAAGACCATCTTGTTCCAAAGTTCCAACCCCCCTGCCGTGGGCAGGAACACCTTCCCCTAGACCAGGTTGCCCAAAACCCAATCCTCACTAAGTTGCCCTAGCCTTGCTGAATGGGGTGTTCCCGTGTGGTTTGGATCCTCCTGATCTGGAGAGATCTCTGCCATTCTGGCTACTTTCAAATCCCCCCAGATTTGGTGGAAGATGGAGGTGTTCCTGCACCAGCAGCACAGAGCCTGTAAACACAAGCTTCAGAGCAATAATCATGAAACGGAACATGGGCTCGATGGCAAGGGTGAGGGGGAGCTAAACATAGTTTCCCCTAATCTCCTGGGATCTGGGAATTTATCTCGCTCCTTAATTGAATGAATGGGAAATTAGATAAAACTTTGCAGAGTAAATCTTTTAGCAAATGTGATACCCAAGTAGAAAATTTTCAGCAGACTCTACATTTTCACAGCTGCTCCTTTGTTTTGTGGAAGTGTATTTTGAATGTAAGTCCTGCTTACATTGCGTGCCTATTAATTCTATTGTACATATTAAATGTCCTCTTTGTAGGGTGTAAAACCAGAAGGGAGACTAAAAACAAATAGCATGTGTTTAAAATGTTTTATGGAAGATGGCACCAATATTTTCTGAGAGCCTCCATGAGTCCAAGGCACTGCTCTCTGATAACAGTGTTATTGTTCAAGGCCAAAACTGGAACCTAAAATTAAGTAGGAAATAATGGAAGAGGAGAGAGAGAATTTGCTCCTTAGCATTACAAGAGACAAAAAACCCCACCAACCCTAACGTATAGAAAAGACACAAAAAATTGTTTCTTGCTTCTCTACCAGCCTACTTGCATCTGGGACAATTTAAGTCTGATTTGCTCTCAATAGTTAAGAAGTAAATGATATTTTTCTTTTATTTCAGCAATTCCTGTAAGTCATTAAGAGCAGCATCAGTGTCGTGTGTCAACACCCACAGAAATGTGGTTATCACCCACTTGCTGTGGGAGGCACCAAATGGTACCTCTGCTCCCCTTTTGTAAAAGAGTTCTGGGCATTGGTCTGTGGAGAGTTATTCTCCTTCTAGTGACCTGTCTTTCATTTGGTGAACTTTAAACTGGCAGAGGGGAGATTTACATGTGATGCTAAGAAGAAATTCTCACCTCTGAGGAGGATGAGACCCTGGCACAGGGTGCCCAGAGAAGCTGTGGCTGCCCTGCCCCTGGAATTGTTCCAGGCCAGGTTGGGTGGGGCTTGGAGCAACCTGGGATAGTGGTAGGTGTCCCTGCCCATGGCAGGGGGCTGGAAACAGGTGGTCTTGAAGCTCCCTTCCAACCCAAACCATTCTGAGATTCTATGATTCCCTGACTTTGTGGAACAGATTTGCATGAAACTCTTCATAGCAGCCACCCTGAGGTGCTCCTTATCAGGGGACTTTCCATGTGGAGCTGAAAGTGCTCCCATCCCAGGGAGGATCCACAGCAGGGGTGGGTTCACGAGCTGCTCTGTGCAGGGGTTGCTTTTGGGCTGATCCCAGGTTGTTTCCTCTCTCTCATGACAGGACACTCATTTGCACTCCCAGTCGTGATCCAGAACAGGGGCTGTGGCGTGGGAACTTCAGGTTGCTCCATGAGTGGCATGGACCAGCCTCACCAGAAGACAAAAACACAGGGGTGTTAAAAAGGGTGATAATCCAGCCATTCCAGAGACAATACCCTGATATTTGTGTGATAGTTAAAGCCTGGCCAAGAAACAGCAGACATGGCCAAGGCATCTTTTAGCCATCCCTGCCTGTCCTACGGGAGACAAAGCAGCTGCCAAAATTTAAGGTATCTGTCAGGTTATTTAATTCTGTGTTAGAAAGACTGACTAATACACAGAAGGTTGGAAAAAATCCTGTTCTGAGGGGCAATGTGGTTTCTTTGGCTGCAGCTGTGGCTCCAGGTCTTCTCTTACCCCAAGAAAGGGTGGAAATTGTCCCTCAAAGCTGCTACAGAAGGAAAATACCAAACAGAGACAGACCCAGCGAGGAAGAGGATGGACCTAGCAAAGGTGCAGGGAACTGGGCTGAGGAGAAGCAGAGCTTTGCCATTCAGAGGAGGTGCAGAATTTACCACCTGCTACCACAGAAGTAATTAAACTGCACTCCAGAAATGGATAGTCCATCTCCAAGTGAGGCAAAACTGATCTCGCACAGATCAGTTCCAACCTGGAGAGTTATTACATCTCTCTGTTTCTAATTACACTGTTACCCAGTATGATGCCAACTCCAAAGGCAGAACCTGTGCCACTAAAGAACCTTTTCTTTGTGGAAACAATGATTAGTGGAGGCAATTATTTCTCATGAGAAATTTTGGAAACAATTCCCTTTTCTATCTGAAGCACCCAACATTATTTGACCATTAAAAAAGGGAAGAACTTTGAGAACTGAAAATGAGTTTGTTTTTTTTTTAATTTCTAGGATAAATATTCTATTTGACATAAGTCTTTAATAAAACTTTTACCCAAAAATGGCAATTTTAAAAGAAAGGAAATATTGTAAGGGTTTTCCATACATAGCTGTAAAGTATCAAAAGAAACAGAAGCACCAACAAAATTTTCATATCTGTCCAAAAAGTTGGTTGGATTGTCTTTGTAGACACATTTTGATTAAGAAGTTGAAACAGGCACTTGACTTACACTCTGTCCACCTCCTCCAGAGATCTCTTTCTCCAAGACTTTGGTCAATGCACACCTGCTCAGGTGGAACCACGCTGCTGTGACAGTGACACAGTGAAGGTCACACGCCCATCAGAGCAGGCTGGTTAGAGCAGGTGGAATCCCATGCACAGTTGTCCAGGACCATAAATCCTCCAGGATTTATAAATCCTCATCAAGGTGATCCCTTGAGCGAGTGCACCTTGATTACAAATCTCTAAGTGTCAGCTTCATCCCCCTCCTCACTGATGCCACCAGCAGAAGTGTGTGTTTATGGCTGGAGCTGCAGCCACCAGCTCAGTGAGTGACTTGTTGCACATGGGGTGTCTCTGATCACCTGTCCAGCCCCACAGACAGGTCCACAGTGGTGGTTTCTACTCATGAACCTGCTGCAGTCTGGGGCCTTTACCTGTCCAGTGAGCTGTGTTTGAGGGGAGGAGATGACTAAAGTGCATTTTTGGGGTGACTTGGATGTGCTTTTGGAGTGCACATCTGAGATGTTTTGCTCCACATGTCAGGAGAAAGTCTTTGGTCTTGAGTCCCATGTCAACAGGAGAGACATCAATTATAAAGCCTCATGTTTGAAATGGACGTTTCCAAACATGTCACCACCACGGTGTCTGTTCATTTGTTTACTGAAAAGTGCTGTCTGGCCCTGGTTTATGCTGGGACAGGGATGAGGGGATGAAGGCTGAGCCTCTCTGCCATATCCCTGCAGAAGGACTTGGGCAGGTATCTCTGCACCCTGGTCTCCAAAGGTGACACCTCTGCAGGAAAGGCAGCAGCAGAAGGGACACTGGTGACTCCCCCATTCCACCCAGAGCTCCAGCTCTCCATCACACCCCTCCTCCTTGGCCGGTCGGTGAGTGAACCCTCCACAACCCATTTTGGGGATTCCCTACCCCTGTCTCCCCATGCCACGAGCCCAGGTGTCACCACCAGCCCGATGGCCAGCAGGCAGGTCCTGTCCGTGTGGCGCTGGCAGGGAGAAGGTGCCTCCCATCTCCTCGTCCCCGCCGTCCCCGTTGCCAGCAGCAATTAGAGGGTTTTGTTGCACGGGTGCGGGCAGGACGAGGACCTGGCGGTGGCTCGGTGGCCTCAGGCGGTGGCTCGGTGGCCTCAGGCGGTGGCTCGGTGTTCTCGCGAAGCGCTCGGCGCTGCGATTCCTCACTGCCCGCCTTGCCACCGAGGGCAGCGTTCCGCCTGGCATTGTTCTGCTCCCTAATCTCGCTCGTGTGCTCTTTGCCATCCAGATTCGCGGTCGTGACCGTCCAGCTTTGATATTTATTCTGTGCTGTCCCATCAGTGCCGGAGGGGAGGGCAGCTCTTTCCTGCCCCCTTCTCTTCCCTTCAGCGCGGTGGCAAAACGGGCTGGCCACAAGGAACCGATCACAAAATCGCTCCTGGGGGGAAAGGAAGGGAAAAATACCCCCAAACCCAGAGAGTAACAGGGCAGCTGTGTTTTATTGACTGGATGTGTCCCTCTCCCAACAAAGCCCTGGAAGGGTTCGGGGTGCCCCAGGATGCCACCCCGGGCTCCGCAGCCCGGGCGATGCTCGCACAGTCCCGCCCCACCCATCGCATAAAAACTTTTTGCTGTCGTATCACAGGACACGATAATCTCCCGTCTCCCGTCCCGCTAACCCAGAAGCCGCCTCCCCCTAATATTTTACATATTCCCTAAATTGGTTTGCAAGGGGGCAGGAGAGGAGATAAGGGCGGTGAGTTGAGCCGAGTGGGAACTGCTGACTGACAAAGTGTGTAGTGCAGTACGGGTGCTTTCTGGCTCTCTAATTATCCTTTTCCTTCTTGACTCCAGTATCACATGTAGCCATGTGTAGAATCATAAAATAATTATGCAGTGTACAAGCTTTCTGGGAGCATGTACCACTGTTTTCCTAATTCTTTATCGCTCCCATTGATCGTGGCGTGTGTGCATTGATCCAAGTCGGCCATCTGGTTGGGGAAGATAAGCGTGCGAGTGTCTTTGCATTGCACTGTCACTCAGGGAGGGGGGTACATTTTGGCTGTAGGGAATTACAGGGGCAGGATTAGCCCTCTTCCTAGGAGTAAACTGAATTTTAAATGCAGTGTTGCAGCTGCATGGACCATGTTGCTAACTTCTGGTTTTGCCCATGGACTGGGTGCATTTATTATTATCATGACTATTATCATTGTCATTATTATTGTTATTATTATTATTGTTGTTATTATTATTATTGTTATTATTACTACTACTACTACTATTATCTCTTCCCTGCTTTCTGTCTTTGGAGGTAGAGGTATGCTTGCATTAAATGGAGGGGAGAGAAGGGAAAAGCAGGAATGCCCTTCCCTGCACACACTGGACTTGTGAGTGGCTGCTGTGCTACAGGATTTCAAAATGGCAAAACCGGCTTTTAAATGCAGGCGAGAACCTGCGGGATTTAATGCATTTTGCAATAAGATTCATTGGTCCAAAGAGGGGAAAAAAAAAAAAAAGGATGAAGTTATCAGCCTATGACAGGAAATTATAGAGTGGATATTAATCAGCTCTCTTAACTTGGGTTAATCAAGACAAATAACCCTAATCAAGCATTTTCGGGAGGTGTGTGTTAAATAATCGGCAACAAAACAATGGAGGTTTGTTGTTTTGTTGTTTTTTTTCTCTTAAATGTAATTTATTTATTATTTTTCTTGCCTGCCAGCCTTCCCCCTAACAATGGGCACATCCTTCAGTGGCTTGAACTTGGCTGCAATATTTTGTGTTGACGGCCGTGGTGCGTGTGCGCGCTCACACCCCTGGTCGTCCCTTTGTCAAAAATGTGCTGGTGGCCATTGTTGTCTCATATTCTGCAGATGCATGGAAGGTGCCTCAAAAGCCTTTCCTCTAAAATTGAACAATTCTGTCAAAAAAGATTAGTTCTATTTTGTCTGCTGCTTGCTGACTATTCATGAATGTAAAGAGAGAGGGCTTGGGTGTCATACTAAGTTGCTAAGGTGGCTGGCTTTCGGCTATTGACTTGAGGATACCAAACCAGAGCCTACAAAAGAGCAGCCAGAAGGAGAGGAGAGAACTGGTCTGCCATGTGTTTCAGCTATACCTCCTTTAGCTGCCCATTTATTCCTTTTGTTGCCACAACTTTTATTGTCATACAGTTGAAAAAAATGTTAGACACAGGCTTCAGGCTGCACCAAGCAGAAAAAGGGATTAGCATATCACTAGGATCATCTTACACTGAACCAAATTCTTTTCAGGATGTATAATTAGTGAATACAGTCTTTCCCCCCCTCCTTTTTTTTTTTTTTTTGAGGGCATGGGGAAGCCTATGGATAAGGAAATTTAGCTCAGATCTCTGGGTAGGAAACAAGAAGAAAGGACAGAAAAGAAAAAGTTCTCTAGTTTCAGGGAGGATTTTATAAAGGCTGTTTCATCATTTTAGCCTTCTGCATCGAGAAGCCTTTTGCACATTCACAAAGTGTGTGGCAGTAGCTTGTTAAGAAGAAAATTTATTTTTTTTTTACAATAATGTGAATCACCTTCCTCAAAGGGGGGCCAGGAGGAGAGAAATGATTCCAGAGGTGGGCCCAGACCTGAGCAGCTGGAGCTGGGCAGCGCTCCTGTGGCCCTCTCCCTGACGAGGGCTCAGCAGGAGATGTGATCCTGCAGGATGCATTACCTTTCTCCACCTCACGGATGCTCCCAGCTCCCTTCTGCCATCTGGGAAGCACACACTGCTCCTTGAACTGCAACAAAAAGATGCCTGGATGTGTATGAGTCAGTCACAGAACTGAAGTATGGTATGTTGTATGAGCGTTTTTAAAATAGTATGGCAGAATTAATGATCTAATTTTTATAATTATAGGCCACTTTCAGTGATGACAGAAGCAGGCATGAACCAAACAGCAGGACTGTGGGTTTGGGGTGCTCCTTGCCTGCACAGGAAACTCCCAAATGTGGGTGATATTGACAGAACACGTGCAGCCTTTGCTGCTTCTCTGGATAATTCAACCCACAGAGTAAAAATCTTTGGCCCTGAAAATCTTTGATTGGAATCACATTTGCGTCAGGATGTGCTTGCAAAACACACCTCTGCCTTGCTCTAGCTGGAGTGGAGGTGTTTTTCTGCAGGAAGAAGAGGGTGAAGAGGCTTTTGGCTTGGTGCACCCTTAGCAAAGCTCCCATGGGCATCCCGGTCCGTGCTGCCTCCAAAACTCAGCTGCCCCTGACAGACCCGAGTGTTCCCCGCTCCCGCCAGGGCAAAATTCGGGAGGAGAATTACCCTGGGAAGGAAACAGAGCTTCTTTTTCAGCTGAACGGCTGGTAATTTCGCCGCGTTTAATCACGCCGCACATTTGACATCATTGCCTTTCAAAGTGCTCAAACCAATTGTTCCACCAGAGGAGCAATCGGACGTGAATATTCAGGACTGCTCGGGGGTGCTCGGCGGCAATTGGTCACATCACTCACATGGTCCCCTTCCCTTTCTGATGAGGAGAGGGTAGAAATTTGCTCCACGCCGACACTTAAACACCCACACGTAAAAATCTTATTTAGCACAACTGTTGTTTGTTGGGTTTTGTTGTTTTGTTTGGTTTTTCTTTTTTTTGTGTTAGTTTGTGTGTGTGTGTGTGGGTGTGTGTGTGGGTTGTGTTTGTTTTGTTTTTTGGTTGGTTGGTTGGTGGGTTGTTTTTTGGGGTTTTTTTAAATTTTATTTCCTAAGGGTTTCTGCAGCGGTGAGAATGCTCAGTATTGGAGGGCAAAGGAGGGGAGCAAATGAAAGGAGAAGTCAGTTAAAATGGTGAATGCAGATGCTGAAAAGTGTTTCTCTCTTCACCTAGGGCTGTCCCCACTGTTGGTGGGATGTGGTTTTGGCTGGGGATTGGAACGAGATGATCTTTAAGGTCCCTTCTAACCCAAACCATCCTGTGCTTCTGTGATTCCACGGCAGAATATTCTGTGGGGAGGTGACAGGGATGAGGCTGAGGTTTGGGAGCAGGTCCTAGCTGCAGCAGCACCAATGTTTTCAGGCACCCAGAGCTCAGAGTGGGAGGTGGTTGTGGCAAACCAGATGTGAAGTTCAGGAGACCAAGCATGGAGTGTGGTCTGGGTAATTCAAACACCATGGGCTGAGAAAAAACATTTCACAGCCAAGAAATATTTGAGGAGAAATTACCTGAGACATTCCGGGAAATGATGCTGGATATTTTACAGCTGGGAGGGTCACACATATAGGTGGTCATCCGTTGTCCATGTGGGCCTCCTTGATTTCAGAGAGGATATTTGGTAAGGGATGCCTGTGGAGAGGAGCACCAGGTAAAGGAACTGTGTCAGGCACTGTGACTTGTGGTACTCTCCATATTGACACTGAACAGAGTGTGAAATCATGAACAGGGCTGACTTGAAAGCTGTTGTTTATTTACAGTGTAAAATAGAAATATTGATGTTCCCCATGCTGAAAAAAATTACTCGTAAAGGCCACTTTTTATTAATAAGGAAGAGATAACCCAGAATGGCTGAGGAATCCAAGGGTGTTAATTTTAGAGACTGATTAATGTTCTCTATGAGGCAGCAGTTCATCTTACCCAACTCAATGTCCTCCTTCCTTCTCCTTCCAGTAAAACCTGGCTAACAGAGGAGAAAGAATAAATAAAAATCAGACAACATTAAGGACAGGAACAGCAGACATTGGGATGTTTGCAATCTACCTCCTGTAACTTTGCAATCACGTTTGAAATGCACTTAATTTGCAGGTGACCTTATTTGTCCATACCTGGGGCTGGGCTCCTCGGTAGCAGCTAAAAAAAGCACATTCCAGCATTGCAGAGATCACCTTGGGGCGTTTGGTGGGGGTATCCATCCTCAGTGCCGGCTCTGCCCGTGGGTGTGTCTCCCTGAAGCCTGCAGGATATTTTTTTTTCTGTAAATAAATGCTGTTTAATAAGTATTCCGTGTGCATCTCGTCATTAGCCCGGTGCTGTAGAGCCACGCGGACCCAACCTTGATTTATAAAGCTGTTAAAATGTTTGACCTTGTTTAAATAAAAGCCTCAAGGTTAATTACAACAAGCGTTCCAGATACATTCTCTCTCTTCTGGTGGCCCTGACGATTTACAGGAGGAAAGGGTAATAAATTCTCATCTTTTAAAAGTGACTGCAGTGCAGAAGTGCAAGAGTTTGCTTTTCTGCCATTTTCATGTTTTACCACACTTTGATATGTGATATATTGAGTGATGATTAGTTGTCTCTTCCTCGGGAGCACTAGAAATTTGATATTTTTACTTAAAGGATGATAAGAAGCATGTGAGAATGGAAAAAAAAAATAGGTTGTTGGGAATAAAGAGTTTAAGCTTTACTCCTGCATAGGATGTATCCATAATAAGGTAAACAAAGGCATTGTGGTTTTCTTTTTTTTCCCTCATTGCACAGAAAACAAATTTCACAAAATAAAAACCAATTTAAGTTTCTTTTAAAAGAACTGGGAAATATTGAGGAAAGTTAATTGAAGCACATTCAAATTACAATAAACACATAGAGGCACAATTATCTTCTTTTGACTAGTGTGTGGCTTAGAGATGTTTTTATCTTTTGTTTATTGCACTATTAAAAATATGGAGAGGCATCAAGAAAGGGTAGATAGCTGCCATATGGACTTACATATTTTCCCTATTTATATTTAAATAACTATCCATGAGAAATTATGCACAAATCGTGCAATAATTCCCCACCGAAATGACTGTTTAGAAAATAAAAAATTCTGAGGCACAATATTCTTTTCATATTAAATTGCCCATTTTCTGTACACGGTGTGTGTTTGTACAATACCAAAAAAAAAAAAAAATAAAAAAAAAAAAAAATAAAAAACCCCAAACCACTGCATTACAGCCCAATACAATTTGCTCACAATGCTAATGAAGATGGATAGAGGACATTGTAATATACTGGAGTAATTCATGAGCAGTGTGGGAAAACAAGACAAACAGGCTCAGGAAGCCAGGGCATAATTTTTTGTTCCCATTTCCAAGAGTGAATGGTGGTAATTTTAATAAGCTGCTGCTCTGACAGATTTAATGACGCTGATTAACTTTCATTGCTTGATTCATGCCACGCTCAGGTTCGGGGTGAAACCTTGGGCTTGCAAAGTTTGAGTGGCTGGGTTTGGGCAACTCAAAAGGAGCTCCTGGCACCCACCAGAGAGCTTGGCTGGAACCCCATGTTTGGGATGCCACCCTGCCCACGAAGAGGTGAATTTTGAGCCCATCTCTGTCTCACTTTGCAGCAGAGAACCACGGGCAGAGGGTTCTGGAGCCCACCAAAGGCCCCTGGATCACTCAGGTGTATTAATTCTGGCTTCACCTGCAGGCAGAAACACGATGTGATGTCTCTGATGGCACATCCTGATTAGCTGGGACTAAGCCGTGGACGCCGAGATCATTGTCACTTCTGCTAAAACCCAGAGGAGGAAATACTTTTCCAGCAAAATGTCCAGCTTCAATCCATACCTTCCCCTAAAAAAGGAAAGCTGTGGCGTCTTTTGAATTCCTAAAAAGGGGAGTGAAAATTTCCAGATTGGATGGTTTGTCCTTGCACGCTCAACACAAGTCAAATTTTTCTTGTCTGTCTGATAATTGTAGCAAATTAAATTTCATGACTCGTTCAACATCTCTGCTGTACACCCTGAAATCAGTAACTTATAGACACCTTGCTAAGCCAGATGAGACAGCTGTGCCTCCTCATTCTGGCCAGCTCAGCCTGGCACTGGGGGCTCCTTTCCCACCACAATCCTGGGGCCTCCTCCCCATCCAGACATCCTGAGCAAGAATCAAATCTTGCAGAATCGACTCTTGCAAACTGATTTACTACGGGCATTTTATTTGTATACATAAGTGTGTGTGTGTGTGTTTATGTATATGTATGGGGGAATGTCCTGCTGTGGCTTTAAGAGGGTGATTCATTTCTTTCTTTTAGAAGAAACTCTCCCAAGAAATGTTCGGGTCTGTCAGAAATAAGCAAAACGATTCAGAGTCTTTGATCTGAGTTTTATGGCTTGTTCCTTTTTAAAATTTCATTAGATCCCCTCTTTGATGCTGCCTTGTAGATCGAAAGGTTTGCTTGCTACATAAACTCCACTTTGTCACCAAGGAGTATTTCTGGTTGGTATTGTGGGAATTATAAGGGCTCTGTAGGATGTTAAAAATAGAGAAAAGAGCTTTCAGCCCAGTAAAAAGTGAACTTTGTGGAGCGCTGCTGTCACACTCTTATGGCAAAATGCATCCCTGTGGTCCTGGTGCTGCTGATAAAGGTGTCTGCTCCGGGCTAAACTCTTCGTTTTCATCCTTCCCTCATGCTTCCAACTCTCATTCATATAATTCATGCCCAGCCTCTCCATCTGTTCACATCGGCTTGAATGTGGAGTCAGGGGAAAGCTGGAGCTGTAGTTAAATGAGGGGCTGAAAGGTGGGATAGTGGCACCACAGCAGGAGCTGGGATGTGTTTTTGTGCCCCCAGCCAACACCACACCCAGCAGCCACCTCCTCACACAGGTGTGGGTGTTTGCAACCACGTCACTCAGAACTGTACAGAGGGATCTCTGGAAAAAAATCCACTTCTGGTCTCACCCCTATAGCTTGGTACTGGCAGCACCAGAGTTGTTCCCAATTGCCATCTGTAAAAAAAAAAAAAGCCTCACAAACCTTTCCTCCCACAGCTAATTAGCAGCTGGCAACGGTGTCACAGTAACCGTGGTGATCTAAAGATATAAATGAAACAAATCTGGCTTTAAGGAATAACGTGGTTAAATCAACTGACTGATACCTTTTCATTTTAAAAAATTTCCGTTAAATAGCATTTATTTAGCATTTATGTAGCATTTATTTATAAAACTGAAAGGGCAGAAAAATTTGGCCATGAGCCTTCTCATTTTTACTTTAAAAAAATAGGTCTATTTAATATTACTAATTTTTTCACTTCATTTCATTTAATATCATTTCATATCACTTCATTTATATTCCAAGAAACCCCAGAACCTTGTCTGCTGCAGAACTAATTAACTGGGAAAAAAAAAATGTGTTTTAGTTGCTTTGGATCAATCTACACCAAGATTGGGGCAAGGAATTTTTATTAAAAAGTAAAAAAAGCCGAAGTGTTGCTCAGAAGTCACCATACCAAAATAACCTCGTGTTTTCACCTGCCCTTAATGGCAATGAATGCCAGAGGTGGAGGAAGGAAATGTGGGCATTCCAGAGCTGTGGAATGATGAAGAGATCTCCGTGCTGGTGCCTAATGCTGCATTCCAGGCACAGCCAACTCTCTCCCATTCCATCTTTTTTTTTTTCCTTCCTTCTCTCTCATTCCCTGGTAACACTGATGGGGATTCCTCATGGCAGGGGTGGATGCAACACAGTCTGGATGCAGCCTGAACAAATCAAAGCGTGGGATACCTGGGTGTGCAGTTAGAACCTTCCATACCTGCCCTGTTACCCTTCCCTTCCCTTCCCTTCCCTCTCCCTCCCCCCCCCCCCCCCTCACCCCCCCTCACCCCCCCCCCCCCCCCCCCCCCCTCCTCCCCCCCCCCCCCCCCCCCCCCCTCCTCCCCCCCCCCCCCCCCCCCCCCCTCCTCCCCCCCCCCCCCCCCCCCCCCCTCCTCCCCCCCCCCCCCCCCCCCCCCCTCCTCCCCCCCCCCCCCCCCCCCCCCCTCCTCCCCCCCCCCCCCCCCCCCCCCCTTCCCTTCCCTTCCCTTCCCCATTCTTTGTTTTTCCCTGGAAAGAAACCAGAAGAGTGCCTGGGATGCAGATGGGGTTGGCCTCAGTGAGTTTCCAGAGGTGCATTTTCCAAACAGCTCCAGGGAAGTTTGGAAAAAGTCTTTTGGGTTGCAGCCATCTGCCATCACTTGGTGCTCCTTCCCCCAGGGAACGGGGATAAACTCAGGGGCCACTCAGGCAGTGGGGTTCAAAGTGATTCCTTCAGCACTGCCCAGTAGGGCTTCTCACTGGGAAACGTGGGTGAGAAGCCCCAGCATCCTAGTCCCCATCCCCATCCTCATCCTCATCCCAGTTGCCAGGATTCAAGCCTTATGGGTTTTATTTAGCAATTCATTATCTGGAAATTGCCATGTATTTCTCTCCACCTTGATAAATTTCATCTTTTCCACAGGAACAGAGGCACAGAATTATGGAATGGTTTGGATTGGAAGGGATCTTAAAGTTCCTCAGCAATGGGGGATTTTTGGGCAAGGATCTGGGCACAGGATTCCCCAAACGCAATGAAATCCAAGGAATCTGCCCTGCAGGACACACAGCGTGGTGTTGTCCTGCGTTTGGCCAGTGGCGAGCACAAGGTGGCCCTGGCCTCCAAGGCAGGCAACACAAATAAATAATATGAAGCCCTGGAATGAGTAATTGGCGGGCAGCACACCTGCAAGCCCCGTCCCACTGCTGTAGGGCTGGAAAGGCAAATAAAACAGCTGTAACTCAAGCCTGGAGGGTGCTGGGCACTCGGGGGAGGGAGGCCAGGCTTTCAAACCGCTGTAACCCAAGGAAGAAAATCATCAGCCCGTGTGCCTTTCACAGCATCTGATGGCAGAATGGTTTGTGGCTTAGCCATTGTTTAAAGGCCATTCCTCAAATTCCGTGTTTACTGTCAGCAGGGTGAGTTGTGGACTCTGTGACTTTAGCTGTTAATGGGCCTAAACACTTCTGCCAACAGATTAAGCTCTGCTGAAACGTTAAGAAAATTGGCCCAAACAGAGATAGGGAGGATTCTTGTTTAGCTGTTGTTTCATTTGCATGAGAATCATTGTCCGCAGACAATAGCACCTCCCTATCACCCAAAGTGCGGGCAATTGGGTGAAACTCATTCAATTTCTGTTAAAAGGACCGAAATTGTTTGTTTGTTTGTTTGTTTGTTTGTTTCTGGAGGAAAAGAAAAATGCTCATTTTCAACTGCAAGGAGGAGTAGATCAGTAGTGAAATCCGACCCCCAAATACCTCCAGCTCGTGATGGACTGGGAGCTAACAAGATGGGATGACCCAAAAGAAAACAAGGATATTAAGCTGTGTGTTTGAAGCAATTTCTGTCAGTGGAAGAAGAGGAATTAAGCAAAAGTAGTCTACTTGGGGAAGGCAACGAATAAGTTCCTTTCTAAAAAATCTAGATGTGTTTTTGTTACGATTTGTGCTGCTGAAGTTCCCAGGTGATAAATATCTTCGTGATGTTTCCATATAAATGCTGTCCTGACAGGTACTGCCAGCACTTGGGCTTCCCCCACGTTCAGTGTTCGGGAGAGGATTAATTTGATGCTCAGGTGACATATATATGTATTCTTTTTTCCATTTTTCCCTCTGTCGTTAAAGATAATAGCCTGGATTGTTTGAATTGGAGCAGCAGCTGGAGTCACCAGCCCCCTGGGAGGAGGCACTGACCAGGAACATGGGGAGCTGCTCTCCAGTGGGCTCCTGGCCCTCAGAGAAGGGGAGTCACAGGGATGGCGAGTGGGGACTTGAGGCCACCCCCAGGACTGGGGCACGGGCAGAGAGCCCAGGCACATCTGTGACCCAGGTGAGGGTGTTTAGCCAGGTGTGTCTGTGTGCTCAGGGCCACCCCGTGCTGGTGCAAGGAAGGATGAACCAGCCCAGCACCTTGGGGGCTGTTTTCTGTCCTTATTACTGATTAGTGACATGGGATTTAATCCCAGCAGCATTTGACATTTCCTTTCCTCAGGAGATCCTGCTGTTTTCTTCATATATTGTTTTTTCTTCTATGCCTGATACTTTTGGCCACCACTGCTGTTCCTGGCAGTTACCTGTGGCTGCTTCAAATGCCACTGGATGGGAGGGGATGTTTACATTTCCCCAGTTACATCGTCTTTGAACGGTTCTAAACTTGACTTTGATTAAACACGCTAATAACAAGAGAGGCTCCTTTTTTTTCCCTTTTTTTTTTTTATGAATGTCACTTGCTTGAGTTGAAAAGACATGCTCTTAATACTCGCTTTTCATCTAAATCAAGAAAGCAACACTAAGCAAAAAAGTATTTAACTGTAGCATATAGGATTGTAAAGATGGTAATCAGGGACACTGGTAATTGAAGCTTTTGGGGGAGAACCTTTCTTCTGAATCCTTCAGTCTGTTTAATAGGATAAAATTAGCTTGAGTGGCTTGGTGTTTGAAGAGGTTATGATATAATTGGAGCTGCCTCCTGGGTTTGCTGCTGGACAAGGCGATCAGGTGGAGACATGGGAGGGCATGGGAACCTCTGAAGTAGAAGACTCAGCTTCTGCCATACTAATTAGCCTAAATTAGCTATGCCAGTTTTCTGCTTGCTTTTGAATTTCCCTGATAATGCTTTTATCGGGAGGGCAAGGAGAGGAATATGGAAACACGCGCAAAGTTCACCGCGGAACGGCAGAGGCGGCGGCAACCGCCGACGTAAGGCTCAGGCTTATTGCTGCCAGCTTCAGAAAAAGAAAGAAGAAATAAAAACGGGGAAAGAAAAGATTGAATAGCATTAGGAAATAACAAATGGATATCAAGTACAACCCCTAGGGATTTAGAAAGCACTATGGCTTGCGCTCTCGAACACGGAAGTTTACAAAACATCTGTAAGAAATTGATTATCTTGAGGATTATACACACATTATTTGGAGGCCAGCCTCCTCCCCCTAGACCCCAGCTTTGCTCTTGAGTGTTTAACCCAAGGTGAAGGAGGCGGTTCTCCTCCAGGCAGAACCAGCTCCAGCACCTCGGCTTGTGCTCCGCCGTCCGCGCGGCCCGGGAGAGGCTATTTGTGCTCTGTGAGCTGCTGCCATTTCTTAATTTTCACTTCCGACCCCAATTAATCAACTTTAACCATGCAAAGAGATTTGTGGCATATTCAGTATAGCTTGCATAAATCTATTTTAATTGAAAATGTGCGAGGGGGGAAAGAAAATAAGGAGGGGTGGGGTTTTTTAACGTTTTCTTTCTGTCCTGGGCGGATAGGGATGGATTCTGTTGCTGATGGATGAAACAAGTCAGGAGAGGACTTCTTCAAAGGCATGTTAGAGTGCATTTTCACAGATAAAAACAGCTCCATCCCTGGAGAAGAGTCGAGGCTATGGGGAGATGCAGTTTTCTCTACCCCAATTAGTACCAGCATTGGTTTGGGGATGGATATTTGGGGCCAGAATTCTCCATGTCTCTCATAGCACGTTCAGATATTAGAAACTGCAGGAGCAAGCCTCACCTCAGCAATCTGCTCTCCTAGCAGGCTCCAGGAGGCCTCCAGTCACTGGATGAGAGCATGGAATGAGGTTCTGGAAGATCTGCTGGACATCCTCTGAGGGTGTCATGGTTCAGGAGCTCTCAGGCAGGAATTTTCTTCTGCTCCCTATGAGCCATTCTCCCACCCAACACGCTTGATTTGTCCCCACCAGGCTGTCCCAGCCATGATTTGAAAAGACCTGTGTGAATTAAAGAGAGGATCTCAAGGTCATTTAAAGAGCAGGGTTTGCAAGGCTCTCCCAAACCTTGGTTTGCTGATGGTTTCCCACCCTATCTCCTGGGTCACATCAAAGGTTTTTAAACAGACTTGTGTCAACTCTGTACTTAAAGGAGGATAATGGGGTGGGAGCTGATCTCAGGGATTGTGGTGGACAAGGGGTGACACATGCTCCAGAGGACAATTTCTGGTAAATCTGGACTTGTTTAGACACATCAGTCACATTCTGCATCTCAGCATCAGAAAACCAACCTGAGGCCACTGCACTGTTACTATTCATCACTGTCTGCTTTCCATGGAAAATCAATAGGGATATCAGGGTTTGAAAACTCTGCTAATCCATTTTATTGTGTTTTATCTTATTCTTTCTGGAGAGGCACCTGGCTGAGCTCACACTTCTAACAACTGCTTGAGAATGAGTTTGGAAGGATGCAGGATAATGAATTTTCTTTACTGTCTCCTCCATTTCCATGTACAGGGGAATTCCTCTTTGGCCCCCTCTTAGTTGGGTGCACCTGGTCCTCAGTGAAAAACACATTTCAGATTTTGCCTTTTAGGGCAATGAATCTGTCAGGAAAAGAGAATGAGTCTTGACTTCTCCTCTTCAGACTCCCACCCTCCCACAACACTTTCAAGGCTTTTTATCAGGTGCAAGCACCTGAGCCCCACAAGCCCTTCAGCTCTGACACACACATTGCACGTGTTCACTCGAGTGCCTGCACACAGACAAGTGTTGGAGCAGCTTCATCTCCCATCCCCCTGGGCCCCAAGGCACCATGCTGGGTATTACCTGCTCAGCTTCACTGGGGGCTTGGAGCCTGCAAATGTTTCTTCACAGGAACAGCATCACTCTTGTGACCAAGTCCTCCCCACACACACCTTGCAGAGGCAGGTTTTTATCACTCCACTCAGTCTCTTGACAGTCAAAGGGTTTTCTTTTCAATGACTTGTTGGCTTCTCCAACTATATAGAATAAAGGCAGTGAAATGGTTTTTAAAATCGCCTCAGTCCAAAACTTGGATGCGTAAGCTTTCTGCTCTAATTTCTGCACAGGAATTTTTCTCTTCCTGAAAAGTATAACACCCAGATTAGATTTTTGAGAGCTGAGGGGAGTCATTCTTAATTAGAGAAAAAAGAACCAGGAAATCTTTCTGGGTTGTTTTTTGTTCCATTTTCTATCAGACTTTCTTCTTTGGAGCGCTCTCCTCATTTGACAGAAATGTTGAAGTGGTAGGATCCATGAGGCAAACTCCTCAATGACAGACAGCTGAAGAAGGGACTCAAGCTGTTGTCCTTGAAGCCAGTGGTGAGTTTCCCCTTGACATCACAGGGCACATCATCCAGCATAGTCCAACTCCAGACAGTTTTGTTCTGCAGCCAGCAGCGATTCCTGTTCAGAAAAGGCAGAACTGTTCCCCAGAGGAGCTGTGCAGCATGGAAAAAGCCTTGCACGGGTTAAAGGCTGGACCACAGCCCCACCAGAGCCAGCACGAAGCCTCTCAGTGGTCCCAGCAAAGCAGGATTCCATCATCAGTGACCAGACTGACCACACTGATGCAAACCTGGAGGAAATGTGGTTGAGCACAACTCAGCTCTGCCCCAGCCTTGCACCTGTTTGAGCAGAGGGGGCTTTTGGTCAGTTCATGGCACAAAAGTATTTATGCCTTCAGTCCTTCTCTGCTCTTGCTGCTGTACCCAGGAGAGAAAAGAGCTGCAGAGCACGACCCAGCTGTTTGGGAGAGCTCCCTTCTGTGTGGGCAGTGCCCCCAGCTCCCCTGACAACAGACAGACACTTGTGTGCTTCTTGCTTGTCCTTGCCATGACTCCTGCAAGCCACATCTGCTCCTGTCGAGGCCACACGACACACAGTAAAGCAAGAATCATTCCAGCAGTTTTTGCTGACCCTTGAGCTGAATCCAAAACAGCCCACAGGTCTGACAAATGGGTCATCTGGTCTGATCTGCAAGCAGTGTACCTTTGCCCAGGGTGTCCCAGGAGCGTGGTGATGTGAAGTCAGGATTTGGGAGGGGGCGGGGGGGAAGAGAAAAAATAAATAAAGAAAAAAAAGATGAAAAGAAAAAAAGAAATCAAGGTATTACTGTCTAAAGACACCAGCACTGATTGGTAGGGAGTGTTTGAACCTGTCCTCAAGGCCACACCACAGGAGGGCAGGAGAGATGGAGCTCTGTTCCATGGGCACAGCAGGAGGAGAATCCCCAGCTCCCATTCCTCCATTCTCCCAAAAACTCACAAGGCAAAGCCATTTGAGGCTGCTTCCCACCTTCCACAAGGTGTTTTCTGGCTCCTGCACCCGAGGCCTGTGAGAGACAGAGGTAATGCCTGACCCTGCTGCAGGTTTGCCTCCTGTTCCCTTCCAGGAGTAAGGGCTTTCAATCCCGGTGGGCTGAGCCTGTTGGATAGGAGGAGGGGGAAAAAAATCCCCTCTGCTTAAACCAATTCCCTCAAGTCTCTGAGGAGCAGCAAACCACAGCAGTCCCAAAGTGTGTGTGGGATCCAAGCAGCTTTCAGCTCAGCACAGCACGAGGGAGGGCTGGCTCAGCAACCAGAGTCCCTCCTTGGCTCCATCAGGCAATACAGCAAGCAAGTCATGTCTCTTAGAAGAGCAAAAATCTATTTCAGAGCTCTCTCTCTTTTCTGTGTGGGTGCTTATCTCTGGTCACTGCTGTTCACCATGTAGAGAAGTCTCTGTGGCATGCATTTCTGAGAGGGCAAACTGTCTAAAATTAGCTGTTAGTTTAAAAATAAGAGACTGTGCAGTTCTCCAGGGAGGGGCATTCATCCTCCAAAGGAAACTGTCAAGGATTGTTCAGGATTACTCTCCAGCTGTTCAGGACTGCTGCATCCTTTTAAATTATAATGTCAACATGCCACAAATAATATGGAATGACAATGTCTAATTTCTGTCCTGTGAGGAATGAAAAGGAAGGGAAATTGCTAGCATACTAGATACATACCAGATTTGAGAGACCAGGTAACCTCTCTAGGTGGCTGTAGGAGAATAATTAGCCAAAACATTAATGCAAATGTAATTTTCTAGCTAGCCTGTGAAATCTAGAGGCGTTATATTAAGCATTCCAGGCTAATGCTCTCCAGAATAGTTTGTGTTATCTCTGGGGCCAAGGGATGTAGCAACTCCTCCACTGATTGGATTCTTTATGTTGAGTAGCTGGGTTTATTTCCCAAAAGTGCTTGCTACCAGCACTGCTGGCTTTGAGGGGGTAATTTCAATGCCAGTTTGCATGAATTGCAGATGTGGAAGTGTCCAAGGCCAGGTTGGATGGGCTTGGAGCAGCCTGGGATAGTGGAAGGTGTCCCTGCCCATGGCAGGGGGTTGGAATGAGATGAGCTTTAAGGTCCCTTCCAACCCAAACCATTCCATGATTCCATGAATGTGGAAGAGGTCATGGTTATCACTGACCTTCACACCCACGAGCAGACTACAGTGAATTTATCCCCTGCAAAAAAACATGAAATATTTAACCTGACTACATGAGAACACAGGAAATAACGAGGTTATTGCAGTTCATGGGCAGCTTGCATCATGTACATGCATACTCCATCTAAATTTTAATGCAGACCACCAAGAGGAGGGAGATTTTTAACAGATTTTACCTGGGTTTTTTGGTAGTTGTAGCTCTGAGGACTGAAGCACACACCTACTCTGGGTTATGAGGTGAATTTCTGGGACTCAGCTGAAGAACAGGCAGCTCATGAAGTTGTGGTAATGTGGCTGCTTCAATCAAATGCCCACATCCAGAGCTTAAATATTCTCTCAAGCTCTTCAGGATGGCTGCCTATAAAATATAAACAATGTAATATGAGCAAGAAGTGTCCCAGGGTACACATTTTAATGCTCACATTCCATGCAGCACTGTATATTTTTCACGTTTAGTTAAAGAAGTAAATGAAACAGAAAGAATTCAACACGTTTTGCATTCCCTTGCAACATGGAGCTGCTTTGATAAAACCTACAAATGATCCATATTGATATTAACTTTTTCCTCTTTTTTTTTTCCTTTGGTAAACTTAATTTGAATTTAGAAAGTCTCTAAATGATAATTGAATCACAAGTCTGGATTAGGATTCTAGCAGCAACACTTGACTTGGTCAAAATCACTGTTATGAAGAGATGCAATTTTTACACAGTACTTCACATTGATTAAGTAATGTGCGAAAATGGAAAAAAAGCGTTCGAATCCTAATCATAGTAATTTGCATGAAATAAAAGTCTCTGTCAAGGGAATGCACATTATAATAACTCCTGGGTGTTTTGGTTGCATCAGTGAGCAAAGAAGTTGCGTGCATTTTTCCCTTGTCCTGATATGCAAGAATTTCCTCTATTTTTAGCCTACCTTAGATTATGTGAGAATTTAGAAACGCGGTTTTGTAGCCAGTGAGAGACTGTGAGACAGGCAGGTATTTTAAGAGCAGCCAGGCTTCACAGCTGACTGGCAATGTGCACACCTGAATGCAGCACAGAACTGTAAACCAGGATGTTGTAAACACGGGGAACTCCGTTTGAAGCTAATTAAGGCTCGTTTGGTTTTGACCTGCATCGAACAATGGCACCAAATCAGAAAAGCAGATGCATTTTGGAAGCTACTGAGCTGAAGAACCTTATCTGGAGCCCAGTGGAGTCAGCAGAGACCTTCTCACTGACTTCAGTCAATCAAGCCTTAGAAATGTTGGCGTTTATTTACACAAATTTGTCTGGAGTAAAAAGGGGTTTTACAGGCAGCCCCTGCTCCTTTGGGTGCACACATCAGTGCTGCTCTGTGCCGTGCTGGTGACACTTTTATCTGTCACTGGAGCAGGCCTGGGAGCTCAGGCACATTTCCCTGATGCCGTGACCATTGTGCAACCATTGTGCAACCTGTTTCACTTTAAAGAGTTGCTATTTCAAAAATCAATGGGCATCAGCTGCTAATTACAGAAAATCTATGTCTTGGCCCTTCAGCAGGTTTTGCTTTTTTCCCACTCACCAAGCTGCCTCCTCTAAGGGTTGGCAGCTCAGATCTGTAGCCGTAAGTGATGACCTCCTCCAGACCCCTTTTTTACATCTTTGGGACTCTGAGCAGCCTGGTCCAGTGTCCCTGCCCATGGCAGGGGCTTGGAACTGGATGGTCTTGAAGGTCCCTTCCAACCCAAAACGTTCCATGATTCTAGAATCCCCTCCAGTTCCCTTCAGGTTAGACTTTGCCACGTGGAGTTTCTGGTGAATGGTGTTTGCCCAATGATACCTGGATTCCCCACACTCATCTGGAGATTAATTTGATGCTGTATCTTCTGGCAATGTAAGAAAATAGAGGGTTATTTAAAAAATACTTTCTGTTTGGGAGCTCATTTGCCCCAGAAATGTGATTTTTGTGGGTGGGAGACGTCTGTCCTGAATGAAAGGCTGAGAGTTTGAACTTCTTCTTCATCCTCCAATAATCTTCAAGAAGGACAGAGACTCCTCAGCATTTATGAACCGTCAAATAACTGTCTTACCTTTCTTAGAGATTTGCACTTGGTCCAAATGCTCCAGGCTTGAGATTTTGCCATTTTCTGTTTCCTTTCTGCAAGCTGTGCTTGTAACGGGGGGCAGGTTCAAAGACCCCTTTGGAGGAGGGCCCTTTTATTTTGAGACATGCTGTACAAAATCTGTTGAGACCTGTGGAAGTCATGGTGATATCGCTGCCTTGTATCAGGAGGGATATTTAGTTATCCCCAGCCACAATATCATTTGGGTAATTGCTTCTTGCAGGGGATCAAGGCAGGTGTGGGAGGAAAAAAAGTAATGAACAAATAAGCTTGGAAAGAAAACGTAGGTTGAAGTTTATCTCTTGTTGCTGAAGCTGCCAGTTAAGCTGGGAGCAGGAGGGGGGGCTTGTTTGGGATTTATTCTGGGGGAGAAAGGCCCTGCTGTCTTCAGAGTGAGATGAGATCAAGTTCTGCCTGCAATGCCTCTTACATGTTGTAGTTGCAGGCCAGGAGATTTTTTTTACATCAAAATAAAGGAGTGGATGGACCTGCACTTATAAGAGAGTTGGCATTCCTACAACAAGCATGTAGGTTGATAAGGGTTTTCTTTATTCTTTTCAAAAATAACCTTTCCTGTGAAACGCAAGCTCAAGAACATTATCGGTTACACAGAGAAATCACATGAAAGGCAGCGTTGAGATAATGAGGAGAAGAGATTCTGAGCAGCAAAGGTACTCGGTGCCTCCTTGGCTTGAGCTGCTCCTTCTCCACACAAAACTGCTCCTTTCCAAACCTTGGGTGTTGGCAAAATCCTGCTTGAGGGGGGAAATCAGTGCACACAAACCTCCCACCAGGCGTGATGCTGGATCCCATCCTGCGTTCCCCAGGGAACATCCATTGCGTGGGGGCAGCCTCAGGGGCTGGGAGATGTGTTATGCTAGTGGGCATGTGTTATGCTAGTGGGGGTTGAGGGGGGTGATAATTTGCTGTGTTTCTCCTGCTTTGAGAACATGCCCCACATCAGAGGGCATTAATGGTCCCAGCTCCTGCAAATGCAGCCTTGGTGCTTTAAGGAAGGGAAGTCAAACCTACCGCTCTCAGAAACCATCCTACAGAAAGGGGAAGGAGAAATTCATGAGAAATAATCCTATTAATTAATGCCCAAATCCTGGTCCCTGCGCACAGCCTGTGGAAGGGTTGTGTGTGTGAAGCAGCGGAGGCAGAGGAAGGGAAGGAAACACCACCTTCCTCCTCCTCCTGCTGCTGCTCCTCCTTCTCCTCCTGCTCCTCCTGCTCCTCCTGCTTGCTGGGCTGCTGGCTCTGCTCTGCCCAAAGCAGTCCCAGCAGCTCCCATCAAACACCACCCAGCTCAGAGCTTCATGTCTGTCCTTGCAGGACCACGGTCAGGAGCACACAAGAAGTCAGGGTGAGAAAATTGGGTTTTTTCTTCACAAGGCAGTGATGAAGGTGTTTTGTGTGTCCTGATAAAGAGGGGCAGCTACTTCTGGAAATCCTCCCGGCCCTGCACTCTGGTGTCCTCTGGCTTTGGGCAATGGGATTCTGGTATATTCCAAGGGACAATCCAGATGCACTGAGTCAGGAAGTGTGGAACACAAAAATGCCTGAGATGGTCTAAGGGCATTGGGAGTGCCTGGAGTAGGAAGGATTCTGGCTTTGCAGAGCCCAGTTAGAATCCTGGAGGCAAGAGATCCAGGAGAAATGTGTTAAACTGGCTGAGACTCACTCCTCAACTGCTCTCCAAAGCCTGAAGAGTGGGCAAGGCTTTCCAAGTGGAAAGTCCTTTGCTCTGGAAGTGATACCTCCTGGTGAGACATCAAAACTCCTCTCTGACTCCAGGTACAAATCTTATTCCCAAAACCAGTGCTGAACTGTGCCTTTTTCCTCAAGCAACTGCAGTCCTAAGATGTGAGGCCCAATTTCAACCAGTTTGAGAGAGGGGCACAAGAGATGCTCAATTGTTCTAAATGCTTTGTAATTTTCCATTTGGGGACGTCCATGTTGAACTCAGGAGAACGTAAAAGGAAGCTTCAGCACAAAAGGTGTGGTGGGAAGGGACTGGGGATCTGGGGTATCAATGTGTAGGAATTCCACTTCAGCAGTTCCCAGGCTGGGAGAAGAGCTTCTTTGAGTGGTTTTGTTTAATTGCAGAGGATTTCTGCAAGTCCTGAAAGCTCAGAACATGATCTTTAACAGCTGGGAACCATTCCCGTGCAAGGAAAGGTTTAGATTCCCAGCTCTGCAATGCTGCCCTGCTAAGGAAGAGTAGCAATGAACAACACTAGTAATAAAAAAATTACCCAGAGAATTTAAAATCAGCTGTGAAAGCAGCTGCCCTTGGATGGACACACATTTATGGAACAGGCCCCTGGAGTAGGAAGCAGCAAACACAAAGAGTGACAGGTGATATTTGTCTTCTCAGCACATATTTTAGAGAGCTGCACTTCCCATTCATAGGAGCCATCTTTCTTTTTGAGCTCCACTTTCTGTTCTTCTTATTAGTCCAGAGATTCTTCCCTTTGCTAAAACAGGAATTCAGGCCAGATCCCTGGAGAACTACTCAAATCTTGGATCCCCAAACCCATTCAAGCCATAGGATGCCACAAGGGCAGTGTGATCCCTGCAGGGTTTTTAGCAGCATCCCTTCTTCTAACCCTGCTTGAGCAGCTCTGTTTTTAAGGGATGCAGGAACTGGTATTAAGATATTCTGAAGCATCATTAGCTCTATTTACTGAGCCTTTAGATGTGTGAGTGACTGCAAACATCTGGAGTGAACAGGTGGAATTCCACTGTACTTGCTGTATACATTTTTATTTTAATGGTGTTTGGCTTCTCTTTTAATTGAACAACAATTCTTCCCGCAGACCCAAATGTTACTACAGGCATGCCTGAATTTAATTTAACTGGCAATGAGTTAAAAATGATAATTTCAGAGGAATTTTTGATGTTAACTAATGAGGCATCATTTTCTGTGCATATTCCTGCCATTTCAGGCTGCTTCCCTGAGGAAGCACAGGTTCAGCAGCACCGTTGTCCCTCTGGCAGGTTGCCCTAGACACTTTTCACCTTGTGGGTGAGCAGGCTGGGGCCAGGCTGTGGTGGAATGTGGTGCAGTGGAGAGGTGGAAGATCATAACTATTCACAGGGTACCTGTTGCAGAGCTGGGCTGTGGCCCCAAGCACCTCTTGCTGCTGCCTGGCTTTGCTGTGCAAGGTCAGCCACACCTGGCTGTTGGCAAAACTGTGGGCGTGGGGTCTCACCTGAGTGGCTGAAACCAGCAGGACTCACCCAATCCTACTCCACAAACAGAGCTTTTTGGTCTGTGGGAACCTCTGCTTTTATAAATCTTACACCTGGTATAAACTGCTGGCCTTTTGACTTGAGCCTGATGCTTCATCTGAGGTGAAAGTCCTGCTTTGGGGCAGTTGGTTCCCTGTTCTTGCTCTGCTTGGCTTCATCTTGGTGGGGAAGAGCACCAATTCCCTGTTTTGTGCTGGAGCAGACATGTCCAAGTTCTCATCTTCTTCATCACCACCCTGTGGCTGGACCAGAGCACTTCTGCACCACTCCATGCTCAGGCAGGACAGTACTGCGAAGGGAAACATCAGTTTTAGTTTAAATAAGAAGAGAGCAGCAGCCCTCAGTCTCCTTGGGGTGAATTATTCAGGCTGCCTCCTGCCCTTTGAGGCATCTTCTCCAAACATTTCCAGCAATTCTGTAGGACCAGGAGCTGTCTGATTTACACCACTCACCTTTGCTGGTTTTTGTTTTTGCAAATGTGCCAGTCTGCAAAATGCTGTCTCAGAAAGATGGGGAGAGAATTTTTGCAAGGGTATGGAATGATAGGACAAGGGGGAATGGCTTCAAACTGAAAGAGAGTAAGTTTAGGTTAAATATCAGGAAGAAATTCCCTGTGAGAGTGCTGAGGCCCTGGCACTGGTTACCCAGAGAAGCTGTGGCTGCCCCATCCCTGGAAAGCTTCAAGGCTGGATGGGGTTTGGAGGAACCTGGTCTAATGGAAGGTGTCCCTGCCCATGGCTGGGGGTGGGAACTGGGTGATTTTTAATGTCCCTTCGAACCCAAACTGTTCTATGTTTCCATGACTGTAGAATACATTCATTTTTATGACTTGCGGTTGCTGGAGGTTTTTATCATAACTAGTAAAAAAATCAAGAAAATTATCACAGTTTCCACAGACGTGGTGGCTGTTGCTTCAGCATCATGTCTTCCCCATGCAGGTGAATGTTGGGCTAAAGGAGAAGGAATTCAGACATCCCACTGGGGTGTTTAACATCCCTCCTGAGGAACTCCCATTAAATGCCAGGAGGATGTTGTCCCTCGTGCTTGTGGAATGCCATTTGATATCTGGGAATCCTTTCCCCCTTTTCTGCACAGTGTCTCTGCCAATATCAACCCCTCCAAGGTTCTGCAATGGCTGATTAATTCATCCTTGTGATTTCTGCCTTCTGATCATCAGGAGATCCAAAATATTAATTGCTGATGTGGTAATGAGATGTTAGGATGCAATGGGAAATGCAGATCTCTGCACCTGTTTACTTAGCTGGATTTCCACTGTTCAACAAAAGCCACCCATATGTGCTGGGGAAAGCACAAATTTTCTTGCTACAGACAACTCACTCCAGTCATTTTTGCCATGTGGAGGAAACAATTATTTTTCATGTGTATTTCTTATCCTTATAATTTATTTTTTATTATTAAATTGCAAGTTTTGCCATTACCTTAACTGTAATTTATTTATTTTGTGGTGGTAGATCCTTAAAATGGACCGTGTCCTTCCAAATCCACTTTCCTCATTCCACCCCTGCACACATATCCCAGTTCCCGTTTCTTGTGTCAGGATAACACCAGCCCTGGCTCGCAGTTTGTTTGCTCCTCGTTTCACCCCAAGGACTGAACTGGAATTCCTCTCGTGGTGGTGCCCAAATAACTCATTGCTCCTCAGAGGTGGGTCCTGCTCAGCTCCTCCTCGGCCTCTGCAGCTTCAAGCATCTCTCATGGCTGGTGAATATTGAATTATTCACACAAAACAAACGGTGCTTCCAGCTGAGCTGGGAGAGCTCTACCTCCAAGGCAGTAGTTGGGTAATCAGCACGTTCAGCTGCTTGGGGGGGACCCAGATTTGTGTCTTTCTGCTGAGTGTTTGAGCCTGGCCTCTCCTGAGCTGTAGCCACAAGGGATCAGTGTCTCCAGAACAAAGCAGAACCCCAGAACCTGCTGAGCTGGAAGGGACCCCCAAGGCCCATCGAGCCCAGCTCCTGGCCCTGCACAGCCCTGTTATGGGAAAATTACAGTATTGAGATGTTACCTTGTTAATTAAAAGTTACTCATTTAATCACCCTAAAGTTAAAGATGCTCAGTTCTCAGTTATCCCTTAGTTATTAGTTATTACTTACTTTGTTAGAACAAAAGTTAATTGTGTAGGAGCAATGGAGATGTGGGTCGGTGTTTGTCTCCCGGCAGAAGGTCGCCACATTACACGTCACCGGGTTACATCCGGGACCTGGCGGAGTGACGCGCTCTAAAGACGACACCTGACTGGAAGGCTACAAACAAATATGCAAATTCAGAAGACTTGTACTTTTCCACCCAAAAAGAGCCTTAAATGGACAAACTAAGACATTTCCAGGCACTTGAACCAGATAAATGTGAAGGCAGTATCTATCTCTTGTCTTCTATGTGTTGTCCGTGTGTCACCCTAAGTTACAGGGATCTCCGTGGGATCGAGACCCTAGACTTCAACGAGCCCAGAGGGAGGATCCCCTGCTGTCACCCTGTGAGACCGGAAGGCCCCATCTTGTCAAGCTGTGGCAAGATCGACGGAGTCTCCCCACCACCCGTGATGAGCTCCCCTCTTTGCCTTATTTTTAAATAAAGGAGCTGATTAAAATAAAGGCCTGCGGCCCCGATTTTCTCCTTTGACAAGCCCCACGCCCAAGAGTCACACCAGGAGCTCAAGGATGTTGCCCAAACATTGCACCCATCGACACATTACGAAAAGAGTTAAAAATGTGAAAGAAAGGTGCTAAATACAGTCGGAGGATGGCTGCCAGGCTGATTTCAGCAGGCTGGGCCGTGTGTCCCTCCTTTCCCACGCTGCCTTCCCGGCGGGGCCCCTCCAGCACCCACACCTGCTCCCAGCGCACACCGGAGCCTCCCGGCCTGGGCGGTGGTTTTGTGTTTGCACAAAAAAAGGTGAGCAATTACCAAGCCACACCTCCGCACACAGCTTCTCATGCCTCTAAAGTTTCTAAAGCCCCCAGTATCAGGTTCCCAAAATCACTGCTGCCCAGCAGGGAGGTGTTGCACAGGCTGCACGGATTTTTCTCCCTTGACAGAGTTGGGCTGCCCTGTGCTACTTTTGGACTATCATGTTATTCAGACTTCTTTTTGCACTGTCTAACCAACTCTTTAAAGAATATTTTAAAGGTTGTCTTTGTTTTTAAGGGTTAATCATGGTACTTTTTGCCTTCTTTATAACTTTAATGGCATCCTGTGCCTCCTTTCTTTCTTTCTTTCTTCTTTTCTTTGCTTCGTTCCTTCCTTCCTTCTTTCTTTCTTTCCTTCTTTCTTTTTTCCTTTTTTTCTTTCTTTCTTTCTTCTTTTCTTTGCTTCGTTCCTTCCTTCCTTCTTTCTTTCTTTCCTTCTTTCTTTTTTCCTTTTTTTCTTTCTTTCTTTCTTCTTTTCTTTGCTTCGTTCCTTCCTTCCTTCTTTCTTTCTTTCCTTCTTTCTTTTTTCCTTTTTTTCTTTCTTTCTTTCTTCTTTTCTTTGCTTCGTTCCTTCCTTCCTTCTTTCTTTCTTTCCTTCTTTCTTTCTCTCTCTCTCTCTTTCATTTTTACCCATGTTTGAACACAAACAGGCCCTTTCCTACAAACAGCAGCTGACATCTGGTGTTCCATCCCTCCGAACCCAGCAGTGCTGCTGCTCCAAGACTCAGCTGGTTGCAAACCTATAGGCAGCAAACATTTACATTCAGCATGTCTAGCATCATCTGGGACTTAAACCCAGAACGTTGGTGATGCATAGAGATAGATATTTAGTCACATCAAAGCTATTTGCTAATTGCAGACACTCCATCCTTGTTTAATGTTTCATGTGCAAGATTAGTTGGTTGATTTAATTGGTTCAGGAAAACTTATGTTTTAAGGCAAAACATTAGTTAAGATGTAATGTATTCCCTTATGGAAAATTCCCATAAAACTGAATACATCAGTTCATGCTCTGTAACTCTGGTTTTGTTGCTGTAGTCAGTCTGCCTACAGGACTGAATCAAAACTACACATTTTTTTTTGGAACTCTACCATTTAATACCAATCCCACTAGGTATTGGGTCTTGTAGGATTGCTATAGACAAAACCCCATAGGATAGGGTTTTAATTGTTGTCTACAGTGTAGTTTAGTTGGGTTTGTATTATGGGAATGGGTTTGTAACATATGAATGGGCTTGTAATTTAAAGTGATAGAGAAAAGAAATAAAAAGGGATGTCAGGGTGAAATGCATATAATTCATATGAAGTCCATGTCTGTGGGCCTGATATTTCTGGGTCTGACAGATTTTAGACTGCAAGCCTGCTAACTTTCTCCCAAGGGAGAAATTCTTAAGAAAGCTTCTTCTCAAAACAATCTTGGCAAACAACTCTCCTTTCTCAAAACAATCTTTCTCCAGGTGGTGTTTTGCTTTTCTAGTTCTCAGAACATTTGAGCTGTTTCTCTGGTTTAACCAATGGGATTAGAGAGGTGTCGTTCCTATTCACCAATCGTGTTCAGTCTGTATCAGAACACCTTATAAAAAGGTAGTAAGAATTAGACAATAAAGTTTTTTCTATGCTCTTTGCCTTCTGAAATATTTGGAGTCTCTCATCCTTTTTCACGTCCTACAACAGCACATGTCCAGGATTGCATGTCTACAGGAATATATCAAATTTATGTGCAAACATATCTGCTCATACGTGTCTGTGTGACACAGGATCAAAGGGAACATTTACATGTGTGTCCTGTTTATGCTCACAGACAACTTAAAACCTGCTGGTGCAATACAGCTGGCACAGGAGGTTCATCCAGACTCAGCATTTCACCAGAAAACACCCCAAATCTTTGCCCAGCTTCCCAGCAGCGCTGGCCAGCCTTCAGGGAAGAGCAGAATTTTAGATCCTGGGCCCACATGAGAGAGGAGCAATAATTTGACCCCAGCACTGGAGTCAACCACGGGCATTGGAACTCGCAGCTGAACTCCCCTCGAACAGTCAGGGAGTTCCATTATGCATTTTTTCCTGAAAAGCTTCAAGAGATTCTGAACTCATTTTGCTGCCAAAGGAACACTTCTGAAGCCCAAACCCTCAGTATGTTTCCATGTCTGCATATGAATTTTAAAACGTTGAGTACATGGACCACCAAAAGTTTGTTTAGCTTGAAGTTAGAGATTTGTTTTGCTTAGAATTGAGTCTCTTGATATTTGGCTGATCTCTTTGTACTGGCTTTAATCTTAATTGCTTTTTAAGCTATAATTATGGTGCCACATCCACATGGCTGTAACACCATTGTAGTTTGAGTGCATTTCTATTGCAACTTCTATTTTTAAGTATTTGGGTTTTTAAATTCAGATGTAAAATTTACATACTGCAGGCATGAAACCTAGCAAACAAAGTCTAAGTCAAGGAGAAAATCCTTTTTTTATCATGTTTGAGAAAATAAAATAATTTTCTGAATATTAAAATAGAGGCAAAAAACTAGTTCTCTCCAATGCTGAAATTAAAAAAAAAAGGAAATATGTTCCCTATAAATATCCAGTTGAAATTTTGCATGCCATTACCCCATAAATAGAGACTTACACATTTTAATGTGTATATACCAAAGCCATATTGACACTGCAGACTATCATTGCTCCTTAAGGAAATGTCATGGGCTTTCCTTTCTTGTTTGAACGAGCTGTGAATTTATAATTCTTTCAGCCAGTTGGTTTTAATAAGGTACCGCTCCATTATTCACATTTAAACCGTTCTCTAAGTACCTATTTAAAGACTAAACCACATCAATCCATTAGGCCACTAACACAGCCCAGCTTTTAAAAGGTCCACGCAGGGCTGTTAGCACAGTGTCCTGCCAGCCCTAATCCCCCTCCCTGCAGAAACATTTCTTCTTGTTCTTCATTTGGGAGAAAGAGAATTTCCAGCCACTGTTTCATAGCATCCCTTTCTCCGCACAGACTGGGGAAATAACATCAGGAGTGTGTCCAGGCTGGGTGAAAGAGGGAGGCAGTGCTCTCACCAGCCCACCTCATCCATGTTGTTAACCCCGCTAGTGCCCGTGCCGAATTTCTGCAGGATTCTGGGAGTAAATCAAGGTTTATCCATCTGCAGGCCTTGGGGATGGGTTCTTGCCCCCTTGCCTTGTCAGAATAATGCCACATCATGCAAAACAACAACATTTACATACCAGCACACTTAATATTGCGTTTGTCTGGGTGCTCCTGTCCCAGTTTCACTGAAAAAGAGAGCTCTGTTGTGTTGGGCTCGTGTCACGTTAGGGGACAGATCGGTTGTAAGCAAACAAAAGTTACTCCTATTTTTAGCCTTCTCGCTGCACTAATTTTAGGTCATTTTAGGTCCAAAGGTTCCAGACCAAGTCCCTGTTCGACCTTTCTTTTGGTTGTTGTTTTGCTTACACCACGTAAGAAAAGAAATAACAGCGAACATCGCCAGAAGAGACGGGGGAAACTCTTGTTGCGCGCAATCTGCTCGGAGCGAGACGGGAACAAATTCACCGCCGCTCTGTTTGTTCCCTTCCATCAGAAAATCCCTCCGAGCAGCTGTTTACTCCCCCCCTCCCAGCCATTATTTCCTGCTTCTTTTTCTGTGTAAATAACGTGCCTTTCTGTGGAGGGAAAAGGTGCCTTTCCCTGCAAACGAAGCTCCCCCTCCCGACCCCCCATGGCTGGGGACACTTTCCCCAACTCCTCCCGCTGCCTCCCGCAGCAGATGACGAGGACCTGAAGCCTTCCCAACAATGTATTCCCCGAGATGCTGTCGCTCCATAACTCTCCCAGCCATTTCCAGCCCCTCAATATTCCCCCCGCCAACAAGCCGCCCCCAAGCACCTCCTTTGTGCTCCATTCAAGGTTTTTCTGAAGTGAGACAATCTTTCCCGTTTTTTTGTCTTCCGTCTGCATCAAAGTTAGGACTTTGTTAGGGATTGGTGCTATCGGCATCTGTTACCTCTTTTTCTCAGGGGCTAAGGAGGAGGCTGCTGCAAGGCTGAAAAAGGCTCTCATTCAGCCTGCAATTGCTTCTCTTTGCTTTCCTGTCACACTGTCAACCTCAATCAGAAGGCAATGAAAGTGATACAGAAGCAAAGCTCTGCTGCCTCCTCCTAGAACAAAGAGAGTCCCATAGCCTAGTACAGATTTCACATCCAATTTAACTCTTTGGAAAAGGATTTCAGGAAATACATAGTCAAGAGTTGAAAAAATGGAGTTGGGTCTACTATAAAGGCTAAAAGTATTATCCTGGCTTAGATAAGCTACAAAGATAGGTTGATACTATTTTCTAGCATAAACCACATTAGCTGGCATTACACATTGAGCTTTCTTTACTCGTTAAGTTGCAAGGAGATTTGAGAGGAATTTAGCAGCTACATAAAATGACTCTTTCATGATTCTAGCTTTAACAGTCATTTTAGTTGTACAAGGTGCATGAATAGCAAGGACCTAAATCATGTTGTTTAACAAATCTGGTATTAGAGGGTTAGTCTCAGTTTACTTATTAAGAATTTAGTTGAGTAAAGGATTTTAGGACTCAGTTCTTTGTGTGGATGACAATGAAACAGGCCAGTACTTGTATTTTTGGGAACCTAAAT
>WAAE01025591.1:132500-189830 GCA_013400495.1 Nicator chloris
ACGTCTGATTCTGTGCAGGGGGTGAGGCTAGATGTGTTTTAGCCCAAGAGATCCAGATATGTTATTCCTACCCAGATCCTGCTGATTCCCTTTTCACTGCACAAACCAGTGGTTTACTTGACCCCAAAGAACCAAGCAGAAATTTAGGCTTTGCTGATGGCCCAGGTTCCCACCATGAGGGAATAAAAAATACCTTGAGAAGTGCTGTTTTGTAACTGTCTCAATGGGGAAAAAAAAATCTCCATGATGATTTATTTGGACTAACTGAGCTGTATTCCTGTGAGACCACGGATCTTACTCAGCAGAGCTCGTGGTGAAGTTGGGGGTATCTGTGCTGACATCCTGACCCACTGATCAGACATTTAAATGGGACAGAAATAAATGCATTTTCCCTGCCCTGGAAATGTGCAGCCTACCTGCTTCCTACTGGGTTTTAAATGAATTCTTCCAAAAAGCACATGTAAAATCCTCTGTAATGCTCAAAGACTAAAACTCTCCCCCAAAACTGCCTCCAAGTCTTTATGTCTTCAACATCACCCATATAATAATAAAGATTATTTTGAAACCCACACAATTTATTATTCCTATGAATTTATTTTCAGGAGTCTTTTCTGCCATTAAACCCAAAATTTTGTCTTCTGTTTGAGTTGCCTGACGCAAAAGACAAAATGAAAATTTGGTACCAAAGGATTTGGTTTTCTCAACAGATTCTTTTAGTATGTTGTAATTGATTTTTAACCCCAGCACTGACAGCCCTCCTTCCCTCATGACAGAGGCAGTGGATCACAGGAGGAACCTCTGCCACACTGGGTAGCTGCTCTCATTTCCTCCAAAAAGCTAAGAAAGCTTGAATGGGCAGAAAAATATTCAAATGCTCTCAATATACCTTCATAGCATGTCCATGTCCAGCCTATTTGCAGGAAAAGGAATATATTTAGAATTCACCTCCCTCTAACAGAGTGTCTCCTGGCTGTGCAGGTTGGAAACTAAAATTTCACCTGTCCTATATAACTTTCCCCTTTTCACACGGGCATAACCCCACCTGTGATGTGAAATACAAAGTTTTCAGCTCTCAGTTGATTAAATGCTGTTGCACAGCTTCTGTGCAGAAGTGGAACATCATTTAAAGTAGTTGGGTGGTGGGGTTTTTTTGCACTGTGCCAGATGCATAAAATGTATGGGTTTTAATCTATAGCTCAAGTAGTCAACTGCTTGAAAAAATATCACTGACAGTTGTGGGGTTTATGCAAGTGCCAGCATTAAACAGCATTATTTAAATTTGCTTCTAAATACTTGTTTGATAAGTAGGGATATGTATGATTTATTCATCTCACAATTTACTGAAGCATGTTAGCTGGGTTTTTTTTCCCTAATTCATACCCTACTGTCACTCTGGTTTTTATATATGTTAGTTTAAAAAGATTTGCCCAACGTAAATAAGAACAATTACAGAATCACAGAGCAGGATTACTTGTGAAGGGGAGAAAAAAAAAATAATAACCGTGGCTTGTATTCTCAGTGGCTATTCTATTTGACTTCATCATTAAGGAAAGTATTCAGAGCATCTAAAGGTTGAAGAGTGGAGGAGTGTGTTTTCTTTTCGATATGATAGCTGCATTCAAGTTATTCTTCCCCCTACAATAGATTTTACCTAGCTTTATCTTCATAGGAAGCTGCTTTCAGCTGAAAAGCAGAAGTGAATAGGAGTGTCATGACATAGGATTAACAGTACAACCGGGTAGTAAATCAAATGTTTGAGATGGAGAAATGTGGGCTGTGACGTGCGCCGGCGGCAGCGCTGCGCCGCGACGAGGGAGCAGCGGACGCGCGGTTATCCACCGAGCTCCCCGACACCCGGGCTGGCACTCAGCCCCCAAAAACACACGGCCTGCTTGAACCAGGCAGTCTCTGCAATGAACCTAACCACAAGGTAAAACTTGCCCGGGAACGGCGGCCCTTGCAGAGGGATAATGACAGATGGAACTCGCCTAAGCCTCAGGAAAAGAAAAGCGTGAAGAATTTACGTGGTTTTCCAATTCAGGGCGAGCAGCCTGACTAAAGAGAGATCCAACAAGTGCCAAAACTAGAGAGCAAAATTAAGATTTCAAGTCTGGTATGTTTTATTATTTGCCTGAATCTCAACAGCCTCACAATAAGCAGGAACAGTGACCTCTTGCTCTGATCAACAGCACCCAAACCAAACGTTGCCACCAGATTCTACAGCACCATGGCCCTGACTATCACAGTAACCCACCTACAGCCAGATAAATGCACTTGATCTTGCAACAGGACTCAAATGCATCTGTAATTCTGTACTTACAGTTTAAATTCACTGCAGAGACCAACTTGCAACACTTTTAACAGGCCCTAATCTCTCTGGTGTCAGTTTGAGACCAAGAGGCATTTCATATCATCAGCACTGGATTTATATTGCATGCTTAGAAAACAGAAATGGATTTCCAGGGGGTTTGATTTATCAATATCTAGTTTTTCTGGGAAACATTAGTTTGCATAGGAAAAGGGGTTAAAAGAAGGTTTAAGTGATGTCTCTAATATTTCCTCAAAACTTTGTACAAAAATATTCTATGCCACAAAAGCCCATTAAATATGCAAACTTTAATATACATTCCTCAGTAACAAATGTACAGTTAGATAACACATAAAGAATTATGAATGACTAATTATATTTTGCATATTTACAGCAAAGACAATTAGCAAATAGCTTTTATATGCAAAATAAATGAAAAAGTAATTAAGATGCACTAACTAGAGCAGCAATATCAAGTCTGTTGTCTTGTGATTCATTCCTAACAAACATAATAATTATGCATTCATTGTCATATAATTAAAACAGCTCTGTCCTTTAGAAAACTGGTTATTTACTGTATAATAACCTGAAGAGTGGCAGAAGTTCCTCATAATGGTGAGAAGGATAATTAAATATTTCTTCCTGGTGTCTGCTCACTCAGTTGAGTTTATTATCTTAAACTTGTGCTAGAAAACATTTCCTCTGCAATTTCAAAAGCTCTCCTGCTCCCTGATGGGAAGTTTTGTCTTTGCCATGCCCTGCTCCCAAGCCAGCTGTCCAAAACTCCCAAATGGGCACAGCATTAAAACCCATCCCAGGGTGGGAAAGCTCGGGGGTCTGGCCTAGGGAGGATGGGGACGCTCTGGGTGGAGCCTGGGTGTCTGTGCTATGACCTTGGCTGAACTTTTGTGTCATTGCCAAGGATGGCCACATCATCTCTTATTGATGCCTTAAGTTTTAGCTTTCATGTTTTTCAGGTTCTGTGCTGCCTAGGGGTGCAGTTCTGAGCCTCACATTCAGTGTCAGTAAGATCTCTTCACAGAGTAGGGAGACAAAATAAACCCCTTTTCTGATGAAGACCAAGGACAGCAGTTACAAGTTTTCAGGCCCAAAAGCACAAACAACGGTGGGCTGAAGAGAGAAAACAAGAAGGATGGGACTTCATAATCTGAAGCTGTAATTGGACAATTAAACCCCAATATGCAAATGGACCAAAACTTAGGAAAGTGTGAGACCTCGTGACCAGCCATCCATTTTGTGACCATTTTAAGTCCATCTTGGGTGTAGCCCTGGCCAGGCCCTTGTGTTGCCCAAGGTGTACCCTTAAAGGCCTTTTAATAAATATCTACTTTATTCTCCAGCTCTATTCCAGGTCAGCCTTCCCAAAGCATCCAGCTCATATCATCATATCATCTCATCATATCATATCCTACCATATCATATCAATCATACATAGAATGGTCTGGGTTGGACATGAACACATGGGCAGAACTCCATCCTTGTAGGACCAGGAATTTATTCATCCCATACCTCAGCTCCCCAGCTGTAACATCACCACAACTCCACCCTGCCTCTTCCCACTCCCCTCATTTCCCAGCTCTTCCCACCCTTCAGTAAAACATAATAAACCATCCAGTCTCAACTGGAACCCTTAATCACTCCCGAGCAGGACGGTAATATCCAGCACTGTAAGCCGTTTCCATAATACCAATATCATCAAGCGCTTCTTTTTTTGTCTTAAAATTCTGTTTTCCCATAAACCTCAGCCCACAGGACCCGCCGAGCTGCAGCGGAGGAAAAACAACGTAATTGCTTGGCTGCACGTACGGCTGGCCTGGATCAGTAATCGGATTTCCAGGGACTCAATAGGTAAGGGGCAGGGCAGAAGGAGCAGGTTCACCTACGCAAGCTGGGACGGAAGGACTTAGCTCCTGCTGCTGGTCTGGCTCCATCCTCCTCTCCAAACCCCTGGTGTGGGACCTCACTCCTGTGCCGGCCGCTCACCTTCCCAAAAAAGGGACGGGATAACCCATTCCTTTTAAAGTTTATCTACAAAGCCGGTCTTTCCGCTTAATTTTTGGGAAAGTTCTGCTGGTGGAAGGAGAATCCCAGGCATGGAAGGGTCTGTACAAGGGGATATGGCAGAAGTGCAGAAGTTCCCATAGTCCAGGAGGACTCAGGACCAGCCCTGCACAGTCCATGCAGAGGGATCCAGGGTGATTTTATTCTGCAGGAGAAGTGAAATAAAAGGACAGCTGGGAGTAGCCCAGTGCCTGTCATGCAGTGCCCTTGGGAAGACAGGGGATTTTTAGACAGATTTCTTAATACTCCAAGGGAAAAAAAAAAAATAGAGTCCTTTCGGGCTTTGCTACACAATTCCTTTACTCAGACTTTCTCATCTGCTCGTTCCCCTGTAAGGAATGCAGAGGGACGCCACCTGAGCTACGTGGAGGGATTCCCTGTGCTAAACCCTGCAGTGGGATGTATTCCTTTTAAGAGAACTATGCATCCTATGATGGTCAAGTCTCAAAGATCCCCACCCCATTTCGAGTTCAACACTTCATGCTTAGAACAGGAAAAGGGGGCGAGCCACATTTTCTACTAAATCCTACAGAGATTTCAGTGTCCTTGGGACACACTCCCCAAGGCCGACCTGTTGCTTAGGTGGATTTCTCAACAGCTCTGTCTTTCTCTATTACCCCCTCTGAAATAATTTTAAGGATGATTTATAGTTCTGTTGAACAACCAGGGCTTGCTTTCTTCTTGCATAGCCAATACCCAGACCACTGCTTGAGTCAGGTAAGGATGGAGGGGAAACATGGGTAAGTTTAGGCAAATCACCTGGATTCCTTGGAGATGCTGACCCATTTTCCCACTTCTGCACACCACTTCCACCACATATGGAGGAATGGGGAGCACTGGCCATCCTATGGGGTGTGTTAGCCGTGTTATGGGGTGTGTTAGCCACCTTACAGGGACTGTGAGCTCCCCAGAGCCTGCAAGGTGTCAGGACAGAGCAGTTCCTTGCCCAGCTCTGCACAGAGCTGTCAGGGTGACAGACTTAACCTCCCTCTGTCCCTGTTTACCCGAAGTAAGAAGATTGTAAGGCTTAGTTGATGTTTGTAGGTGCCTCAGGGTTCTTATTCGATAGGCGCTATGTACAGGCAAGTGTATTATTAATACATGTCATAGGAAGAATTAATAAAGCTTTAATTTAAAGGTAGCAGACACTCATGCATGATAGCCTTTCTAGCTGCTTCTTTGCAGGCACCCAGAAAATGGCATTTAAGTTAAAATCAGGTTAAAGAGAAATAATGCAGTCAGTAAATATCAATTATATAAAATTAATCACCAGTAAGAACTTTGATAAAATCAGGTGGCGGGGGAAGGACACTCAGAGAGACAGATACGGCACATATTAATTTCAGAAGATATCATCTTTCAGGAAGTGGAGCTTTTAATTTGAGCACCTCCATTTTCTTCCTGGCCCTTTAAAATATTGGGAACCCAGAAGCAGCTGGACACAAAAGCAGAAGGATGCTCCTTTTGCCTCAAAACTTTGGTGGCAGAAAATGTGACCTCCCAGGGAGGAGCCAGGGGATCCTCAAGGACTTTATCTGAAATCAGGGTGAGAACCAAAAGCCCTTTAAGCATTCCCAAGCAGAGAGGCATCCCTGTGTTTGAGGTTCTGGGAGAAAGTAAAGCACAGGCAGAGCTGGGTGGGCAGGCTGGGAGTGTGATCACAGACCTGGCAAATGAGGGGTGGCACCGCAGCAATGCTGGCTCTGGGAATGAGGATGGATGAGGACCTGCCTGTAGCCCAGAGTCAGGGAAATGGTGATGTGGGAGCAGAGCTTCCAGAGCCAGAGGATCCCTGGGAGAACTCAGGAACCTCTCTGGTGCTTATAGAAACACAAGCTTACAGAGGCCAGCTCCCTATTTCAGCTTTTTCTTTAATCTTAAATAAAAATCTGGGGGTTTTGGTTTGTTGGTTTTTTTTTTTCCCTTACTTTTCTGGGGTGCTGCACTCCCTGCATTCCTCCTTCTGCCACAAAAGTCACCCCCAGGCTTGTCCCCCTGGGCACCACCTCAGTGCTGGGCCAGCAGCCAGGCTTTACCTCCAGTACAGGTATATCCACCCCTGCTTATGGGGAGGGATAAGGAGCCTTTGGAACAAGAATAAAATCAGCTCTTCTCTCTCTCTCTCTCTGCATTAAAAAAAGAGAGAAAATAAAATTCCAGCAGCTACAAGCTGGCAACATTATACTGTCATAATCCAGAAATGAACATTGATTCGGAAGAAGTCGCTTCTTCAAACTTTAACGCAACAATTAAGTATTCCATTGTCATGGCTCAATTAAATGGTATGGCCTGAGAAAATTGGGGATTGTAAAGTGAGGATGGAATGTGCTTTGATCCTCTTTCCAGGGTTATTGTTTCATTAATAAATGAACATGTCATTTGTCTCACCAGAGGGAGCTCCTGCCCTCCAGGCTTTTTCCCTTTTTTGTTCAGGTTTTATAAAGATGAATTTCCAGTGCTCTGAAATACCATGGATTAGTAGTTAAGCCTGACAGCACTTCGGGGAGTAGTGGGCTTAAAGTGCCTCACACAGGTCTCCAAAGCACTTGTTTACTAATAGAGGAAATCAGCGACCGTCTGCAGCTGCTGATATCGCATTACCATTTGGAAAGACAGTAGCTGAGATAACAAATCACACAGTTTTAATAATTACTCCTGCATTCCAGTTTTTTGTTTCCTGCGTTACAGCAAAGGCTGGATTTCTTCCAAATAAACAGATAAAAACAGTATGGAACTTTTATCTTTTAATGATAATGACAACACATCATGTTTCACTAAAAGTTTCCTGCTGAATTTTTTTCTGATTTCTAGAGTTTCAATAAAATGTAATTATACTTTATAATTCCACTCTTTTAATCTTCACTTCAAAAACTATTCACAGTTAGCAAGTTTGCTAGGCACGGAGAGGGGGTGAGGAGCAGGAGCCGACTTCCCCCACATCGGGCTGTTCATAAATTCTGTCTGGGGGTAAACCTGTCATTGAAACGGCACAAACTGAGCTGCTTTGCATTCAAATTAATACCTAGTTTAATCTGAATATAAAATAGCTCCATTTATGTGGTTATTAAGAAAAAGTAACAAAACCGTTTGGCGATGAATGGATGTTTAAGATAGGAGACACTTGCAACCTATTTCTTTTTGGTACTTGGGGGTTTATTTCTCCTTTTCTGAATCCCTGGGATACTTTGGAATCGGGATGCTTTCCTGTCGATAGATAAAGCTTTAAAACAAAGCAGTATCTATGAAATCTGGATGGTTAATTTATACTCTGGGAGTCAAAAACTTCCAATTAACCCCATACTGAATTAGACTTCACGTGTTTTGTTCAAATACATCTTCCCATCTTGTCCTTTGCTACACTCAGAAAAAAAAGCAAGCGGTGTCAGCCACAACTTTTTTTTGCTAAATAATGTCATAGATTTATTTAGGAGAGCGGAGAAGAGGAGGAAGAGAGGAACACCACAATTAGACCTTCCTCTTCCAGCTCAAAAATATCCAGACCGAAAGGTAAGGTAAACTTTTCTCACAGCTTTTAGTTTGCTTACCATCAGCCCATGTTCCACTGGGTGATTAAAGAAAGCTTTTTTAAAGCATTACTTCAGAATGATCTTAATTGGTGCAAGGTTGAGCCCTTTCTAGGAGGGGAGGGAAAAGGTTGAATAGCCTTTTCAAGTCACATGAAAGTTTCTAGGATGAATGTACGATAATTAGATTAATAAGTAGCTTAATTTATCACAGCTAAGGATTTCAACAGCCACACATTAGAGCAAGAAAAAAAAGATTAGTGTGATTCCAGTTTGTAAAAAATTGTACTGAAACTTGATTAACCTTAAATACAAAGTGCCTTTCTTTTTTGTGTGTAAATTCAGTAGTTAAGGGGGGAAAAAAAACCCCCACTAAAATAATCAGAAAAGTCTTGTTCCGTTCCTTTGTGTTCGCTAGCTAATGAGAGATAGCAGGGTTGTGCAAAACAACTTTTCCTGGCCATGTTATCCTTCCTAGAACACGGATTTGGAGGAAATCTGTGATCCCTGCCACTGCTGCGGACCCTGAAGATCTGTGTGAGGTGTGAGAGAACATTTGCAGGGGTTAAAAACATCTCCAGCATCGGGCACTTCTATTTTAAAATAGAGAAAAGCAAGTAGCAAGGAAATGGGTGAAATATTTATTTAGACCTAGGTGAAAGTTGTATTCACCTTAGTGATGATAACGCAGAAGGGCTGAGCGGGAGCCTGGGTGCCAGGCAGAGATGTGGGAAACAACTGGAGGCAAGGCTAACGAGGAGGGTGCAATTAGGGGTGACAATCAGCAGGGCAATATTCACTCGCACGGCGCCTAAAATCAAACGTGGCAAAGGCAAGAGCAGAGTGCAGAAAACCCTGACCCACGGACGGCAGATCTGTGTAAAATCCTGCCAGAGCATCCCGCTCTTCCCCCCGCCACCATTCCTGCTTCTTTGCAGGACAATCCCTTAATAGAGAGTGAAATCTGCTGGGCTTTTTGATGTTGCCATCCACCGCCGAGGTTGCTTTCGGTGGTGTCATTATTTATCAGCGCCAACGTCAGCTTTCATTAATCCAACTCCTCAACGCTTTTATCGCGGCCGACAAAAATTCCCAGTGCTTTTTTTTTGTGGAGCCGGCCGGCAGCAGGGCCAGCAGAGCCCACGGAAGGTTCTGGAGGGTGGTGGCGTGGCCCCTGTCAGCACTCAGCAGCCGTCGTCGTTTTGAGGAGGTTTAACGCAAACCCAGCAGCGGCGAGACGTGGGGTGCTGGGTTTGTGACTTCCCATCCCGGATCCCTCTTGGAAAGGGGGTGAGAAGGGGGAAGGTTGGCTCGCCCTCATGGGAAGGCACAGATGAGGCTGCCCAGAGCCTACCAAAAAAAAAAAAAATTTAAAAAATGAAATAAAATGGAAAAAAAAAATGTAGTGAAGCGAGAGGCGGAAAGGGCTTCTTTAATTTTATCTCACACTTAAGAGATGAGTAAGAGCACTAATGAAAAGAGGGTAATTATAGCCCAGATAGCGCCTCTTGCACAGGCTGGAACGTGGGGAAGGTTAACTCTGGCAAGGGGAGATCACACAAATCAGAGTGGCTGAGGGCACTCGTGCATCGGCCTGCTTGATAAGATTGATAACTGTAACCAGTAGCTTAGGAGAATCGATTCCCACTGCCGGGGATCTCTCCGGATGCTCTCATCTTTTCTTCTGTTTACATGAAAGTGGAGCTTTAAAGATGTTTTATCATCTAATGGCGAATATGACACACAGTTACAAACGGAATCTTTTTTTAATCTCGGAATGGAAAATTTAAGCGGGGCAGTGATTCGCTTTAATTATGTATATTGAACAAATTTGAAGAGATGAGAAGAAACTTGTTTTTCAGCCCACTGAACCCAAGTGCTTGCCTGTAATCTAAAATGGATATCTAATTATTGTTTAACATTATTTATTTAGGAGGAGTTGCGACCTCTAATTTGCCTTTAAATGATTAATTTAGTGTTTAAATAAAGCTCCTTTTATTTAATAATGTTTTCTTTAACCAATCTTCACTAATGTCAATAAACTCTTTGTTTAACCTTCTTAAAGGAAACATTTCCTCAGCTCTGAGACAATTATGAATTACCAAAACCCATATAGAAAAATGAGCTAAGTAATTATCTAATACTATTGCAGTGTGCTTAAGAAGGGAATATTCCACACCAATAACAGAAGACAAGAGAGATGAAGCAAGCTTTTCTAAATATTGAGCATTTTAAGCAGTCTGCCTCTTTTTGAGGTGATAGGGCAGCACAGAAATACCCCAAAATACTCACAGCTTGGCTAAATAAACTCTGCCACTTCCATTATCATCCTAAAGAGGTTCCTGGTTCACGTCCCAGGTACAGACAAAGCAGCACAAATATCCTCACTCCATATGTAGGGACATGGTCAGAGGCAATGCAGGAGCCTTCCTGCTGTCCTCAGCCCTCAGCAGGGCACCCTCCCCTGTGCCCAGGGTGACTTTGCACCACCAGGGTGCCCCCCTGATGTCCAGGACCAGAGGGAATGAGTCAGACATGGGGCAAGGGACCACCAGTCACCTCCCAGAAACTCCTCTCCAGACATTTCCCTCTTTTATGGAGCAGGCTCTCACATTTAGATCACTGTAGATATCTTGCTAGATATATTGTAGATTATATATATATAATATATCTACAATATGATATATTACATCTAGATTGTAGATATATCGGCCACTGATTTTTGAAAGCAAAGTGCCTTTTGGAGGTCACAGAATCATGAAATAAATTGGGTTGGAAGGAACCTTTAAAGGTCATCTGCTCCAGCTGCCCTGCAATGAGCAGGGACAGGTGTGACTGCTGTGCATTAACTGTGAGACACTGTTGCTACATAATAAATTGTGTTTGTGATAATGCAGCTGCTTTCCTGGCCTTGCTTAGATCCTCTGTACTTTGCTCTGGAGCATGCTGGAGCTTGGAAGACCACAGGAAAAAACAGGCAGCACAAACAAATTGAAGATGATGTCCTAGAGGCCAGAAAGTGGCAGGATGTAAGTGGTGGAGGAGAAAGAGGAGAGGCAGAGCTTGCAGGAGGAGCCACATGAAACAGAAAACCCAGGAGTGGAAGAAAGTGCTGAGAAAGAGTAAGGGGAGACTCATTGCCCAGAGAAGCTGTGGCTGCCCCATCCCTGGAAGTGTCCAAGGCCAGGTTGGACAGGGCTTGGAGCAACCTGGGATAGTGGAAGGTGTCCCTGCCCATGGCAGGGGATGGAATGAGATGAGCTTTAAGGTCCCTGTCAGCATAAACTATTCTGCAATTCCATGAATCAGGGACTACAAACTGTCCAAGGCTTGAGGTGACACTGGTGACCATCTGTAGCTCCCGTGGTGGAGGCCTGAATAGAGCTGTGCTCATCTCCAAGGTGGGAAAGGTGCTGCCTGCATTGTAGGCAGAGCTGAAAGCATTCTCACTTTCAAAGCTCTTCTCTTGCACAGCAAAGGCAGCAGCAGAGCATGGCAGGTTCTCTGCAGTTACTCCTTCCAGGTCCTGTTGAGGATCCCAGGAAGAAGAAGAGGAGAAAATGTCCAGATTGGAATGAAGAGGGCTGAAAAATGTTGAAGGGCAGCATGAAAGCCACAGCAATGCAGACATAAAAGGAAAAGAGGGAAAATGGATGGGTAAAAAAGATTGACAGGAGCACTTGGCAGTAAGGGACAAGAAGATTGGGAAGAGAATCTGGTGATGAAAAGTTGTACTAAAAGGGATCCATGAGCATGGAGGGGGAATTAGGAACATGATTAACTCTGCATTGCTTCAGGGTTTTGCAAAATGTGGTGGGTCAGTTTGAGAAGGCAGGAACCTGGCTCCTGTGGCAGATCATGGCTTCAAGGATGGTGGGAACTCAGAGGCCATGTGGTGGGACTGCCACACGCAGCCAGGAGCAGAGCTCCCTGCCTGCCAGAGACTGAGGGGTCACCCAGGGGTGTCACCATGCTCACTCCCCAACACCTGAAAATACCCAACACATCCCTGCTCTGCTCATCTGCTCTCAATTTCTCTCTTCTCTGGAACAATAGATTCCCCTTCAGGGCTTTTTTTTTTAAGTCTGGATTTTATCGTTTCAAATTTTTCCCCAAGCATATGAACTAAGACCTCACCCAGGTTGTAGATGTCTAAAACAAGGGAAATCTTTAATCCTTTTTATCAACCATATGACACTAAGATGGCCCATTTGCAACTGGCTTGGTAAGAGGAATATCCATGAGCAGCTTATTCCTCCTCTCCCACCTCTTCCCAACACTTGTTATATCCCAATCCCTGTAAACACAGAATATCTGAGGCCAAACAAGCACAGAGTGCAGCTCATGTTATCAATACAAGAGTGTTTTAACACTCACCCACAAGCTGATCTCTGGGTAAGGGGTGATTTGGATGCACAGCATGAATCAGGATCATCTTGGAGACCCCCAAAGTCTCTTCCAGAGCTGGGATGAGCTCCCACCATGACATCTCCTCGATGCTGGAATAGCACATGAGGACTTGAATCCTGCCTTCACCTTTGCCCTTGGTTCTCCATGTAGGTTCTCTTCCCACGACTGCAGCTGTGCCCAGCAGTCCACGTGTTCCAGGAGGGACAAGACTCCCACAGCCCCTTTGAGAAGGGCAAAGGAGAAGCTGGTGAGCAACTGCGTGTCTAAAAATCTTCATCCCACAGCCCCCCCATGAACTGCTTCCCCTGAGATGAGATAGGAAGCCAAGCACAATCTCAGCTGGTAAATGGGGAGGTGTGTTTGCCCTCAGGCAGCCTGAGGTGTCACCCTCTCCTGAACACAGCCTGTTAAAGAGGGATGTCCTTTTAAATACCCATTTCCCTCTAGGCTGCTGACTCCAGCAGTGGCCAGCTGCTCCTTCCAGGTCAAGAAGGGCCTGGTTAAAAAGGTCCTGCCCAACCTTGCATGCAGCAGGGACAAGTCCCTCAGGACTTGCTTGGCAGTGCAACAACATCCAGACCCAACCACAATACCCTCTGGAGTTCTCCTAGGGTTAGATGATGTGGTTTGCCCCAGCAGACATGAGGGGAGTTTTCCTGAGAAACCCCAAAAACCTCTGCTGTGATATGCAGAAGTCCTCTCTGTCAGCCTATGTGCAATCCTCAAATAGGAACAGGACACATACAGCTTTTTTATTATTGTTATTATTATTTTAAAAATGTGGAATTGTGATTTTTCTGAACCCTAGACAGGCAAGAATAAAGTGAAGGGTTTCTTGCATCCACCACCTCTTTAGACAGGACTTCCACTGCATTCAGAGCTGCTAGAGAACCTTACTAACCTAAACCAAGTAAAAATTTACAAACCTAGCTAAAATAAAACACTGCCCCTTAGCAAAGAATTTACTTTGCTCCTTCCCTTCCACTTGCTTTTAATCAGCCCTGCAAAATTCCCAGTGCCTGCATCGATGGGGATGTGTAATAGTGTTTGATGAATGAATAAAATATCAGGAAGGAAGTGTCTTGTTTGTCTGTGTCTTCATTATCACCTTCCCCACTGCAGAGTTAGTGCATGGACTGTGTGGCTGGACCAGCCTGTTCTCCTTTACTGGTCGCCCACTGTTTGATTTGTGCTTGCAGCTGGAAGCTCTGGACACAGGTTAAGATCGAAGGTGTTTGACTCTGTACAAACAGCAAATAAAAAGATAATCCCCCCAGAATAAGTTCAGAGTTTTGGCAGATTTTGCTTTTCCCCGAATATCTTTATTTTAAATCTGAGCAGGCAACATTTCAGGTGACAAACCATCGTATTTCCCTCTTTTTCCCCTTTGTAATTATTCAAACTGACACCATTTGGGACTTTGCTCTGGGACTGAAAACTCAGATTGGGTCAGTCAACTTTTACAGAGAAGTGCAGAACATGGAGCTGTTCTGGGAAGTGGGAGGAAAAGCCAATTAGAAAAAGAAAGTTTTTTTGAAAGACATGCAAAACCCCTTAAGACTTGTAACCACTCTCACTGGAAGAGCTGTGCAAGAATCCCTTCCTTCAATTCCCTGTTTAATCTCTCCTTTTCTAAGCAGGTAATCTCAGATTATTTACCAGCATCTCATTTATAACTCACAAGAAACTCCTCAAAGCCAGAAAAAAAACCCCTCTCCATCAGCCTGTTTTTGTTTTGCTCTCGTGTTTATTTTCATCTTAACATTAATTGCCCCATAATATCTGCTTGGTTTTATCAATTAGCCCTTGCAGTGGGAAAATATTTTAGTGCCTAATACAGCGTAATGATTTTTTTCCCTATTTGCCAAGGGGGTTATTAATAAATGTCCCCACTGGGGTTACAACTCTGGTGCTCTGGTGTTTGCTTTAGGGGAAATGAGGGATTGGAGGAAAATCCTAACCAAACTGAGCTGTAATTAGAGGCAAAGCAGCTGCAATTAGAAGTATATGTTCAACGAGACCCGCGGCACTCGGGGACAAACCTCCCCTCCACTCAGGCAGGGGTGGCAGCACAGACTCTGATGCTGAAATAAAAGAGGAAACTCTTGGTTTTCCTCTTTCTCCAGGTGTTGCATCAAAGATTTGCACTGTCTGCTCAGCATATTTCTCCAAGGAAGGTTAAAAAACCAGAAGGTTTTTTTTTTAGCAGGGGAGTGCTGGCCTGGCAAAGCTGGCAGCAGACTCCTCCAAGCCGGGATTTCACCCTGATCTCTCACTCCTCACTATTTATTTAGCCTGAACTGCTGCCACCAGCTCTGCTGGGCTCTCTGGGAAGCTGCCAGCCAAGCAGCCCCTTCAAGGGACACATTTCTGTGCACATCAGACGTCCACGCTGTGCCCCATGGAGTGCTCCTCTGTGGCTGCAGGTACTCCAAGGCTGGATGGTGGATCCTGGCAGACCTCGTTCTCCTCCCTGCTGCTGCCACAGACTTTGTTCAGGAAGCAAAAAACAGTCACCAGCCCTCTGGCTTTCCTGCCTGCTACAAATCTAAATTCTCCAGCACCAGGAAACAAAGCAGCTCATAGACTGTCCCAGAAAAATTCCGTCCCATCGGCAGGCACGACTTTCTGGAAAGCCAAACTGTAAGGAATTCTGCAGCCTGTTGAGAATTCAGGCTGGTTAAAATGTTAGAGCTTGATGTTATCAATCAGCCCAACAACAAGTTTAACAATAAGCAGCAAGGGCACACAGGGAATTTAAAAAAGCAGCAGATGTGCAGTACTGCTTAATATGGCTTTTAGCTTAATTCATCTCATTGCAGAAAACAGTAATTCTCATGGTTTGGGTTCTAAACAACAGCTACTGATGTAACCTTTTGTCTTTCCCTGGGTTTTGTTGGTCAAAAAACCCCCACAAACAAAACCCCAACCAAATAATTACTATTATAGCACTATTAGCTTTGAGGATTTACAGCTTTGCTTCTTTCACAGCAGAGCTTGGAAGTAATAGAATTTACTCTGGGAAAACCTGACCGTGTCCTTGCAAGTCTCTGTAGGGCTTCTCATGTTGGGGTCCCAAATAACAGATTATGCCAGCATAATCTGCAATCCTATTCTATTCTATTCTATTCTATTCTATTCTATTCTATTCTATTCTATTCTATTCTATTCTATTCTATTCTATTCTATTCTATTCACCTCCCCCCACCACACCTGCAGAAAACATAGAAAGCAGCAGTGAAATGCAAGGGTGTGTCACACTCTTGTCCTCCACCACGTACGTGTGACACAGCTCATTCTGCTGATGGATCCACAAGAAAGCAGATTTCCCTCAACACCCCCTAAAAATGCAACCTCACTCCTGCAGATTGCTGAGCACCAGAAAAGGCACCCAAGTGAAGACTGGGTTTGTTGTCCTCCAGAACAGCATCTCCTTGAGATCCTGGATCTCTGTGTTTTGACCAGAAGAAGAGTTCTTTGGACCTGGGGACTACTGCTTTTGTAGTGTGAATGAACAGAAATTAAAGGTCACCAAGCAAAAAATTCAGTGATTATTTCTATTGAAAACCAACCTGAGATCTGTGTTCAAAGGCCACTGCTGAACATCTTCCCTGGGCTCCTAGTCTGTAGGACAGTGTGGGAGGAGCAGGCACCCACACCATTGTTTTGGAGCAAGGAGCACAGTCCATGGCAGGTACTTTGTATTTTATACTTCACTTGTACTTCCAGTAAAGCACCCAGGAGCTGCATGGAAGAGTTGGGAGCTGAGCCTCCACAGCTCAGCACTTTTGCTGTAAACCAAATATTTCTGCCCCTTAAAAAGCAAAGACAGTGTTTCCATCTACTTTGGGAGGGCTCAGCTGGAGTCTGCTCTGATTCCTGGCCACAACTAAAAATTTCTTCAAAACCATAACCTTTCCAAACTGCTGTCAAGTCACCAGTTCCAGAGTAATCAGACAACATCTGGTTACTTTTATTGCCTTTTTATCCTTCAGGGGACCAGGATGGCTGCAATTACGTGTCTTTCCATAGAATCCCTGAATGGTTTGGGGTGACACGGGCCATAAAGACCACCCAGTTCCACTCCCTGCCAGGGGCAGGGACACCTTCCACTGGACCAGGTTGCCCCAAGCCCTGCCCAACCTGGCCTTGGACACTTCCAGGGAATTTGCTTCCATGTATACCTTTAACGATACACACACTATTTCCTCACTATACATGTGTATTACAGACCTTTCACACTCCAAGAAGTTCACAGTGGATTTTAAAAGTTGTTTTAAAGGGATAAGCATTATTCCAGGAATGTGTGTGCACACAAACAGATGTATTTAGTACCCTGTGGGTCCACATACTCTCAAAAAACCCGTGTGGTGCTCTGTATCTAACCATAGAGCTCAGCACTGGGCCCTTTCCCCACTGTGCTTAAGGGTCTAAAATGAACAACAGGCTTTTAAAGCTACATTTATTACCTTGCCACCACCAGGAACTTCCCAACCTCATGCAGCCGCTTTGACACAGACGTTAATTTTCACTTGCAGCTGTGGCAATTAGAAAGTGTACTTAATAGAGTGTCATGTTAATTGTTGCGGAGTTAACCAATTTCTCCATTTAATTGTCAATTGATTAACCTATTGAAATGGTAAGTGACTCAGTTTCCTTCCAGAACAAACAGCAGCCACATATTGTAGCTCCATCCAGCTGGAGGGGGTACTCTGTGATTTGCTCAGCCTCAATGTGCTGGTATTTTTCTACACCTCCCTGAGCTTTTAATTAGATGAGCCAATTTTACATGTATTTGTCTGCTGGAAAGGTTATCTGTGCTGGAGCTGACCTGCAGAGACAAGGTTGAGCCTAGCAGTCTTAATAGAAAAGGATTTCAGCTATGACTGCTGTACTTGATTGCATTGTAATGGTAATTAACTTGAGACTTTGCCTCCCTCTATGTTTTTTTGTAGCTTTAACTATGCAATGAGATGTTTCCTCTGTCATATATATGCACTTATTAAGCTCTCATTGGATTCTAATATGCATGCAAATAGTCAAGAGTTTCTTAAGGCTAGTACTACACTGTGTAGATTGTAGTGCCATTAAGTCACTACAAAGATGTAGCCTGCAGCAAACTTATAAGTTTTTTTTCTTTCCTTTTCCTGTGAGCGCATGTGAGGGTTTGATTTTCCATTTTTGCACTTTCTTTCCCAACCTAAAGCAGGAAAAACTCCCTCTACATGCTTTAGCTCCTTTTCATCCCAAGCGTTCTGCGTGCCAGAGCCCGTTCGGGCAACTTTTCCCTCCCCAGCAAGCCTAAAAAAGTGCTTGTGTTTTAAAAGGAAGACCCTGGTGTCCTCAATTCAGTTTTTCTAGTCGGATTGTAATCCATGGCCATTCCGAGTCCTTTCTGGGAGCGGCTCCTTTGAAAGCCCTTGGTATCTCCTGTGTTCCTGCATGTTCTTTTACAGTACGGCGCTGTCGTTTAATTACGAGACAATCCCCCACAACTGAGCAAGCATTTTCATCATTGATAATGTTGGTAGCAGGCAACTGAGACAAAATGATTACAAACCTATGTTGCACTCAATAGTCCTTTAGAGGATTTCTCTCTTAATAGTCCTGGCTCATTCATGTTTGGTTCAGTACATTTGTTCTTTAAAAAAGGCCTAGATTAGAAGAGTTTCAGGGTAGGTTAATAACTCAACTGAAAATGGCTGCTCGCATTGTCCAAGCCTGTTCCTGCAGTTGCCTGGTGCTTTCTTCAGTTCTTCCACACTGCAGCTTTGGCCCAGTTGGTAAACAGCTTAAGTCCAGACATCTTTTCATTCTCCGGCGCAGCGGATTGAAATAAAAATGCATATAAGTGGCGACTGACTGGCGCTGGCCTGACAATAGCCTGTAACATTATGCAAGGGTATTTACATAGGAATAAGGCCTTGGTAAAGAAGACAGGGGCAATTAATGACTAGGGCCACACATATAAGGAAAGTTTGTCCAATCTTTTCTTCAATAAAGATCTTTTGTAAAGTGCTATGGAAACTCATGGAGGCCCCCAAACAGACTAGGAGAGGGACTTTTGTGGTGGGGCTTTTTGGTTTCCTTTTTTTTTAGCCTGGAGTTAAAAGGGCCAAATTTTGTAAAGGTTAAATGTAGTTCTCCTGTGGTGTCGAATTTTTACTATTGTCATTTCTTCTTTTTTTCTTTTTTTTTTTTTTCCACGGGATTCGGGTTTGTGTGGTTTTTTTTTCCCTAGGAGAACATGTGAAGTAAAGAAATAAAATGAATGAGGTGCCTCATCCAGGCAGGGTGGTGGAAATGAAGGGTTTGGAGGAGACCTGTCACAAAGCTTGACTCCTACTAACACACGTTTGGAATTTAAGCTAATTTGTAAGCATTTAGGGCCTGACTCTGACCTCTCTCACATCCCATCAGAGCTGCTGGTACTGCCAAAATGCTTCCCACCTTCTGAATTCATCTTTTTCCTTCTTTTTATCCAGATGGATTTGGCCATGAGTGATTCTGACAAAGCAAGGAAGCCCCATGCTCTGCCTCCGGGTTCCGAAGGCGGAGCACCACCCACAGCAGGTGATGCCGGGGACGTAGCCCAGGGCAGAATTCAACCCCATCCCGCCAGATGGGAAACTCCTCCCCGGGCAGGCAGACACCAATAATGAGCCCCTTTCCCTGGGGAAGACCAGCCCACATCCACCCGGGGCAAGGATGGCACAAAAGGGCCGCAGCTGACGGTGCCTCCTGCACCAGCGAGGCCTCGGTCGTGGGTTTGCACATCTTGTCACGGTGTGGGCACAGCAGCACTTTGGGTCTGAAGCCACCGTGATGGGGCTCTTGAGAGCCTTTTCACCAACACCATGCACTCCTTTAGTGCCTCCTTGTCCCTCGCAAGAAATTCAGGCCACTGTCCTCTACATCTTCCCTGCCCCCTTGGAAGTGTTTTCCATGGGCTCCTGTGCCACATCTCTGGATGGCAGCTCGAATATACCCACATCAGCTGAGCAACGTTAGTTTCAGGTCCATCTGTTGGTGTTTAGTGACTTTGCTCTTTTTCTAATGACTGTGGAGGGTTGTAACATTTTTAACACTCTCTTCAGAGGTATCTACCTTGAAAACAGAGCAGATCCTCCTGCTCAATCCATTATGTGTCCAGGAAGTTAACACTTTGGTGGACATCAGTGGGGAAAACCCCATGGATACCTCTAAGTTCTGCCAAGATTTCCACCATTTCCTCATCTACTACTGAATCCTTTTCCTCTCAGGTAGAGATTCTTATAGCAGAATATAACTCCAAGCAGAGAGATTTCCCAGGACCCTCTGTCGTGCCCCTTTCTTTCTTTAAAGTATTTTTTAGAATCAAGTCTCTCATGGAAATTAATTCATAAAATGTTTGCTGGGTGTTGAAGAGAGGGACATAAATGTTACTACCTTAAGTGCTTGGTTCGTACGAGAGGAGCGTGCAAGGAGCAGCGAATGTGTTTCTGCCGCGGCCCCGGAAAGCTGCAGAAATCAATGCTTCATTCAAGGCTATTGATCAGTACTAAATTAATTAGACTTCAAGGCTTATGGCAGTTGATAAGACAACTTGTTAATTTAGTCAATGATAGTGTTTTCCCTAAAGCAGCAAATACCCTCTTTCTCAGAAAAGACATTTCTAGCACTTGCTACTCAATATTTTTTTTGCTCCCCATCTCTCTTGTTTAAAAAAAAAAAAATAATAAGACATTCGCTTTACATTTAAATTAAGATAAGAATTGGACAAGGAGCTGCTTCCATTTATCCCAATCTGCCTTCTATTTCTCCAACATGGAAGCGGGGTGTCGATAACATCTGAGGTAATTGGAGAGGACGGCACCATAACATTCAGCTCCTTTGGTCGCAGCCCATTGATGGGGGATGTTAATTTGGGAAAGCTGCTGGGGAAAGGAGGGAGGAGGGAGCAAAGCCACTTTCTGCATGTGGGTTGGTCTCTTTTTTTTTGTGGCAAACCCAGAGGTTTTGCTTTCCAGACTAGGAGGATGCTCATGGCCACTGACAAAGGCACGGGCACTGCCGGTCCCGCGAGCGGTGAATGAGATGAAGATATCCCAGAATACCCTGGACATGGGGCCATACTTCCTGCTGGCTGGGAAGGACAAAAGGACAAAACCCAAGGAGTGCCGGGGTCCCACCACCAGCTCCTGGAGGCACCAGTCTGCTACCAGCAGCACTCCAACCCTCGGAGAATGCTAATAAGCCACTGAAGAGCTCAGCTTTCCTGCCATAATTCTATAGCGCCGTTGAGGACCCCATAGTGTTCACTAAATAAAGACAACTAATTGAGAATTTTTTGCACATTTTGCTCAGTGGACTTGTTGTTCAGGCGGTTGGTTGGGGAGAATGTCCCCCTACTGACAACAGGGGCTGATTGTTTTGGCAGCCGCCGGGTTAGCGCCATTGCCCGGGTCTGAGGCTGACTTTCCAAGTATGACAAAAATGTTTCATTTTGGAATTTTTTTTTTTTTTTAATTATGTGGCTGGGAATTATTTGGTCTGTGTGGAGAATAGGCCATCCAGTGTTCACGTGACCAAAAGAGAAAAAAATTTTAAAAAATTTCTGGCAGAGTTTCTCACAATAAAACCTTTGGTCTTTCTCTTTCTCTCCTCTGCATCTGTTTCTCCCCCTCCCCCCTTTTTTTTTCCTGTATTTTCTGTGGTGAGGCCGACATTTTTTTGTCTGCAGGTGACACTTTGATTGAAACTAAAATTAATAAATCAGCTGAAAAGCTCACACCTACAGCTCACAGCAGGGCCTTGAAAACACGGTTATAAAGGGAGCTTTATGCCCTTGTGTAAAGAAGGAATAAATTACAGAAGCACTTGTTGCCCTTGGACTCGATTTTGCTTTGCAGGCTGGTATCTTATTTTTGGAGCTTATTGTTAATCAACAGGTTCCTTGTAGGTTTAGCAGGTGACTTTGTTATTAATCTCCTATTTGACCACTATAGCATATTAATGAGGTAGGCTCCTGCATGTGGCTGTGTCTCCAGCACAAGGAATTAGTTTAAAAGGTGCACTCCTTACTCAATTGCCCACAGTTAACGATGCTGCAGCCCAAATGCAAAGTAGCATTTTCTACAGCTTGTGTAGCATTAAGAGTGTTTTGCTAACATTATGTTCCTCACTGTGCTTTTCTTCTGTTGTATACTTATTTCTTCTCCACGGAGGGCTATTATCAGGCTTACTGGTCCTTCCTTCTCTTTATATTTTGGGGGGCTTTCTTCATTTTTTTATTCCCCTAACAAAATCAAGAAATTATATATAAATGACAAAATGATATCCTTTCTTATTAATGTGCACCTTGGTTTTAATTAAACAATTCCAGTGCGCTTTGGAGTACCATTGGATTTAAATACAACACTCGGCTCAACATTTCCCTTCAAAACTGGCTTAATAAATATCATTATAAAGTGCAGGAATTCAACCAGCCCCATTTCACCTTGTATTTTGGGTCTGATTTAAGCTTGGAGTGAGGATACCTATAGGGGTACTTTGAGAACATAAAGAAAAGCTGAGGATTTAAGACTTAAATTTGTAATTACCGGGATCTGCCAAAATACATAATATTATGAGCCAGGCTACAAAACACCCTGGTGGAAACAACAGCTTTGTTGTAATACAGTAATTTCCACATTCCAAGGAACGTGCTCTGCCTTAGATGGTTATTATTGGCGTTTGCTTTCATAACTTTCAGACGTGTGGTCTACTTCCCAAACAGACACATTTTCCTATTTAAATTAGCACTGTCAGGCTTATGCCTGCAGATTCCCAGCATTTTATTTTTTTTTTTAACAAGGGCTCTCACACGCAACAGCATATTTGTGTCAGGTTAGATGTCAGCCTTGAGTTTTAGCCTGAACCGTAAAATATCTGTCTTTTATGGATTAAGTTCAAAGTTATCACATTACTTTAGCTTGGTACTTTGGTATTCCTCTTCTTTGGCCTCTTTTAATTGGGATATATATACTCTTTTTTTTTTTTTTAAGATAGAAGACAGGGAGTCTTCTAGATTGTGTGTGCAAGAGTAAAGTTATTTAAGGTATTAGTTATACATAGCAAGTGTTAGATGCTGGCCCCTTTTGTCTCTCACAGAAAAGCCTGTAAAAGATGTGCAGTCCATATTTAAAATCACATTAGAATTTTGATCTATATTTTCAGAAATCAAAGTCAATCTAATCTGCAATTTAATCACACAGTGCTCAGCCTCAGCCTCTGACAAGGACTCAGCTAAGGTGAGAAAGATGCTCCAAAATGATGCACTGGTGTGAAGCATCCCCTTGTGCAAGCAGACGTCCCTGGTTATGGGGGGACAAACCACGGGGGAAGGATGGAATTCATCTGCAGACCCTGCAGCATCCTGGCCCCAGAGTGGATGGGATGAACAATCATGATGAAACACCCAGAAACACACTCAAAAGCTTGGATCCCATCCAAGGTGCTCCCAGTAGAGAATGTGTCCAGCTCATGCCTGTACCTCTAAGTCTCCCCAGGATGAGCTGATAGGGCTCGTTTTTATACATCAATAATTCAACCAGTTAGCTTGTCAGAACTAAAGGGAGATCTTCCCTATTTCAAGCAAAAAAAAATTACCTAACCACACTTGGGGAAAAAAAATAAAAGCACACAGACAGGTGGTTTTGAGCTCTGAGAGCACACAAAGTAATTGCTGATGACTTTATACTGTGTTTTATTTTTAAGGAACTACTGTTTAAACCGTTTTGCTGGATTGCTGTTCAGGGGTTTTGTGTCGGGGTCTTGTTTGTCAGGGCTCAAGGAATTGAGAATTTTTACAGCACAGGCACAGCCCCCTGTAAATCAGGGCTGGTCTTTAAAACACTGGCAAACCCTTCAGTGAAGTGGTGTTAGCAGGGGCTGCTCCACAGCCTCTTTCTAAGGAGGAATCCGTAATGTAACACACATTTGGGAGCCCTTCCCATCCCCAGCCCCCATCTCCCCAGAACTACTTACAGCACAAGGAGGTTTGAGCTTATTTTGTCTTTTCACAACTTAGCAAGATCAGACACATTTCTGCAATGCATATGCAGATTTTACCTCTTGTTACTTTCTCTAATGAGCTTTCACTTAATCAATTTGACAGTAGCCTTTCTTCCTTTTTGCTTCGTGTCCACCAGGAAAGTATTCAGGAAAAAGTGTTAACAGTTTCAAGGGGTATTAGCAAAATGAAATGGTGGCACAGCCAAATTTAGGAAGATCGCAAGAGTGCTTTAAGAAAAGAAAAAAAAAACCAGAAAAAGAAAAAGAGAAGTTAAAATGGGGGATGTGGATTTAACAAGAATGTTTGTCTAGGAAATGAGTGCGACTGCAGACACCACTTTTACTTTCTTGCAAATAATTTTTAAATTATACTAATAATGAGCAGAGAAATCCTGATGTTACGTAATTATCCAGATTATAGAAACAAGCGCTTTCCTTGATAACGTGCAACCACTCCAAAAATAAAAATATCCTCTTCAACAGGCTGCTGAATGCAGGCTCCAGTCTGAGCCAGCCCTGCAGGACAGGGATGCTGGATGTCACAGTGACCTGCAGAGCCATGGGAAGGTATCTGCAGAGCCTTGTCAATCCTACACACCCAGGTTATCAAAGCCAGCTACATGTTTAATGCCTGTGTGGAGAGGTTTCACAGAATCCCAGAATGGTTTGGGTTGAAAGGGACCTTAAAGATCATCTCATTCCACCCCCTGCCACAGGCAGGGACACCTTCCACTATCCCAGGTTGCTCCAAGCCTTGAACCTGGCCTTGGGCACTTCCAGGGATGGAGCAGCCACAGCTTCTCTGGGCAATATTTCCAGGGCCTCAGCACCCTCACAGGGAAGAATTCCTTTCCAATATCCCATCTAACCCTGCCCTGCAGCTAAAGCCATTCCTGCTTGTCCTATCTCTCCTTGGCCTTATCCAAAGTCCCTCTCCAGCTCTCTTGGAGCCCCTTTAGGCACTGGAAAGGCCTCTAAAATCTCCCTGGAACATTCTCTTCTCCATGGCACCCTGGATTTCACAGCGTCCGCAGGCACTTGTTTCTAAAATGCACCTGCAGAAACAGAAGTCAGAGCTCTACATGGCATGAAAAAGCAAACCAGGCAGGGAATTACCCCCAAAGTGGAGCTGCTGCAGGTCTCTGAATGAGCACTCACTCAGTGTCATCACTAAGCTGAGGACATCACTCAGACATTAAGTTCATGATAGCAAAGTGACAAAGCACTGCTGACACCACCTTATTGACAAGGAACATTTTATTGACAAGGAGCTTTAGCCAGGGCTTTCATGACAGCCACAGCCTGCAGAGAGAGGGCACGGGCAGGAGGAAAACCCTCATGGGCAAACGGCTTGGGCTTCCCCCAGCCAGTAAACTTCCCCCCAGCCAGAATCCCCACTGGAGTCTCCTGGCCTGCCTTGGTTGTCAGAGAAAAAATTCAGAGCCCAATTCCTGCTCGCCAGGGGATTCATGTGAAGTAACCAAGCCACTTCACATGTGACCCATGGGATCACGGCCCAGTTTGCAGGGTTAGACATACAGGGAGTGGGGATGTACCTAAGAAAGAGATTTTCCTTTGTCTTCATGAGAAACTTATATCTTGATGCCGTGGAAGGTGCAGCCTTTTTTCATGGGCTTCCACCCCTGGGTGCCAACAACCCTTCAGCTGACGTTCTGTTTATTTTCTAAAATGGATTCCTTCCTGCCTGTCCCCCAAGCCAGAAAAAGTCCACTTTTCTGCCCAACAATGACCAACTCCATCAGGAGACATTTAAATTACCAAATCTATCAAAATGTGGATTTCCCCATTGCTAGAGCAAGCTGTGATACCCAAAAACCTGGTAAGAAAACGTGGCCATCATAAGTGGACGCTGAACCTCGTTTTCAACATCATTGCCTTCAAACTGAAGGATTAAGTCCCAAAAAGTGTTCAAAGAGTCTGCTTCAGCAATTGGGGTGCTAATGGCATCGTTTTTATGTACTTTAATGTTATTTTGCCCCCTTAGAAGTTGAGGGTGAGGTTCAGACAAAGTGTGCTTCTTGGGAGAAACAACACAACCTCGTGGAGCTGAACCTCACAGGGCAGAGCAAAGGGGGGAGACGCAGAGGCTTTAGCTGGGCTTTGCTTTCCTGGCACCTTTTCCATCCCAAAAGAGGGGACCACGCCACCTCAGAGCCAAGCTATGTGCTGCAACAGGACTTTTCCAAAATCGCTCTTTTCAAATACTGAAATACTTTATTCTGATCTTCTTTTTAAGCCAGGGTCCCAAACCTTTAAATCAGAGGCAATTTTGTTTTCCTAGCTGTCAGCAATATTTTGGCTATTTTAAGAATGTAGGACAGGGTTAAGGATTAGTACCAGCATTTCTTTTCTGTGTATCAGAGCTGCTTAGCAGTAATTAATTAGGACATTGGGTTTTGTACTCTTGGTTCAGGTCATTTGCCTATGAGCAGCTCAAGCCTTTTACAAAGGCACGCTGCATATGTTTCTGGGTACCTTTTTGAGAGAAGATTTAAATTGGCCAGATGAATAATACTTTGCTACAAGTGTTTTGCCCCAGGCAAAAAAGGTTTTCTTCATATTATCATCGCCCGGAGCTGGAATCCTCAAGCTTGATGTGACTGGTGTTATACTGTCACATGGCAATGATGTAAGAACAGGAGCTCTCTGTGTCAGACAAATCTGGATTTAGGGGAATTATAGCAGATGTTGCAAAATGGCAACAGTTTAGCAAGTTCCTTTCATCCCTTGGTTGGGAGGCAGGTCCACAAAGTACACCCAGACAGAGAAGAATGTTATCTTTGATCCTTTCCACTCCGGGGCGAGGAGACTCCACCCGATGAGAGATGCAGCGAGGCTGGAAATAAAAAATAAATTTACAGTAGCTTTTCGCTTGGCAGTATGGAAATTGGCCATTATTTATTCATGCTGTTTGCCCAGACATGTATAAAAGATTTTTATCAGGGGGTAGCGTGTATTGTGCGCTATAAACAGATTAGGGCACTCAATATTAAGATTAATGGCACGGAAAAACACTTGGAAATTCGTGTGTGGTTAGATTACAAGGGAGACTTGCAGCTCCTCTCCACCGTGTGTGCACGGACAGTGGCACAGCCATAGTGTCATGCCGAGGCTAGGAGGAGGGAAGGAATATAATTGCCTCTGATAGAAAGATAAAAAAGTTAAACATTGTAGGATATCACATCAATTTTATCCGCCATGTAGGATTTTTTTTTTTTTTAATGGAAGGCACTGGAAATGTCTCTATTCACCTTCATTTGGGCAAACAGCTCGTTTATACCTACACAGAAACTGAACACATGATGACAACGTGACAGACCCTGTTTACGACACGAAAGCACCACCTGCAGTGAACAAAACAGGCCAGTGTAGGACAAGCAGTAATTCTTTTCATGAGTTTAAATCTGATTGGAATTTGGTCAGAATTTGCAGGATTTTTCTTAAATTGGTTGGTTCATTAGAAATAATAATAAAAAAAAAATTTAAAAAAAAATCCATTTGGTGACAGGCACAAAACCACCCAAGTCTTTGATTAGGTTTTATTTAAAAATCTTTTTGTAGCACCTGAAAGCAACATGGAGTCAGAGATGTATGGGAAGGGCACGGCTGCTCACACTGCCCAGCCTCTCACCCAATGTCCTCGTGGCCACAGCCACACTGCCCAAAGCCACCTCACCCTCAGCACCCTCAGTTGTACTGAATTTCCAGCCCCAGAGAAGCTGAACCAGAGGGCTTCAGGCACATGGCTGATTACAGCTGTGTTTTTTATTGACATCTCCCCTTCCTGAGCATGCAGTGCTCATTTTTAAGAGCAGAAGTCCAGCTGGATTCAGCTCAGGGAGATATCTAGGGGCAAGCTCAAATATGAGTACTGGAATCATGACACTGCACTTCAGCTCACACAGCAGCTTAAAATCTGTGTTCATTTCTCCCTGAGTCTGGCTCTTGCCCTGCGTGTGGTGCACCCTGCCTGATCCATACAGGACACAAAGATGGAGAGACTGATGTCAGAGTTCTGCCACACCTTTCCCACGGGTGTCTGCAGCCATCTGAGCACCTCACACATGTGAGATGTCAGCAGGACATGGTTGCACCAGCACAGGGTGCCCGGAGAAGCTGTGACTGCCCCATCCCTAGAATGCTCCAGGCCAGGTTGGACATGGCTTGGAGCAGCCTGGGGTAGTGGAAGGTGTCCCTGCCCATGGCAAGGAGTTGGAACTGGATGGTCTTTAATGTCCCTTCCAACCCCAACCATTCCGTAATTCTGTGATTCTGTGATTCTACGACCAAGCTCTTGTGATTCTACGACAGCTCTTGTGTTCCACATCAGCGGGGTTTTGGTACCATCTCAGGGAAAGCATCCCCAAGCAGTTCTGCTCACAGGAGAACAGAAAGACCATTCTTCTCCTCGTTTTGAATAGTTCAAACCAGAGGAGACCTGCATCAAGGAGGCCAAGCTGACCCCAGCACCCTCTTGTTTCTGTCTCTGAGCTGAGCTGCACACAGGGATGTCTTCTACTCTTGATCTTCCACACCAACTTGGCGTTTTTGAGGCAAGATCCTCACTTCTACCACTCCAAAGGAAATACCTGCTCCTGTCTGCCCACCAAACCCCTTGTGCAGGCAATTCTGCCCGTGGGGAGCACCGCAGAGCCCAGGCAAGCAGCAAACCCATCTGTCAGGAGACCCTTGGGACGGCCTTGCAGCACCGTACCGACCCCTCTGCATCCTCCTGTAGAGCCAAAACACAACAAGGGAGGGGCTGCAATGAACATTTGGCCAAGCAGGAAGCCAAAACCTTCAATTGTGGCCACCAAGGAGATCAATGCCACCATCACAGCGCGGCCAAAACCACACACAACCGTCATAGCACAAAATTGGTCGCGCCACTCACGGCCCCAGCCCCGTGTGCTGGGAATCAGAGGTGTTATAAGGAAAACATGGGATCAGCACACGTTCCCATTCAAGATGCCTAATCTTGTCTACACTCAAAATGGCACCGGCTAAAATTGGTTTTCAATTGATTTAAGTTCACTGGCACAAAGCCCTGTGTAGACATTCTTAAATGGGTTTAAAAATGGCTTATCAATTTAGCTTAAGACACTTAGTAGCTAAACTAAGCTAAATCGGTATAAGCCAGGTTTAAATTGATTTATGATGTCCACAAAGAGTTTTGCACTGGTTTAACTAAATTGCTTTAAAAACACACCACCACTTTAGCCTTCAAAAGTGAGTGCCTACGAGTGTAAGGATTTAGGGTAAATGTCTTTAAAAGTGCCTAAATATCTGAGGAGCTTATGCCCCTTTTCCCTAAACAGACTTAGGCTCTCCGAAATCAGAAACTATGCTTTGTAACTGCTACTCCAAAAGTCCCCCACCCCCTAAAAAAAAATGTGGGGGAAAAAGGGTCAGATTCTCCATGGAGTAAATTAGAGAGATATCTCCCATTTTATCTCAGCTGGACAAACACCAAGCCCTGCCTCAAATTTTTAAAGGGAAAGCAAAATTTTCTGAAACCCCAGGTTTCAGGGGGGTTGGTTTGTTTTTTGGGTTTTTTTGTGGGTGGGGGTTTTTTTGTGTCTTTTTGTTTTGTTTTGGTTTGGGGTTTTTTTTGGTTTTTGGGGGGTTTTTTGGTTGGTTGGTTGGTTTTGTTGTTGGTTGTTGTTTTTTTTTTGGTTTTTTTTGGTGGCCAATTTTTATTTTTCCTCTCCCTCCCTAGGTATGGTAGGTCCATATGATCCCCATATATTGAAATAATCCCATTGCTGCTCACAGCATCCCTGCACACCACAGTAACTCAGGCTTTTATGTTGATGTGCACAGTCACAGTTTGGAAGATATTTGAGTGCTCGTAGCCACATCTGTTGTTTTCTCTCTTAATGATTTGCAGTTAGCCAAAATAATAGAAAGCAGGCAGAGCTTTTTAATATTGGCTTGCTTGACAAGAGCCTATCTCAGTCAAAATGTTTATTCTGTGGTGCTCCCGCTAGCTCTGGAAATTCATGTATCTATATGTATTTGTGTGTTTTGCTTGACTAGGCACAAATTATGCTCTCAACTGGAAATATCACAAGTGTAAATAATTTGGAGACACAAGTGTCTGAGCGAAACTCGTGTAAAAGCTATTTGTTTTATGGATTTTGATCTCCAAACTTTAAAATATGAGCAAACTTTTCATTAAGGGTTTTGCCATTTGTTTGAACACTCCTGTAGTAATTGGAAATGCAACAATTGTTTAAAAGTGGCATTGTCCATGAAAAGATTTAGTGAGGGATGAAGAAATTTCTTGAACCTAAAGACATAATCTGGTGATCCAATTCTCCCCACTGTGTCCATTCCCGTGAAACTCCATTTACTTTCTCCTATCCGTCACCAGCTCCCCCGCATCCCACCTAGCCAATCCTCTAGGTTTCCCACATTGTTTCCCCTTTTGTCTTTTCAGTCCAAACAGAAGAACAACAGACAAGGTTTCGAAGGGCAGGGAGCATCAGGGGCTGGAAGAGAATGGCTAAGATGAGGGTCAGAGTCCCAGCCCTACTGCCAACAGTTACTAGGGTTTGTGCTGCCTGGCTGGGCAGTGTTCAAAGACTTTGCTGGGCTTTGTTCCACTGTGTAGGGATTAGGCCTGGCGGTCTGAGAATTTGCCTTCTAATTAAAAAGGATAAAAGATAGAAGTAGCATTAGACTAAAACATAGCAGTGATACTTCACAGGCTTTTTTTTTTTTTTTTTTTGTAGTCACAAGACAACGCACGAAGTTGTCAGGTTGTTTTATTTCTTTTGTTTTCTGTGTGCATGAAGAAAAGAAAAAATTGTAATACAGAGAAGGGAGGGAAGGAGGAAAAGTTTTGAAACTCTTCCCAGCTGTTCCATATGGTGAGTGAAGGCTGAATTTCTGTGTGCACTGTGGCAATTTTGCTCGCTGACTATTGCATTTATTGACAAGGATTACGCCAGCTCCCTATCACATCCTTTAATGCCGTACCAAAAGGTGAGGGAATTCCCCACGTCATCTTGGCCGAAGGAGTCTACAGGAAACCTGAATTTCTTCTTCCACCACCTCTCTTGTTTTTTCCTCCCCGCTCTGCTTACCCTCATTAGGGACACTCAAAACCAGCCACAAACCCTCCCCTCAAATTAACTGGGACATATTATTTTGCCCGTGCCATGTGAAAAATGCCAGAGGCCACATCCAGATAGCCGGTGCTTATGGCAGCGCTTTAATTATCCTTTAAAAAAAAATTTAAAAATTTTTTGAAAAAATCCTGCGTTCCGAGCAGGAAGGGGAGGCCAAATCCCCACAAGCTGTTACTCGTGTGAGTAATCCCGTCTCCAGCAAAAGCCCTATTCAGGGCAGCCGCCAAGATCCAGCCCCACTCAGGACGGTGAGGACGGGCGTAAATCCAGGCTCTGCCAGCCCGACAAGGGCCGTTGGAAGAAATCCCTGCCATTTACAACTTGATCCGCCTTTAAAAACATCCTCCCGGGCTGTAGCTGGGGCAGGGGGAGCCGCGGTGGTTTGGGGAGGCTCTGCTGACTTCCCCGGACAACCCCTGGCACCCTAAGAGAGGAGCTGAGGTGAGCAGTTGCGTAAGGGCCGCTGATGAGATTATATTAATTACTTTTCAGGAGAAGGAGGAAAAGGGGGGGGGGGGGGGGAAAGAAAGAAAAAAGAAAAAGAAAAGAGGGGGTAGGAGTTTGGTGGAAGACTTGAGAAGCTTTCAAAGCCGCCGAGCTCGGGTTGCAGGATAAAGGAATGCCCTTTTGTTCCCACACATCTCCCCTTACGTCACAACGAGCCCAATTTCTTCTGAATTCTGGCTGACTTTGCATGTAGGAAATAATTTGGAAGAGACGACAGACCGGGCGAAAATGATTCACAGCAGAGAGGTGTTGCACTTCATCGTAGAGGATCCAAAGGGGAAAGCGTTGCTCACAGGAAAGCATTTTCATTCATTAAAATTTTTTGATTAAGTTTTCTTTCCTCTGAGCCAATAAAGACCGTATTTGTTCCGTGCCATAACATGAGAAGAATGGGGAGGACTTATAAACATTGCTTGGGCCAAAATATTGTTGTCTTTAAATGAAATAAGCCCTGTTAGACTGCTGTGAGTTAGCTCGAAAGCAACATTAATGTGGCAAATTATTCCATTGATTTTAGGCAGGGTTCTTCATTGATTTTTGCTTTAAAAAAAATGGATGTATGAGCCAGCCCATGGTGGCTAACTTCTTAATATCAGGGCACCGTGAAAGGCTAGGAATGGACTTCTGCCCTTCCACTGAGTTTTAAGGACACGGAAATTTCATGAAACCCGCGTGCCGCTTTCTGGTTATCAGCGTTGGCAATGAGACCTGCTCTTCTTTGCTGGATTTAGAAGCAAATAGATTCTACGTTCCCGCAGGACAAAATTCCCAATTCCCTCCAGGCCTGCAGTCAGCTCCTTTCTGCCTCCACCCCAGAGAGCCAGAGACAGGATCAGGCCACGCTTTGGTGCTGAAAAACCCTCTTGTATTGATTTATGCGCTTAACGTCATTTCAGAGAGGCCGAAGCAAAGGCAAAGGTCCCCCCTCCCATTTTGTATTCCAGAGGACCGATGATAACCGAGAGGAAATTCTCAGCTTGCCCCATGATGGGAGTCACTCAGCATCCCCCCTGGCTTTTTTGGCTAGTTTTGTGGAGAGGAGCAGGAATGAAAACCCCTTGGAGCAGAGAATCTCGGCCGCATCCATGCCTCATCCTCCTCCTCCTTCTCCTTCAGCACTGCTCCTTCTGCAGGGCTCAGCTCCAGTGACACAAACTGGGGGAAGCATCCTGTCATCCATTTTCTCTAAGGAAAATTATGCAAGGCATAAAGAGGAAGATAATATATATTTTTTAAATAGGATATTGGAAGAAATTAAAATCTCTTTCTGCGGTGTGTTAAAAGCCCTCAGGGCTTCAGAGCTGGCTCTTCCTCAATGCCCCAAGACAGACACGAGCACGAGTGTTATTTCTCTCTCTTACTCTTCACTTACTCACAGGAGGAAGGTGATGATCCGAAGGGGCTTTATATTTGCAAGAACGTTCCCAATATTTGCGGTGCCCGTCAAGGAAAATATTTTTAAAGGCCAAACGAATATTCATTTATATTTATTTGCTTAATCTAATGATCTATTGTGATTCTCCCTTTCATCTATTCTTCCCTTGATGAGTGTGTGGCACTCCCATTAAGATTAATAGCGGTTTCACATGCACAGTCAGGGGAGATTAGACCCCTGCCCCGGCCTCCTGCCAGCCCCATGTATGTCTTTGGATTCAAGCTCCGAACCCTCACTGATGTCAGTGAAAGCACCATGTGTACAAAAAGACCCAATCCTGCCCGGGGCTGAGCATCCTCCTCACCAGCCCAGGCACAGCTTCTCCCCAAACACATTTATTATGCTGCAAAGTCTGGGGCTGTCTGGGGAGCATATGTTTGTGTGGGGTCAGTGTTTCTGCAAGCACGAGGGGGGATTTTTATGACACACCAGTCTAGAACAGCATATGGGGACCAGTGAGGGGTGCACTGGAACCATTTCTTAGCAAAATGAACCACACAAAATGGTCCCTCCGCACAAAGTTAACTCCACGTGCAGAAATTACATTTTGTGGCCATTTTCATCCTTCCTGGGCATTCAACTCTGCCATCATGCAGCCCGGCCCAGATGTGCACTTAAACCACTCAGTTTTGAAAATTAGATATATAATATATAATACTTCTTTACCAAGACAGGGGCTGCTCCAAAGCCTTGGCATGAGAGCCCTCCTGTCGCCTTCAGTGGGATTTAGAGCAAGGCCTTTCTTCCAGTGGCATGAGAAGTGCTTCTGTCACAAGCTGGGATCCCTGTCCTGAGAGTAATGATGCCTTTGAGAGGCTAAAAGCTTCTGAATATTCCTGGTGCAAAAGACTGCTTCCAGGTGTAAGGGTTTGTGACACCTGGACAGACGAGGTGGATGTTGTGTATTGGGCCTGATGTAAAAATTAAAAAAAAAAAAAAAAAAAGCTGCATTTTTTCTCTTCCCTCCTGATGAATTTGTATCATCTCTTCATTTGCAGCCCTTTGCCAGTATCCCCTATTCCATCCCCATCCTGACCTTGTCAGATTAAGTACAGCAGCTGCCTCACTACTTGTACCACTGAAGATTTTTTTCTCCCCTCTTATTTCCATGGTATTTCTGGGAAGAGGAAAAGAAGGATTTCCTAATTGCTAGTGCAGAAGGCTGAGCCACAGCCTCCGTGTGTGGAGTAATTTACTTCTAATTACAAATACAGCCTCGTGCCTCAGTTTCCCCAGGCACATCATGTGTGCAGTGATATCTCTGGCTTTCCAGTGGCACCACTAAAAAAAGAAAAATGAAACATTTATAAGGCTTTTGGAGGCTGAAAGGCAGAAAGAGCCTTATAATGATGTTTTCAGACTACTTCCAATACCCAGCCAGACTCTCTAATAGCAACAATTACAATTATTAATTTTTACTGCCCCGAAGCACGGTGAAAAGCGAGTGAGAAATGCTGAGATCCAGCCTAAGCAATGAGAGCAAAGTCAGACATAAAGAGTGAGGAAGAGCCAGGAAGTGAGCAGGAGTCAGAGCATGGGAACCGCTCCACCATCTGTCCCCTCGGCTCGCTCGGAAGGCATCCCACAATTAGAGTAAAACTGGGGATATGACATTGTTTTCCTGCATTGTGTCCAGGCTTCGTGGCAATGACCTCGTTATTGATTTGTGGGGCTGCTTCTACTTGGAGCTTCTGCACCTCTCACAGCACACAGCACATGCAGGCTCTAAATCTGATATTTATGTCATGCTGGCTATATCACAATATCCATCCTGTATTAGCGTACGCTGGGTAATGTCCTACCAATATTTACAGGTATTTTTAATGTCAATATTTTGATTACTCCTATTTAAACATGGCTGTAGCTGTTTATGGTATCAGGCACTAAATCTATTTGATTGATTAGATAGATATGAGTAAATGATGAATATGTATGCTTAGCAAATGCCTTCTTGCACATTTGTATTTGTAGCATCCCTTCTTTTGGCTTTTCTAGTACGAAATAATGAAAGTTTTAAAATATATTTAATTGAGGCAATTCACGGTTGTGGCTCATGAGATGCTTTAATAAGAGAAAATAATCCATCGAATCTCAGTTGTTTCAATAAGAACTCAAAAAGCGTGTTTTAATCTCTCCAAGATCATCATCCTTGTTCTGAGTAGGAGTTCCTAAAAAGCCTGTGCTGTGATTTGCTTTTATTTTCATTTTTTTCCTTCGGCTTAAGCAATAGGCTTGAAAGCGGCAGCTCTGAAAGCAGATTTCTTTATCCAGTAGCCAGTTTGGAGAGCGTCCACACAGGCTGCTATTCTAAGGCACCATTCCGAAGGCTGCCATCTCCACGATGGCACATGAGATGTAATTTAGTCTCTGTGTTAATTTAGCCCAGGGTCTCTCCTGAGCAGAGAGGACGGGCCGTGCCAAATTGTGTTAAACTGGGGATGGCGCTTTTGTGATACGGACAACTGTCTACCAGGGATTGAGCTGAGACCACCAAACTACTTTCATTTAGATTCTCAATTTAGTCTTGAACCAAGGTCAGAAGGTAAATAGCCAGGGCTTTATCTTCCCAGCCAAGCCCCTGGTAGAGGGTCTCTTTGAAGTGGAGTGTGATCAGTGGCGGTTTCAGAACTAATGTCCAAGACAGTGATGTTTAATACATTTGCCTCCCTTTTACATCTGCTGCTACGATTGCAGGTTAATTTAAGTACAGTTTCTCCACAAAGGAGTGTTCTCACCCAGCTGCGGGCTCAAAAACAAATCTGAAATTAACTCAAAATGCCCCCTTGACACCACCCTCTCCCCAAAGTATATTTGTATTTTTTTTTTTATCCCAACTGCTTTTAAAGCCGGTGGCTTTGGGTCTGATCCTGCTTTTTTTGAAGTCAACAGCATTGTTCACGTTCACTTCAATGACTGAGGTACTTTGAAGCTTCTCCCAACGTTGGCCAGTGTTTGTGGCTGCACATCCTCCAGGTGGTCAGAGGGAAGGAATTGTCCATTTCCAGGGACATTTTCTACCATGACACACAGAGAGTGGTGTCTGGTGGCAGATACCACTGTAGGCAGGCTCTACGCTCACCAGTCAAGCCAGTCAATCCATGAACCTTCAACACAGGGCCACATTTGTCTGGCAAGACAAATTTAAGGAGTCCTGTGACTTTCCTTCTGTGTTGCCCCCTTCACATGGGGCTTTTTTAAGGATATGGATTCAAAACCCTGAATGTTTCTGCAATGTTTATTCCCAGATTGGCTCCCTAGCCCAGTTCACATCATTGGCCTGCAAACAGTTCATAGAATCACTGAGGCTGGAAAAGCCCTTTGAGTCCCACCATTAACCCAGCACCACCAAGTACACAATTAACCCATGTGCCCAGGTGTCACATCCACACAGCTTTTAAATCCTTCCAAAAATAGTGACTCCACCCCTGCCCTGGACATCCTGGTCCAACACCTGACCACCCTTTCCCTGAAGAAACCACCCCTAATGCCTAATCTAAACCTCTCCTGGCACAACCTGAGATGATTTCCTCTCCTCCTGTCCCTGTTCCCTGGGAGCAGAGCCCGATCCCCCCCGGCTGTCCCCTCCTGTCAGGGAGTTGTGCAGAGCCACAAGGTCCCCCCTGAGCCTCCTTTTCTCCAGGCTGAGCCCTTTCCCAGCTCCCTCAGCCCTTCCTGGTACTCCAGACCCTTCCCCAGCTCCATTCCCATCTCTGGACACACTCCAACACCATTTTGGGGCCAAAAACCCAAACGCAGGATTCAAGGTACCGCCTCACCAGTGCCCAGCAAAGGGAGATTGTCACTGCCCTGTCCCACTGGTCCCACAGGAAGGTTGTTGTGTGGGGCACAGTGAATAGTTGGGTGCAAGGAGAAGATGGCCACCAGAGGCCTGATCTCTTCCAAACTTGCCCCAAAATTCCCAGAGATTGATTCTTTTTCCCAACCGTGTGCCACCATGGCCACACTTCCTGCCGTTGCTCAGCACAGAACTTGTACTTGGTGTGTGGTCTGGGAGGCCTCTGGGCACCTCAAACCTGGGGTACAACAGAGGTTTCATACACTTCCCTGACAGCAAAACACCTGTAAGGTTATTTTATGCTAATAAAAACGTCCCAGAGGTATCCACCCCGTGGTGGTCTTCTTCTAGCCAGAGCTAATCTGATGCACACCTCTCACCTTGGGTTGGTTCCCCACATCAGCATCCCCAGGTGTAGGATCAGGGCTTGCATGAAAGGGAAAGGGAATTGCTACCATTTTGCCTTTAGTATTGATGCTTTTTTCTGCCCAGGACTGCTATTGGAATGGATTTGTATCAGAATATCCCTTTTCATCAAAGCTTACAATTGAATACACCCCCAAAAAGTCTTTCTTTTTGTGCCACAATTTCTTGTTTAAAATAGAGCCAGGCTTCACCTGACTGGGTCAGGAGTTTTATGGTTAGCCAGGAAGTGAACTAGAAAGAAAATAAAGCCCTGCAAACTCCAACTACTGTGCCCAGGCACAGGCACAGGCCATGCAACACCCTCCATCCCCTGCTCCCAAGTGCTGACAGGCAACCCCTGACATCTCAGCCATGAAATTTTGCAGCATTTAAGCACAACGGGCTGGATTTGAAGAGCTCTGTTTACTTTCCCTTAGTAATAGTGGGGAAAGTAAGGGATGGATGGAGCAGGTTTCTGTGCAGGCACATCCAAACCCCACACCATCTTGAAATCTATGTTGAAACTACGGAAAAACACGGCTGGAAAGAACATCAAGAAGCCACTCATGCATTCGTCTGCCCCAGGGCAGGGTCACATGTATTTTTCAGGCTGCTGTTTCTCTTACATGCAGTTGAAAGCCTTCACTGCCCTCCAGACAGTCTGCTCTGTCTCTCCTCATGGATGTGTTCCTTAACCTCTAAGCTGAACCTCAGGGCTTCAGCCAATGCCCTTTCCTCCTTGGCCTAACCCCTTGGACACAGAGGACAGACCCAGCCCCCCACAACAGTTTTTGAGGTGTTTGACCACTCCTGTCACCTCTCCCTTCATGGCTCCCTGCTCCAAATTCACCAAGGCTTTTTCAGTTCTGATCCTCTGCTTTGGTGCAGCCTCCCCAGACTGGTGTGACCTGTCACCACTCCCTCTCCCTTGGGCAGAAGGAGGGCAAACTCCTGAAGGCCTCCACGTAGGACAATCTTCTTTTCACAGAACTGGAAAGGTCGGAAAACCCCTCCAAAATCATTGAGTCCAAGTGTTAATTGCAGTGGTGGCTTATTGAGAGTGGCTACAGATAATTTGTTTCTGGTGACGTTATCTAGAAATATTGTATCCAAATTACAGCGTTTTCCTTGATTTTCTCACTGTTTTGAAATCGTCTGTTCTTGACAAATCACTGTTGATTGTCGTTGACTGCATTGCATTTTATTTATGTTCTGTATTATCAGCAGTCCCACCCTGTGATTTGGGCATTTCAGAGAAGATGTCCCTGCTGAAAAAATACCTGATCCCAATCACAGAAGACACTCCTGAAGCTAGTAGAAAATAAGTCCAGAGGAAGAGTCATCCATAGCTCTTCAGCTCAAAATAAATGGCACATATTTTCAGTCTAGGCTGTGCCAGAACTGTCTGGTGTGGTCTAGGAAAAATCAGCAACTTCTGGGGAACATTTGTCCTTTTCATTGGATGCATAAGACAGGAGCACATGATGCTGCTTGGCAGCTGGGGGAAGCACTCCCTCCCTCAGGTTCTCTGAAAGTCTCTGCTTCTACCCAGTAACTACACCAGGGGCTTAAGTTAGTGCCTAAATTAGATAGAGTGCATACAGCCTGCAACTTCCCTGGTGGGAATTCCCCATCTGTAAAAAAGAAAGCAATTTCTACCTAACAGTGGGCTGTGAGGGAAGAATTAATAATCTAAGGAAGATGAGGCACTCCAATAAACAGTCAAACGCTGTAAAGGGCTGTGCTGGGTCACTGCTCTCCAGCTGGAGGCAGCCATCCCACAGACCCCTCAGCACACTGGCATAACATGTTTGACCAGAGCCTTGACCACCCAGCTACCCTTCTTCTCGAGGTGCCAAGGTTTGTCACATCTCGTAGCTGTTTTCAGCTGAAAGATCAATTTTGAAGTCGTGACGGGTCCACAGTGTGGAGTGTGGAGCCACCAACACCAGCACCACGCCTTAAAGCCAGCAGAGGAAGGAGAAGGCTGCGAAACACAGTTTATTATCACAGCTGAAGTACGTCCACAGCCCACCTAAAACTCCTAAATAAATTTGGAATAAACGGCTTTTACTTCACTCATCACCAGAAGCTCCTTGGCTACGTGGTGTTGGAGATGACAAGAAGTGGGACCATCAGGGCCCTGGCTGGAAGATGAATAATGGGGGATCCAGTACCTCAAAAACTGAATTTAGACTCATTGAGCTGCTTTAGCCTCTCCAAATTTCTTCCTGAATAGCTCAAGGCCTTCAAAGGCACCAGGCTTAAGATCTGGGGTGGGAAAGGTCCATTGAGACAAACAGGAAATTAATGAATCACCAAATGGTTTGGGTTGGAAGGGACCTTAAAGACCATCTCATTCCGACCCCCTGCCATGGACAGGGACACCTCCCACTAAGCCAGGTTGCTCAGATTGGGAAGTAATTAATGACCAGAACAACAGGCCAAGTGCTGCAGTGGTGTCTCCACTGCTGGAGATTTCAGTCTCCAGACTGGACATTTTCCCAAGTGAGATTCTCCAATCCAAACACACATTCATCCTCTGGACTGCATTAAATACCAGGACAGATTAAACAAAAACAGTTGTCCCTCTGGCTTTTAAATCCGTGACTCCCTTTCTACCCAGCTACCACAGAACCTCACTCCCCCAATGAGTAACACCAACCTAACAGAGGCATAAAGATTCTTTTTCACAAAATCTCCCAAAATACCAGGTTTGCAGCAATTAGCAGCACCCAGACAACCTCATGTCTCCCCATCCATGGGAGGCATATGAAAATTTGACTCCACTAAGCCTAGGACTTAAGACCTTAAGTCCTTCCATGCATCAGTGCCCACCCTTTCAAAACACAGCGTTCTGATGGCATCCTCAGGCCAGATTAGGCATTTTGGCTGCCTACAGCAAAAGAAGAGTGAAATGGGATCCAAACTAGCTGTGCTGTTGCATGGACAGTTGTCCACTTTGGCTGGGAGGTGATGCCTGCCAGCTGGGAAAGACTTGAGACTCTTCTCTGGTCTCCAAAAGACAACATATCTCTCACTTGGCCTCTGAGAGTCCCACACCCTTTTTATAGCCAAGGCAAAGTGGATAAGGGTTCATGAATCTGGGTTCAAAAGAGCAGTGGTGAATACATAAACTGGACAACTTGGTGTCTATGAAGCCTGAGCTGTTTCCTCATCAGCCTGAGCATCTCCTAACTGGGGATATTCACCTTCCTCCTGCAGAAAGGGGATCACTGTGCAGAGGGGATGGCAGAAACCTCCCTGTAAGGAAATCCCTCAGGTCCATCAGATGGGCCCTGAGGATGATGGCAGGAGTCTGGGGGAGCACATGGCTTCCTGCCACAGGAATTTGCCCCACCACGTGATCCCATAGCAGAGCTGATGTGAAATGCTCTTTTTTGTCAAGCAGGAACATCCATCCACACCAGACACAGATCTGCCCTTAAATTTCAGCGCAGATGAACGTGGACCAAGTCAGAGGCAAGCTAACATGGCTTTACCAGCGCAAATCCAGCACAAACAAAAAATAATGGTGTGGCTCTCACTCAGCAACAGACTGACCTAAACCCCTGCAACCACCACGGCTCCCAAAAATATTGCTGCTAAACCCCAGCTGTGAAATTGGGAGTTGGCCCTCGACCAAGCCAACATCTTGGCTGGGCTGAAAAAGCCACCAAGTAGACACTGAGAAATGAGTACTCTGCTCCCCTTCCACAGAAATCTTTTCCAAGGTCTCAACCACGTGCCCCAACTTTTGAAATCTTTATCACACGCCATAAAATAATACACACACACAAACACACACACACACACACACATACATATATATTAAAAAAAAAAAACCAAAATGGATGAGCAGTGTTACAAAATATAAAGGACTTTTATAAATGGTACACTGGAATTGTATGGATTTTTATTTAGAGGAAAGAGTGGACTCAAAGTGACCCAACCAATTACTTCTCAATGTGCACCACCACCCTCAAAAAATTCAGCCCTCATGTGATTCTTCCTGTCCCTTCCCCAGCCTGACTGTCCTTTCTCCTCACCCACCAGGAAAAATTCGGAAATCCCAGAAAAGTTAACTGCCTGAAGTTGCTGTGTAAGTCCTGTTAGGCAGCCAGTTCCCTTTCAAAACACACACACACACACACACACACACAAAGGAAGCCCTGGGAATTTCTTTGGAATTGCAGCAGTGCTGGTGCTGTGTGTTTATTGGGATGTAAAGATACAGCAGAATTAAGGTACATCCAGGCAATTTTTCAAGCGTGCCCGGGAGAGACGGCAGGGATTTCTCTCAACAGTGTTGAATTCAAATCTGAGGCACAAGGTTTGGTGAAAAGGATTGCTATTTTTAATACCCACAGTTTCCTTGTGCCATTCCAGCTCTCTAAGACCCTAAGACCTTTAAATTCCATCTAGTGTCTATCACATGCCATTGAATTGGCATGTTTGCAAATTGCATGCAGTGAGATCCTTCCATACCAGCAGCTCTGTCTCAGATTCCCCACCATCCCTGCCAAACTAGTATTGCCTGCACATTTTTTTCATCTTTTCATTGAGTTCTGTGTGTCAGCCAACACATTCTTTAGAACAGGCTTCAGTAGGCATGGTAACTGGTTCCTGGTTGCAAGCTGCCTCACGCATTTGCTCCTGTTTCTTTCTGGATAATTTCTCCCCCCGGCTTCCCTCCTCTTAGGTGAGCACTTAAAGTGTGTTTAGCGTTATCTGTTCCATCTGTTGTGCCCGAGATAAATAGCTGAGATATGATAAAAAAGTCCTAATTGAGGTAGTGATGCGGTGAATAAGCAAAGCCCGTTCCTTCCTCCGGACTGTGAATCTGGATGGTGGAGAGCTGCAGGTACCTCGGGGCTGCTCAGCCTGACTCTGCTATGTTGACTTTGTCTAATTGCAGGGGAGGAGCTAGAAAAGCAGTGAAGGGCAGTGGCACACACAGCAGGAGAGCTGAAAAATACTGGCATAACCACGCAGAGCTAAACAAACTGACTGACAAAGCTCTCGGCGTATTATTAAAAAATCTGGCAAAATGCTCATCTCTTGACAAAAATGTAGAAAGACTAGTAATGCAGAACTTTATCCCATGTTGGATTTTAAAGTGGCTAATGCCAAGTTGTCTGTCAAAATTAATAGGGCATTGCTTCTTCTTATAGAATAGGAAAAAGAGGGAGATCGCACATACATTTTATTCATTTATTCATCTCTAACAAAAATGATGTATCTGCTAAAAATTTATTTAGGGAGGGCTTTGGTAGATGCTAATTCCGAAAAAGCAATACTCAAGAAGTGATGCTAGCTTATACTTACTGGGGTTAAGGGATAAAAACCTCCCAGTAATAGCAGGAAAAGCCTGCTATCATCTCAAACCCCATCACGAGGAAGTTTCAGCCCAGAGACACCATTACCCATCTACATCTCTGCCCAGATGCATCTTTTCCTTCCTGATGGTTTTCATTTAAATCCAAAACATTTCATTTTAAAATGTGCCACTTCAGTGGAATGCCATTAATCTGGGGATCTCCACAGGCACTAACCCATAAACAGATTTGTTTACCATCAGCCATAGTTCAACTTCCTCTGATTTAGTGCCTGCAAAGATTTTTTTACTTTTTTTACCTGTGGATACCTCACACTTGAGCTGTATCTGCCAGAATATTCTCTGATATTCCTGGGCTTTTTGTAGGAGAACTTGCACAAACTTTCTGTGCTCCACTGTACAAGCCTACCTGCCCAGTCAAAAAAAAAAAAGAAGAAGAAATTTGCCTAATTTTCTTTACTACCTTTCAAATGACTAATCACAGGTCCTGAAAATATCTGAACACGCTCCCTTCCTAAACAAAACTCATACATGCCAATCCTGTCCTCCCTGCTCTGGATAAGCAGCCACATCAGCCTGCAACCCTGAGTTCTGCCCGTGGTGCAGAGCACCCAGAGCTCCATCAGGAGCCACCGTGAAACTAAAAATGCAACTGAAAATGAAGACACAACTGGTTTCTTTTGCAATCCGAGGGATCTCTGCCCAGCCTGGACACAATACCACTAAATGCTGCAGGAAATAGCCTGGTGTACTTGGGGGTTTCCAAGAGGTACAAAAGTCAAGGAGATATTTTATTAGCGCACTCCGATAAGGAAAAGATTTTTCCCCGCTTGAAGAAGATGACAGTCCAAATAATGGTGAATTTTGTTTCCTTCTTGTTTTTATAACAGGCTGTGACCATCACACACACCTTTTATAAAGCTACAGGGGCCTTGCTGGTCAATATTGATGAGCTGAAGCACACATGGGGTGCAGCATTTTGTGTCTAGCTCATGTACTGGCAAGTACAGCTCTTTTTTTGTGTAAGTGAGGTCTGGGTTTAGACTTTTACCAACCAAGGAACCAAATAAAGGTTGCTGGAGTGTCCTCACAGCAGAGAGAAGAATATATTTGGAGACATGAGCATTTTCAGTATGTAAGGGGAAAAGCCCTGTACCCCCAGCACCTCCAGAAGCCTCCAGCCTGGTGCATGACCAGATATTCCTGCAGCTCTGATGGGCACACCCAGACTTGGAGATCCTTGGAGTCACCCCCTGTATTTCAGCAGAAGGTGAAGACCAGAGAGTCCCTTCCAGTACCCGAATGGGCCACACCAGAGCTGGAGAGGGACTTGGGACAAGAGCATGGAGTGACAGGAGAAGGGGGAACGGCTTCATGTGCTGGATATTAGGAAAAAATTTTTCACAGTAAGAGTGATAAAGTACTGGAATGGTCTGCCCAGGGAGGTGGGGGAGTCAGCATCCCTGGATGTGTTTAAAAGAAGACTGGATGTGGCACTTGGTGCCATGATCTAGTTGAGGTGTAAGAACATGGTTGGACTTGATGATCTTGAAAGTCTCTTCCAACCTAGAAATTCTGTGATTCTGTGATATTGCCAGAGGGCCATAGATGGGATATTGGGAAGGAATTCTTCCCTGGGAGGGTGGTGAGGCCCTGGCACAGAGATGCTGTGGCTGCCCCATCCCTGGAAGTGTCCAAGGCCAGGTTGGATGAGGCTTGGAGCAACCTGGGATAGTGGAAGGTGTCCCTGCCTATGGCTGGGGGTGGGAACTGGATGATTTTAAGGTCCCTTCCAACCCGAACCATTCTATTATTCTACTCTACTACAGTTTTAACCCCCACCTCCAGATGGGACAGGCTGAATCTGGGCACATTTTGGAGATCCAATTCCTTTCACTGTTAATGAGTCACCCCCCACCCTCTCAGGAGTGTGAGTAAACGTTGACACTCCACACACACACATGAAAAAAAAAGAATTGTGAAAACGTTCTTCAAAGGCTGATGGAATAAACATGTAAATACAAGATGGGCTGACTTCCTACTGTTCATGTTTGCTCACTGTGAACATTTGGTTCACTTGGCTTTCCTCATTATTTCAGCTGGGGAAAGTCACTATATGAATTAATAGCAGATTTCCCCGCTGAAAATAAATGTTTACCAGTAATTTTTTTTTTTTCCTTTTGGCAGAGACCAGGCTTTTTTGTCTGACTGCCTCCTTTTTGGCCTGCACATCCCCGAGGTGTGTAATTAAAGTGAGGGAATTTGTGCATAGTGCTTTAGGGGCTTAATGAATAGAAAACACAGGATATTTCATTGATTTGGTGCATGCGATATTGTCAGAGTGTATATTTCCTTTGTAAATGGCAAAAAGACAGCCATAATAATATATGTGCATTCAAGCTTGTGTGTAAAAAAAAAAAATTGAAAAAAAGGAGAACAAATGAAAATAAAAGAACTGTATCTGTTTCCAAATTCCAATATAAAACACATTCAAAAGAGCAATTTAGATTAAAACAGGAAAGGCAGGAGCTTCAACATGGTTCAGAATAAACAATCAAGCTATACTTTCCTCAAGATATAATTTCACTTAGAGTAGGTGTGGAAATCTTTGAAAAATTCATTATACAAAGCCACATGTGAAAATAAGATTTGTGTTAGCAAAAGATTCTTTGGCTGCTCTTAAAAAAAATGAAAAGTACGTTAAATAGCATGTGTGTGCAATGTATAAATAGTGCACAATCTGCACGGCGAGGAGGCAGCTGGGATAAGCCTCACATGTTCTGTGTTGGAATAATGTTGTGTCTTGGGGTAGAAGGCAATAAGGGAAGGTAAATCCTCTTTTCCTGGAGAGGCCTTTGCTTTGCAGAGCTCTGAACAGCCCCGTTGTGGAACCACCGTGGTGGGCAGGTTGGTGAAAATGTATTTTCTCACTGGATAAAGCAGATTTGTGTTCCTTTGGAGCTGGCGACGAGGTGCAGCCAGAGAAGAAGGAGCACAAACCACAGCTACAACCTTCCAGGTGAGCCAGCCCCAGCCAGCTCCTGCCCCACCAGGGCACACGGCACAGGGGACAGGTTTCCTGGTGTTCCCTGCCTGTCTCCACACGCAGATGGAGATGTCTCCATCATGTCAGACATCGAGGACAAAGACAATGGAATCAGGGAATCATTTAGGCTGGAAAAGACCTCCCAGGTCATCGAGTCTAACTGCTGAACCAGTGCTGCCAGGGCCGCCACTCACTCATGTCCCCAAGTGCCACATCCACATGGCTCCCAAACCCCTCCGGGGATGGGGACTCCACCAGTGTCCTGAGCAGCCTGTGTCGGGGCTGACAACGCTTTTGGTGAAGAAATTTTCCTTCATATCCAATCTAAACCTCCCCTGGCACAACTTGTGGCTGTTTCCTCTCACCCTGTCCTTTGTCCTCTGGGAGCAGCGCCTGAATTCCCCTGGCTGCACCCAGGGAGTTGTGCAGAGCCAGAAGTTCCCCCTGAGCCTCCTTTCCTCCAGGCTGAGCACCCCCAGCTCCCTCAGCTGCTCCTCCTCAGTCTGAAACATCCCACCCCCATCTCCTGAGCACCATCACGAGGAGGAAGAGGAGGAAGGGGAAGAAGAGGGCTCTCTCACACACTTTCTGTGCTCTGTTTATGTCAGCTGTGAATACCAGGGGTCTGGCCGGGAGCCTCTGCCCAGTGCCAAAACACAAATAATCCGTGTGCAAGGAGCAAAGCAGGTTCACCAATCTCCTGTTCAGCAGAGAGCAGCCCTGGCCTGCCCAACACTGAAGGCCCAAGGCAAAAGCTGATGCTGTGATCCTCTGCTTAACAGATGGATGGTGACACGCTGGAACAGATTATCTGGTGAGACGGCGCAATTTCCAGCACCCGAGGTCTCGGAGGTATCTTCCAGCCCTATTGCTCAATGAATCTATAATTCATCATTTCGTGAGCCAGTCAAGACACTCCCTCAACCCTCAAAACAGCATGCAAAGGACAAATTGCTCTTTTTGCATCTCTTCCCCCTAAGCAGAAGGGAAAATAAAGCGCGGGATGGGAATGCAGAGAGAAAGGAGGAGAGTTCAGCATCTCCCCACAGCTCTCTTCTGGCCAGGCTGTAAAGCTTTGCACGTGTTTATTCATATAAAAAAATGCATGTGAAAATATAATTTTTCTCTTCTTTCCTTTGACCCTTCTGATATCTTCTTCACAGCAGAAGATTAAGTTCAATTTCAAGAATCCATTGGGGAAGAAATGCATGTAGAATTGAAAAAGAAGCATTTTATCATTAAAAGAAGACATCCCAGGGTGTGTTAGGGGATACCAGCAGAGAGAGACTGTTTTGTTGGGACCTCAGACCTCATTCTCCCTGAATTTCCAGCTCTGTCTGACACACTTGAAAAAAGCAGTTAATTCAAAGAGTTTATTTCAGGTCAGTATTATTGTTAAATACATTTCTATAACAGGCAGGATTTGAGGGCCAGGATTATGAGTTTTCTGAACTTCAAGGTATTTATTTTAACTGTAAATGACCTTCCTGACCTTTTCTCATTCTCATCCATCAGTGTCCTGGACTTCATCATTTAAAGCCAAATCTAACACCACCTAAAGTCCAAAGCAGCACGATCCACTTGTATAATGATATTTGCAAACTGTCAAATAAAATAAATACTTCATTAATCCACTGGCACCCCATCCTATTATTTCCCTGATGTGGAAAGATAGAAGCAAAAGCTAAGTATATCATCCCAGCTTTCTGTGGGCTTTTATTTATGTCTCACAGTTGTATCCCAGCACTGCGTGGGTCAGAGACATTTCAGTCCCTGCTTAGCAGATCTGCAAAATCCAGTCAAAATCAAGGCAAAGCCAGTCTTGGCTTGGCTGTTGTCCTGCTTCTGGCCCAGACAGGGTTAATTTTTTGCAGTAGACAGGAGGGGCATTGCCAGGATCCAGAAGTTATTCTGTACCACCTCACTCCTTGATGGGGCATGGGGAAAGGGGTTCTCTTCCAAGGAGAACAGGTTCTCTCTTGTGGCAGAGGAAACTGTCCAGTATTATTTATTCTCAGAGGGGTTTCTGTGTGAATCCTGTCATTTCTTCATTAGTATTGTTGCTGAAAATGTTTGTTTCCTTCTCTCATTGCTACTTTCAATAAATCGCTCTTACCTCAACCCACGATCTTTATTTTTGTGCCTCCAGTTCTCTTCCTCATCCCTCTGCAGTGGAGAGAGGGAGAGGAAAAGGGGGGAGCAGGAGAGACTAGGGTGTAGTTTGGAGGGTGGGGGCACTGAATTGGGGAGTACCATTCCTAAAGCACGACATTCCCAAAGCTGCATGGCCCCATCCACTGGTCATCCACTTGAAAGGAGAGGGGCATTTCCAGAACAAAAACTTGCATTATAAAGTTTGTATATTTTTTGTCAATTTTGGTGTTTTTAACTTAGAGGGAACAAGAAGAGAAAACAACACTGAACACTACAGGAACAGCAGTACAAGAATTACAGCATTGCACACACAGAACTGGAAAAGGGAAGCTGTGGCTGGTGTCCCTGCCCAGGGCAGGGGGTTGGAACTGGATGGTCTTGAAGTCCCTTCCAGCCCAAACCACTCTGTGACAAAGTGTGTTAAATCTCTCTGGCTGTACGAGTTGCTTTGCCTGCCATCCATGCTGAACTATTTGTAGGACATGGGAACTGCTTCAGGAAAGAGGATTCATCTGGCACCCCCAAGGACAGAGTGAGCAAGGCTCGTCAGCAGTCAGCACACACAGAAGCTTTGCCATTTATATATAATGGTTATGTGACATTCCCTGATCTTAAAACAACAAAGCGTTTTAATCGCCGAGACTTTGACCTTTTGGTCAAGTGGAACACTTGCTATTTAATTTCTTTACTTTTCATACAACACTCTAGATCGTCCCTGTAAAGGAACTCGGGAGACTGCTCAGCAGAGAAAAGCAGGGTTTGTGGTAAAGGCAGCCACAAAAGTTTCAGCTCATGTTTCATTTCAGCCTTCCCAGACGGGTTCAGAGAATTTGCTCACACTTTGACCCATCTAACCCAATTTTAGTTGTCCAAGCAGGACACACAAGAGTCTCTCTGCATCTTCTGAGAAGTCAGCAGCCAGGAAGGAGCACACCCACTGGACAAGTCAGCCTATCCAGGGCCTGAAGCAAGTTTTACAGGCGTCTTTCTCCAGTTCCTTGTTTGAAGGGTTCCTTGTTTTGTTCTCTGCGAACAAAATTTGCTGCTTTGGTCACGTGCCTGAAGGTTTGTGATGTTTTTAAAATCTTCCAGCTAGGAATATCCAAATGGCACCAAGTAATCAGATTTTCTGGACCAAAAGCAGGAAGAAGACCAAGATGATTGATGTGTTTAGAAGGTTGTGAAGAAAGAAGCCTTCCTGCCAGATATTCACCCATACCTGCCAGAGCAGGTAAATTCAAAACTGATTGATAGGACAAGGAGGAGTGGCTTTAAACTGACAAAGAGTAGGTTCAGCTGGGATATTAGGAAGGAATTCTTCCCTGTGACAGCGGGGAGGTCCTGGCACAGGTTGTCCAGAGAAGCTGTAGTTGACCCATCCCTGGAAGTGCTCAAGGCCAGGTTGGACTGAGTTTGGAGCAACCTGGGATGGTGGAAGGTACCCCATGACAAGGGACTTGGAATTAGATGATCTTTAATGCCCCTTCCAACTCAAACCTTCCAGGATTCTATGATCTCTAAGTAGGGTGGAGCTGGCGCACCCTGACCTCCCTTCAAGGCTCATCTTCCATGATCTCATAAGCAATCCAGCTATGCTGAAAGAAGGCAGAGATTCCCACTGTGCAGATGTGAATATTCAGCCTGTCCCATGGAGCCCACTGTGTTTTGTGAAGGGGCTGAGCTTCCCTGATCTCAAATCAGCAACAGCCCCATCACCTAAAAAGGCAATAAAGCCCCATAATGAATATAAATGCAGTAAAGAGAGAGGTTGATGTTCCTCGCTCCTCTCTCTCTTTAAGCAGTTTTATTACAAACTTCTGCTCCATTCTTTCTTCCCCATGGACACCCAGCACAGCTGGCAGCCACTCCTGATGGGAAGCCACAATGACGGGAAGCCTGTTGGTTTTCCTCGCAGCCAAGAGCTGAGAATGGGAAGGCAGCATGACTCAGGACTTAAGGGAAAAAAGAATCATCAAGCAACAACTGTCTGCTCCTCAACTTTGAGCTTTCCTCTTTTCACCCCCCCTTTTTGCGGGGCTTGCATTGCAAGCTGATCATGTTCCCGAATACCACAGGTCATCATCTTCCCACAGCCTCAGGAGCTGCAACCTGCTGAGGCTGCAGGGCCAGAAGGCAGCTCTTCCCCTCCTTGTGGTTTACAGCTCATTTTTTTGACATTTTCCTGAAGGGCAGAGGTGCTCAGGGTGGGTGTCACCACCACAGGCATTTTCATTTCGCCACGTCGCTCTCAGTCGCATAAGCGCCAAACTCAAACTCAAGCTGCTTTGCTCTTTCCTGCTCTGGCCTTCCTGGGGTGACTCGTGAGGAACTGGGATGCATTTGTAGCTCCGTTTTAAAATCTAACTACCCAGCAGAGACTGCCAAATTTCAGTCCACAGCAAATTCTTACAACCCTTCAAAACGGAGACTGCTAACATATGGTCGTGTCAGTGGGAGCTTCTGTAATGCAATTTATTGTTGTGTAGGCTCTTTCAAGCTACTACACATGAAAGGTAAAGGGAACATTTACTCTTCGATGGGAGTTTAATCTTAGATTTACCTCATTTGAAACAAAACCCTCATTTGCATCTCTAGTACATAAGCAATCACCTGTAAAGAGTGCTTGTGAATAGAGATGTTTCTTGCCTGTCATCAGAGCCTTTGCTCCTGGCTGGGGGTTTTGCCTGAGAAAACGCTGCAGAAATCAGTCCTCTTCCAGACAGTGTGCACAAACACCCACTGATACCGCTAGAAAATAGTGATAAATAGAGGAAAGGGCTTTCATGAAGTGGAACAGATATTCACAGCTAACACGGGGCTCACGCGAGGTTCGTTCGGTTGCACGCATATATAATATATAATTTAATTCCTCCATGCTTTGCCTTCCGTGCCCTCTTTATATCTGAGCGTTACAGCGTATGGTTCAGGCTTCAAACAGAAATAATCTCCTGGTGAAGTGAAAGTGCTTGATCCTGTACAAGCAATAAAAGATAAAGCAGCTCCACGGTGAAGTGTTCTCCCTCCTCAGCCCCCTCAGCGCCGCAGTGTCGGCAAAGGGACGCCAGTGGGACACAATCCTTCCTGGGGGCCCACCCCGTCACAGCCCACCCAGCTGGCACCCTGAGCCGGTGGACATCACAAAGCACCTCTCCTAGAGCAGCATGCGGAGTTTGGGAGTCGGGGATGTTTAAAGGCAAGGCCCTTCCCTTGGTTTAGTCTGGGCCTAGCAATGTGAAAACCCTTCCAAACCCATCCGAGGATTTGTGCAATGCCCAGCTTCAAGCCTGGCCACAGTCCTAGGATTGTCCCTGCAGGAGAACTGACAGTCCTCAACTTTGAGATAGTTTTCCTTTTTTTTCCCTCTTGTTTAACTCCTACCTATGAAAACACAATATTAAATAATTACTGATCAGGTCATAATTCAGGAACACGACCTCAGTCTCTGACCTGCCACAGCCTCCAGCTGAACTCCTTAGTCTGAAAGTACCTAAAATACATCAGCTTTGGGAATGGCTTGCTCTAAAGTCTTGTGTTCCTCTTGAGGGTTTCTGAGTTGAGATACAGATTCCAGAAAACACTATGGATAAGTCTTTTTTTATTTTTTTCTCCAGGACAATTACTTTAACTTGAAATTTTGGTTGAGCTAACACATTGGAAGATTGCTTGGACGTTCTCTGGCTATGAAGTGGGACACGCAGAATCACATGGACTATAGATTAAAGCAAATAGGGGAACATCAGACATTCTAAATAACTTGAAGAGGTGGAGATGGTCAGATTCTCTTTCCATCATGTTATGACTCCGAAGCCTCTCAACTGCCTTTATACACCGTCCATCATTGTTAATTTTCAGAGCTGATGCTTTAAGCAGAATTTCCTATTCAATATCTCTACCAGGAATCTCCATGTGACTTCTGAGTACCAAATCACTGTGAGACCCAGCTCCAGCTTCTGCACAGAGGCTTTTTGCAAAGGGCACCTGCTCTCTCCTGTGATGCACATGATGTTCTCCAGCTAAAGCCACGAGATATAAAAAATTGGCTTTTTTTTCCAAGAGTCTCCTTTGCTGTTCTCTGACTCCCAAGCCATGAGTGCCCTGGTTACTATAAAAGTCATGCACACATGTCTTCTGCCAGCATGGTGTCATGTCTTCTGTCAGTGTGTTATTTAGTACTCAGTGTTCCTATTATCTTCAAACTGGCTCTGGATTGGTTCCAAAAATTGCAATGCTATTCATGAGAACTTCGGTGGAGGCTTTCCAGTCTGTTCGAGCAAGGGGTTGGAACAATGCTGGGTTTGGCAGGGGGAAGGCCTGGGGATTGGGGTTTGGGGGGAGGAAACAGAGGGAGTTTGTATCTGTGTGTGCCAATTATCAGTCTGGGAGCCCGTGTTAGTCTGCCTGGATGAAAGGGATTCTGTGTGATGAGGAAAACGTGAAGCACTGATATGTGCAAGGAGGGAAATTGCTCTCCTAGACAGCAATCACCAGGAGAACTCCCAGCCAGGTTGAGTCCTCTCCCTGCTTTGATTACTGACCAGTTTATTACCACGGCTGCTTTTCCAAACAAATAAACAGAGCAGAAACCTGAAACGTGTCTCTATCGGGCTCCAAGATGAGACATCAGCAAAACTTTCATAAATTATCATTCTGAAGAGCTAATTTGGCTATTTCTTTGTCTCCCCAAGTGCTGTGACTCTAAATCAGCATAAGAGCTGCCCTCTCTGGATGGCTCAGTTTTACTATTACCAGAATTATTCAAGCATATTAGCAGACTTCTAGCCAAGAATACCTCGTGGTCTGATGGAAAGTCTTGTTTTCCCTGATTAAATCTCTATTTCTTGTATTTGTTAGAACAAACAAGCAATTGAATATTTTATTAGAAAGAATATGATTTATTTTTGCTAGTTAATATATTTGCTCTCTGTCAGAGCCTCGGGGGATGAATATTTTTCTTCATTGACAGCCCTAAAGGGATGACACTTGCAGAGCCTGCTCTCAGCCTGTTCTAGCAGTCTGCAAGTGGTGGGGTTTGCAGCACAGAGCAAATTCTTCACGTGCTAAGAGAACTTTTGCTTATGAAAAGAAATTCCACGTCATTTTCACCCTCCTATTCAGGGATTGTGAGGTTTTTATATCTCCTGGTGGCAGAATTCAGGCACTGGTTCAGTCAGGACTTGCTTCTGAACAGAGGCCATCCCAAATAAAAATCATGTAGTCCCAAACTTCTCTAAACACAGAGTGCACATGATTTAGCTGCCTGCTATCTCTGAAATCAGATCAGGATTCAACATGCTCAGCTCCTGCTTGTCTCTCCTTCCCAGGAATGACACTGTGAGGGAAGAGGCAGTGTATTTAACAAAGCTGTTATGCAGTTTACTGATTGTGATTATTCAAGGCAAATGCTTTGAAGTAGCAGCTTAGTGCAGAGTGACAGTAAACAAGATATAGAGATACAGCTAGATGAGAAGAAAAATAAATGGCAATTAGGATTGATATTCTAGGTGTGGGAAACCCCAGTAAGACCTCAAACCCCAGCAATGACACTCTGCATTTGTGTTGTGGGTGCCCCTCAAGATCTCCAGGATGCATCACAAAAGGCAGTGGGACAACTCTGAACCCTGAAACACCAGGCAAGCATCAGCCCAGCCCCTGTACAGCCAGGGAGATGAGGAACAAAGGAAAGGGAGCCCTGATTACACCTCCTGTGCTAATGCTTGGGGCTGTCCTGGCTTGTGTCAGCAGCAGTGTGTTCAGAGGGAGCAGGGCAGGGGTTGTCCCCTGTGCTGGGCTCTGCTGGGGCACCGCCAGTCCTGGGGACAGTTTTGGGGCCCTCATAATAATAAAGATGTTGAGGGGCTGGAGCTTGTCTAGAGATGGGAACGGAGCTGGGGAAGTGTCTCAGGCACCAGGAGAGGCTGAGGGAGCTGGGAAAGGGGCTCAGCCTGGAGAAAAGGAGGCTCAGGGGGGACCTGGTGGCTCTGCACAACTCCCTGACAGGAGGGGACAGCCAGGGGACAGGACAGGAACAGGGACAGGACAAGATGAGATCACCTCAGGTTGTGCCAGGGGAGGTTTAGGTTGGATATTAAGAAAAATCTCTTCACCAGAAGGGTTATCAAGCACTGGAACAGGGTGTGCAGGGCAGTGGTGGAGTCCCCACCCCTGGAGGGATTTATGGAAGATGTGTGCATGTGGCACTTGGGGACATGGGTCAGTGGTGGCCTTGGTAGTGCTGGGAGGATGGCTGGACTTGGAGATCTTAGAGGGCTCTTCTAACCTAAACCATTATGAGATTCTATCCCCTAAACACCTCCAGCAACATTTAAGTTCCAGGCAATGATAAGGAATTCAGACCAGCCCTTGACCTCCAGCACAGCCAGTGCAGAGGAACTGGGCACTGTCCTCACNCTAAACCATTACGAGATTCTATCCCCTAAACACCCCCAACAACATTTAAGTTCCAGGCAATGATAAGGAATTCAGACCAGCCCTCGACCTCCAGCACAGCCAATGCAGAGGAACTGGGCACTGTCCCCACTGTCCTCAGACAGGACAGGATAAGGATCTTTTCTAAATTGCCACTTCCTCTCCCCATTCCTTGCACTGGGAACTGAGGGCTGGCTGTCTTCCAAACCCCCCAAAATCCATGCCAAACCTTTCCAAATCCATCCCAACCTTCCCAAATTCATCCCAAACCTTCACGAAAACTCCCCAAATCCCCCCAAACCCACCCGTGGGCAGCTTGGGGCTGGACTCTTCCACACTGTCTTGATAACAAAGTGTGTCTGTGCAAACACTGGAGTGGCTGAGGAGTTACAATCCACCCTCACAGAATCATGGAATGGACCTTTAGGATTATCCCATTCCAACCCCCCTGCCATGGGCAGGGACACCTTCCACTATCCCAGGTTGCTCCAAGCCCCATCCAACCTGGCCTTGGACACTTCCAGGGATCCAGGGGCAGCCACAGCTTCTCTGGACACCCTGTGCCAGAGCCTCACCACCCTCACAGCCAAGAATTCCTTCCCAACATCCCATATAACCCTGCCCTCTGGCAGTTTGAAGCCATTCCTCTGTGTCCTGTCACTCCACGTCCTTGCCCAAAGTCCCTCTCCAGCTCCCTTGTAGATCCTCCACACAGAACCTCAGATTTTTGCTGTGAGTTCCTGAATATTCTTAACCCACTAAAATCAGACATGTTTTCTTCTCATCCAGAACCCCATTTCCCCTGTAAACAACCAGGGATGAACAAGGAGGAGGCCAATGCAGGAAAACAACACCTTCAGGGTGCCAGCAATTCCATCCTGACACTGGCAGGAGAGCCAGCCTGCAAAACCCTGTGAGTTAAGATTCACCCCAATAATAACCCCTTCACTTATATTTCCTCCTGAGCATTCCTGCAGCTGAGGTCTGTGGAATGCCACTGTTCCAAGGGGTAAAGCAAAGAATTATGACTTATCACGAACAAGAACATTGCTCTCCTTTTTCCCTTTTGTTCCCACCTAATTCTATTTTTTAGAAAAATTATTAAAACTAATTGCATTATTTAATCCCATCACATAGAATCCTCCAGTGTTTCATTAATCAATGTAATCAAGCCAATCAGAATAGATAAAGATCTTTTAGCAGGCTTTGATGAGATTTTATCAAAATCTCAGTGCATATTGTGAAGTCTTATCCTCAGAAGCAAACTCACTGTAGGATGTGGAAGCTTTATCAAGCAGGCACTAATAAAACAGATGATGCTTGGGCCATTTTGAGAGGCTCTCCATATTAAATTAATAACAGCAACGCTTTTGTACTTTATATATAGGAATCTAAAAGCAAATGGAAACAACATTCATTTTGTCTCCGCAGAAAGATTGCTGTAAAGCAATCAGGTTTTTTAAGTAATGAAGAAGATGCATGTCTGTGAGCCAGCAGACCATAAAGCCACAACACTGTGAGGGAAAAGCAGTGGGTAATGCAAGAGTTAGGTCAGAATATCTGTAAGTGAAGAGCCTTATTAAAAGCACAAACCATTTCCTTTTAAATGTAGTTCTCCCACCCCACATCTGATCATAAATAAATATGGATGGAAAAGCTGTGCCTTGTGCAACATTCCCCCTCCAGGCCATAGCTCCCGTTCCTCATGGTTTGGCCTCACTAACCAGGGTATGAGGTGCTGAAATCTGGCACAAAAATAGAACCTAAAGGGGAGTTGGTGTCGCACAACACCATAAATCCAGGCAGTTCTTCAGTCCAGTGTGGCTTAGGGGACCCCCCCAAAAAAGTCACAGCCCAGGGAACAGACCTTGAAGCACCAAAGCAATCAGCCTGACAAGGAGCATTCAGTGCCTGCAAAGAGGAGAGAGTTGAAAAATAAGCACTACCTTCTCTTACAGCTACCTCTGCACTTCCTCCAGATGAAAACAGTGCAAGTTTCACCACTGCCTTCCATTTAAACACTCCAAATCCTCCCAAGGCAGCTGGAGTTTTATTCTGCTTCCCTTTTCTCTCTTAGCCTACAGCATGGGGACAGGCAACAGGTCGGGTTCAGCACTGGCCATTTCCACGAGTTCAGCATTTCAAAAGGCACAGTCAGAGCTGAGCAAGGACCAAACCCAGAGGAAATAATGACAGGGAAGGATCCTGGGTTTATCCAAAATCAGGCAACACTTGATTGCTTAGAAAACTTCTGGGCTGAGAGTGCAGGTAGCAGCCCAACAACAGCAAATCTAATGAGTGCAGTAATTTTATCTTACATTGTGCTTTATTTTCAATTTTGTCTTGGAAAAGGTTTTAAGTGGAATTAAGTTTGTGGTGCTCACAAGGAAACTTCAGGCTTTTTTTCCTCCTTTCCTTTCCTTTCCTTTCCTTTCCTTTCCTTTCCTTTCCTTTCCTTTCCTTTCCTTTCCTTTCCTTTCCTTTCCTTTCCTTTCCTTTCCTTTCCTTTCCTTTCCTTTCCTTTCCTTTCCTTTCCTTTCCTTTCCTTTCCTTTCCTTACCTTTCCTTTCCTTTCCTTTCCTTTCCTTTCCTTTCCTTTCCTTTCCTTTCCTTTCCTTTCCTTTTTCAAGCACCCAGCAAGCACAGCTCAACTTCAAAATAAAACCAGGGCTGAGCAAGGCAAGATGTGGCAGCCACAAGAGCAGCTGAGCTCTCCACAGTTGGAAAAATAACATGGGAGGTGATGGAAGAGCAGCTGTGGACACCCAGAGCCTGATCCACCTGTCTTGGCTGTGTACTCAACAGCTGCTGCAAAATTGGACCTGGTGTGCCAAAGACAACCCCTTCCAAACAGAGCCAGAGTTTTGCTTTGAAGGAGTTGTAAAATTCACACTCAAACTCAACTTCGTGTTGCCAGATCTCATCCAGAATCCAAATGGTGCCAAAAAGTCACTTCACATGAGCTGAAATCACAGAATTCTAGTTAAGGATGCACAAGGTCAAACTATCCTGAGAACATTTTCCAGCAGTTTAAAACACTGGAGATATTCTCAGTGTGGTCCCACGGAGTGGAGAGTGATGAGCAGGGACTCATTAGAGCCAACCTGAGGATGAGTTTAATACATAAATTGTATGATTGATTATATGTGTGATTAATTAAGATGGCTACTCATGTCCTAACTGCTGTCATCAGAAAGAAAAGATTTGTTTCATCTCGATGTTCAGCCACCAGAAGAACAAACACAGAGGTTTGGGGTTTTTAGAGGGCGGCTTCCAACGTCGTAATTCTGCGGTATTTTTTTCATTCTGCTATAATGGGTTTTATTGTGCTTTTAAGACGTTTAATTGCAACAAGAGTAGTCATAAAAATCTGTATTTGACGGCTTTGTTTTTGTTTTTATCGCTTTAATTTTTCAGGAGGGGGAGAGATGATGGTGGGGAGTGGGATCCCAGACATCCCAGCCGGCCACGCCACCGCTCCTTGGACAGCAATCACAGGAGCCCAGCTCAAGCTGTGGACAAGGGTTTTCCAAGCAGCAGCATCTGGCTCCCTGGCAAGGGGAGCAGGCAGCCTCATGGATCACATCGGAGTCGCCCCTGGCTTTGTCACGTGGGGAAAGGGCTGAGGGACTGTCTGGGTTGCTCTGTCCTTGTCCCGATGACGTTTGCCTTTGAGGGGAGGTCAATGTCCCTGCCCAAACCCCACTG
>WAAE01025592.1:0-153133 GCA_013400495.1 Nicator chloris
TATATATATATATATATGGTGGATTTTTCTGTACATTATGGATTCTCTTTTTAACTTCAGTGAAATGAAGTCAGTGATTGTAATCTTAATTGACACAAGAAGATTTGGTGAATGCAAGTTCAGCTATGCAAACTTGTAGGAAGAAAAATAGTAACATCATGGCAAGCTTTGGGGAAACAAGGCACTCCTTAAAACCATTTTTGTGTCCTGTCTGTCAGTTAAGATCCAATTTCCACACATCTTTCTGAGGTGATTGTAAAATCCATGGCACAGAGGTTTGCTTCTGCAGATGGAATTCCAGTCTGCTTCACTGAGGTGCTTCCCTTCTCATTTAAGCATTTCCAGAGGTTCTTCAGTGCACTTGCATTTAATTTCAATCTCTTCCTGGGAAAATGCGGACTCTGAAGAGGTGCTGAATGCCTCCATTCACCTGGGAGCCAGCATGCTGAACCTGTGATTGAGCACGTGCTCCCTGTAGGGCTGCACTGATGGCAGCTGACTCTCATACCCTGTGCCAGTGCTTAGAAATCTGATTCAGAAAGGGGGAGAAGAGAATCAGTGCAGACCAAGGCTGGGGCAGGTTTTTCAGTCAGCCAGTAAATGTGCCCTGCAAGTGGAGGCACTGTACAAGCAGTGACTGTGGGGTTTGTAGGCACTTGAAAACATCAGGCTAAAAGGAACTTGGTGGTAACCCAGTGCTTAAAGTACTTACCTAGGACATGATGAAGTGCTGGATTCTGCCTTCTTTCATAATCTTGTTGTTTATATATGGTCTAATATATAATTAATGTTGATTCCAAGGAACAGTGACTATTTCTGTTGCCAAGTCAGCAATTTTTTTAAACCAGTATGCAGATGAGGATGGCTCATATTGGTGAATGATATTTTTTGAGGTTTAGGGACAGGAAAGTATTGAGAGGAATTAGAAATGGAATGGGTGCTGGCAGTGTTGCCTTTTACACAACCTGGAAATGAAACTCAAGATAATTTTAGCAAGGAGGTAATATAAAAGAGGATCTTCAGAGGTAGTTATGGAAAGATGTCCACAAAAGCTCACCCCCCTAGGGATGAGTACATTTATAGGTTTTAGGAAATTAGCATAACTTATAAAAAGAACCAATTAGGGAAACAAGTGATAATGCAGTTCCCCCCCAGGTCAAGCCGCTTCTCTGGAGCCCACCCAGAGTTGTACTTTGTCCATGAGAATGTATCTTGAAGAGTTGTTCTCAGCCGTGGTTCCCAGGAGAACCAAGGTAGCCCGGGGCCTTGTAGCCTCCTGGGGCTTGGAACTCTGGAATTTGTTTTGTCTTTCTGCTTAGGGAAAGGCCATGGAAAACTACTGGGAAAACTACCTACTAGTACAATAGATGACAGACTTACAAATATGTGTGAAGAATACAGAGAACGTGTAAAAGAAAAAAGGCAAAAGCCAAACAGCATCAGCAGTATATAGATTTTAAGTTATCTCTGCATGTTTGGAAGTGGTAGAGTACAGAGGGTGTAGAGCTGGTCACAGCAGCAGCATTTGTATTTATTGGAGAGATACTACTGATGCAGTCAAATGAGCACAAGATGCCCAATGTCTGCAGGATATTTGTCCTGTGCTCCAGTGGAAAGGTATTGTACAAGTATTAACTATTGTGTGATCAGTAATACACAATAGGTTCTTATTAAGCCTCTTGAGTAAAATTTACAATGGGAGGAGAAACATGGCTTTTTAAATGTATTTTCTTCTTTAGTTGAAAACTGTTGATTTTTTAGTGGCTACCACTAATCTGACTGAACTAAGGATTTGTGAACCCTTAATCTCTTCCATCTGTGGGAAGGTATAATTCTTGGTATTGGTAGTTCTTAAATGCTGAGATTAAAATGCAAAATAAAAGCTTATCCATCAGGAATCAGCTTTGAGGTGCCAAGATAAACTGGAGAAGGAATATATTTCAAACAATGTGGGAAACAGGACAATATGACAATGTTTCTGGAATCTTTTTTCTTTACTATTCTTTTTTCTTTCTCTCAATTTATGTGTTGAGATAGTGGAATTTCCCCTCTTTTCCCTTCTGTGTCCAACAATAAATTTTCAACAAACACAGGAATATATTATTTGTTGCTGACAAGAATTTATGATACTAATAAATGTTAATTTCCCATCAAGTTAATTATTGAGCCAGTACTGCAAATACCTTATAAAATTAAAATGTTTTACTTTTGAAACTTAGTACATCAAGAAGTATTCGTTATTTTCATTGCTATGTCTACCAAGGTGCTATAGAATGTTTTCTACGTGAAAAGATAGCAAACCCATCTTTTCACTGTTACTCTCAGGCCCCACAATAATTTACTTTCAAAACCTGTATGCTGTATGCCAGTATTTAAAAATAGAATGTCTTTCTCTTTCATCCAGGCACAAGGGTAAAGCAGGGAGTGAAGCTTTTGTTAATGAATAATGCAGTGTCCTTGAGAAGTGTGTACAACTTTTCCTTTTCTTCTACCATTGTATGTTCATCCATTGAACACTTACATTATTTTGATGTCCATATGCAAAAAGGCCTGTTTTTACTTAGCAAAACAGAAACTTCTCTTTATTGTTTCATGGTAAAAATGTAACTTTGCCAGTTAAAGGTTTGCCTGTTACTTAGCCCAGTTAAAGAACTTCTCTTGGCTGGTGGTTAGTAAGATTCCTCACAGAACAGAAGAAAGCAAATGAAAGAATTTTGATGGTGGATTATAGTTTGTTTTAAAGATGTTTTCCTGTGGATGTTTCACAGTTGTGTCCTGATGTTTGTTAAGTTCCAGAAATTGAACTGAAAGGAGAATCTTGCCGATACTATTTCTTATTACAAGGCAATGGCTCTGGAGGATGTAAAGCAACCTTGATTCATTCAGCTGGCCAGATCAATGGGATGGCCACTCTTGCTGCAGTAAATGGAAAGCTAAAGGCAAAAGCAGAAGAAACAGAGTCAGGTAAGCGTAATCATTTATTTATTAATGAGCATCTGAATACAGGCAAATGCTACGAAATTTCTTAAGTTTCTTTTATTCACTCCAGTCAGTATTAAAGGGAGAAAACAAGGAGGAGTATTACATCTTTTATGAATGTGTGTTTTAACAATATTTTTCCAAATCCATAAGAAAATGAAATAAGAGCTTATTTATTCACAGAATTGACTGCTACCATATCTTTTAAATTGACTATGCAAAGTTATTTGTCGGTCATTTCTCATAATTGAGATTAGTTGAAAATAGTTTATTGTAAAGGGACATACAGGTAATATTAAAGCAAAACAAATTTGTACAAGCTTAAGGTTTAGAAAGTGTGCATTGCTGGTGTAAAGACTGACTAGCCCATGCCAAAAATCTAGGTTAGGTATCTCTTGAAAATCCTGTTTCACTGATGATTTAAAACAAAAACTGCAAGGCCAGTAGACGAGTTTTGTTACCACCTTCAGTTCCTTTGCTAATGTCCATGTTACTGCAGAGTGTTTAGGGTATGAGCTGGCACTCCTGTCCTAACTGCTCCACTAGGGAAGAGCAGGCATGCAGCCATTCATCATGGAGTAGTTGTCATGTTACAACTACACCTACCAGATAGCTCTGCTAATTCCTGTAGTTGTTTCAATAACACTGGCAAAGAAAAGGAGCACAGTGACCTGCATCTTATCTGCTTAATTCCTTATTATTGAAATAAATCTGTGTGTGACATGAGTGACTACTCTGCCATTTATCCTAATTAAAATCCCATTAGTACAGTGTCAGGAGACTGAAAGTCCTTGACCATGTGTTGGGAGAAAACTTTTCTTTCCTGGTATCAAAGTTAGGATCTTTTTACCTTCTTTACGTGTTAGTCATGTTAATTGTGTTGTCACTATACTGGTTTTGTACAGAAATTCAAAAATACTAGTCAGGCATCTCTTTCAAGTTATCCTCCTGGTGTTCAATTGGAATTAATTTGTTTGGTTTTTCAATGATTAGCCATATTTAAAAGTCTGGTTGTTTCCTTTGAGTATGAGATTTTTGTTTCCTATGTTTATATCTTCTATTAAGTAATGACTCCAAAGAGAGATTTGTAATAAAAATTTCTCCTAATCTGTACAGACTTTCATATTTCTGACTTTATCAAGTCTCTGCCATGCTATTGTGGAGAGGAGATTGTACAGAGAGAAACAAAGCTGTGTCGTCTCCAAGTGTTTGCCTTGAAGGAGTATCTCAGTAAGTAATAGGGAAGCTCTGATATTTCTCAAACTGGTATTTAAAAGGTCTTTATTTCAAATTGGATGGGATGGCTCACCTTACAAAACTGAAGTTGTTTGACAACCAAAGTGTGTCGATCACTTTGTGAAGAAATAGCAGAAGTTTAAAAAGGAACTTTGAAGTACATCCATGATTATCTGTCAGATAATGGAAAAGAGAACACTGAATTAGTGTTGGTGGTTGTTACATGAATACTCTGAATTTTTGAGCATAGCATTGCAATAATTCTATGCAATTCTGTGATGATTTCCCTCAAATCCTTTACTGCTGTATATGCCTTCTTCAAAAAAAAAACAATTCTAGTTTGGGTTCTTCGGCTTTTTAAAATTTTATTCTTTCTTTGAAAAGTCTTAAGCAGCAGAGGAAAACCATGCATTGGAGATTTGTTAGATTTATCATGATGCATCATTCCTGATAAAAACTTGAAGGGTCATCCTCCTTTGACCTTTATGACTTGGCAGAGAAGTACATTTGAGTGTCCTGATTTTTTCCCATCTTAAGTCCATTGCTTAAAGAGACTCAATTAAAAGAAAAAACACTTCAGAGAGATTGGCTGGCTTATTGAAAATGGCAGGCTATGAGGATAATTTAAGTGTATTGTCACTAACAGAATAGCAGCTTAAAGAAAATAAGACTTGTGTAAGTAGTCTTGTCTCCCACCCCACACCCCCTGCTAACTTAGTCATTCTCAGATTCCTGTCTACTTCAGCCTGAGCCTGGGCCTACTTTAGAGCTTGTGTTTTAGTTTGAGTGGGTCACCCATTTCCGTTAAGAGACTGAGGAGAAGCAGTTGGGATTCACTGATTGTCCTAAATCATACCACAATTACCTGACCCTTGATATTCTGACCAAAGAGACCAGAACAGGCTATCAGTTACACTGGAGCTGCACTCCTGCAACAGCAGTAGAAACAGTAGGTGGGTGGGAGGCTCTGCAGACTGAAGAGCTCTGCCCTTCACTTTTAGTCTCAGCAAGTCCAGGTGATTGTCTCTGGGGGATTCAAACCTGGATATAGTCTGAAATGCATATATCCAGAAGTTGAAGGGCTGTAAAAACATGAATTGCGTGTGACTTCAGCTATTCTAACTGCTGTTTTTTCAAAATCATTTTGGAATAAACCACCCATGTCTTACTGGTACAATAGTAAATGTCAAGTTAAGTTACTTGTGTTACTGGTTATTGGGTGGAGACTTTCTTGTTTAATTGTTTTTTAGCAGGCTCCTGTTGTTCTTTGTTACTTAGCAGATGCAGTACCTTTTATTTTTTCTTTTATAGATAGAAAGGAATTGACCAAGCAGCCTGCAGTTATTTCTACCAATGAGTTTAAAAGCTTATTAAAACTTACAAGAGAGCGTTTTTTGGACCTGTGCAGTGCTAGTCTTCCTAAACCTGTTCTGCAGAAGGTCTGCAATAAAACCAGGTCATGCACTGTGACTTGTGGTGAGTATTTTTATTTGCAAAATACATTGTTTATTTTCTTTGCATGTTTTTTCATACTGGTCATCAATCTTTTACTAAAAGGAGTAAAGTCTTTTAACCAAAAGAGGAAAACATGGAAGGAAAAGTAAAGTAACTTTATAGGCTTATTTTGCAGACTGAAATTACCCTCTTTCCTTTTTCTTCCTTGACAAAAAAATTTTCCAGAAAACATTTCTGATTGCATCACCAAATAGCTTTTTATTTACATACTTTTAGAGATACATATTGAGGAATATCTATATATAAAGGACTGTATATCTATTTCTTTAAGGAATAACATTTTTTATTTATAGTTATCCATCATGTATTTCTTGCAGAGCCTGACTTAATAGAGCCAAATCCATTGGAGTGGCCAGAAAGACACGTTCTTCAGAATTTGGAAAACTTTGAAAAAATCAAACAAAAAATGAGGTAATGATGAAATACTGGAGATTTTTTTTGGAGTAGCCGTTGAACTTTACTGTAGAGGAACTTCATATGTTGTTAACCATTGTGTAAACTATGTTCGCATATATTGGTAATCTTTCAGAGAAAATACTGCTTAAGGCTAAAACTATTTTTCTGTCAATTTCCAAAGGTGTAATTTCTTGGTATTTAAAGAAGTATTGTTTTGATTTTTATTGACTAAATGCAACGGGAAGCTAGCTAAAAGTAGATTAGTTCTAAAACTAAATCACGAAAATGACACTTCTAGAAAATAGTAGCCATGGTAGGAAAACATACAAAAGCTTTTCTTTCTCCCAACATACCCTAAGTAATAGAGATAATTTAGCTGGTTTTGTCAGCATGTACAATGTGTTCTCATCTCCTCATATTTCCTAGTCAGTATTTAATATCATATATTAAGTAGTTTTGAAGTCAAAGAGCATATTGGTTTTATGTTTGAAATATATATTTAGGTATGTTTTGCCTTCAGCGCTGTTCAAATGAAACCCATAGATCTTTGTGTCACTGGAGACAGCCTCTTGGTTTCAGTTTAGCTCTCACTTTATATGACTTGTCAAGGAATGTTTGGGTTGGATATTAGAAAAAGATTCTTCACCCCGAGGGGGGTTGGGCACTGAACAGGCTTCTCAGGGAGCTGGTCACAGCACCAGCCTGACAGAGCTCAAGAGTTTGGACAATGCTCTCAGGCACGTGGTGTGACTCTTGGGGATGGTGCTGTGCAGAGCCATGAGTTGGACTCTGATCCTTGTGGTCCCTTCCAACTCAGCTTATCTTGTGATTCTGTAACTTAAAGGTCTTTGGTGGTGTTAAGGTTCTTGCTGACAGACCTGTAGAGCCAAGTGTCCAGTTGTGCTTTTCTGAGTCTATTCCATCCCATTTCTCTCTTTCGAGTACCATAGTTGGCCGTGGCTTAGACTGGAGTTCTGCATGTGATAAATTCTCACATTAGCTTTCTCATGATGGTAATATTATTATTATTATTATTATCATCATCATCATCATCATTATTATTGGCTTTTGTTTCTCAAACAGGCAAAGTTCTTCCTTTTAATTAGCTGTTGAAAAGCTTCCTGAAGGAACTTTGTTACACAGTCAGTGTTTATTTTATTGCTCATAATCTGAACTGATTATCTTTCTTATCCTGCATCAGAATACAGTGTGTTGCTTAACAGTAGAAGAGGGAGAATTTTGATCCATTTGATTGAAAACATTAAAAAAAGAGTGGACGGTTGCATGCAGTAGTGGCTTTATGGTTCCTTTCCTGTATATTGTTGTTTTTTTGATTTTTTTTTTTTTTAATGGGAACCAATTTTTGCTCCTAAAATGGAAAAAAGGGGTGAATAATTTCTTTCCATGTTGTGTTTCATAACCAAGCTCTAAATTTTTGAAGAAATTACTTCCTTCAGTCGAATGTTAGAGAATTTGCACCAATTGCCTTGTTCTTTATCATGAACATTTGTATGAATTCTCTCAAGGAGCAAACTTTGTTCATTTAACTTTGATACTGGTTTAATTGCTCTGGACTAGCAATGATTTAATATCTTTTTAAATACTGTGAGTTTATTAAAAAATTACAAAACTAATCTTAGATTGGTCTTTGCTTTCTTCCTTTTTTCCAGAGTTCCTCTGTTTGCACATTCATCGGAGCAGTTGCTGGGACACAAAGACAGCCAGCGGGAGTCGCTGACGTTGCTGGATGCTAAAGAGTTGCTGAAGTATTTCACCCCCGAAGGGCTGCCCGTGGGGGATCTCCAGCCACTCCAGGTTCCCAAGCGGTATGATCAGCATGTTAAAGCCACTGCAGACCACACTCACAGCTGATGTAGGGACATGTAAATAAGGGTGGAATGGAAGTCACAGAATGGCCTAACTGGATTTGAGTTGATAATTTGCAGCATCCTTACATCACATGCCTGCCAGTGAAATCAACTGTTTTGGTCTCCAGTCAATATTGCTATTTAGTTCTTTCAGAATCTGAAATGGCTGGAGGTGAGGATCTTGGTCCTAGGCATTTAAATAACAAAATTATCACCTGAAGCACAAACGTGTTACTGGTAGAGCCCTGCCAAGCTGCTGCTGCCCTACGTGTCCATTTCCAAAGGAGTATTTCTAGTAAAAAAGAAGCTACTGTGGTAGAGCTTTAATTTTTTTTGGTGTGATTTCTTTCAGTGGAAGGGAGTCTAGGTGGGAAAACAAAATAAGCAAAGGAAATAGGTGAGCCTATTTAACTGTGTTTGTCTCCTGACATGCTTTTTATGTGGTAAAGTGCCTCTTGAAGGAAATTTATGTACTCTGGTGGCTTTGCAAGTAGTCATTCTTACTGTGTCTGCTGGTAAGTGTCAGTATATTAACCACTGCTTTTTCAGCAGGAAGATAGATACATGGAATTACTGGAGTAATTTTCAGGATCTGAACATCTGTTAGATTTAAGGCCTGACTCTATAAGAGACAGATAGTGTTTGTAGAAGCAGAGCCTATACTGTTTGTGCAGTGTGTCCCAGACTGCTAAGTAAGCAAGACAGTCTTTTCAGTCACTACAATTATATTTGTTGACCTTTTTATTACTGAATAATAGAAACTATGATGCAATTATTTGATACAGCCCTTTATCCTTTTTCAGACTTTATTGTGTGTAATAAGAGTGCTTGTGAGAGGGAAAGGTTCTGTAGTATTTTGGATTTTCTGAAAGATTTTTGAGACTTCTTTAAAATAGTTACTGAAGTTTTGAAACTAAACGTAGTATGTTCTGAGCAGAGAATTCAAGCAAATTAGAAAATATGCAGTAAAGATTTAGAATCTCCTACTAGGTTGTTAATGAGTGCAGAAGATTAAGAATTTTGGCTAAAATATTTTCCTTCCAACTAGTTGTGTGGGAAAGAAGTGAATAATTTTTCACTACAAAGATCTACTTTTTTAGTCTTTGATTTTTTTCAAAGCCTCCAGAGGAGCACTATAGCGTAGAATACCTTGAGTATTTTGAATGATTTGCTTTGAGCTACAGATGAGTGAGATCTGAATTTGAATTGAGTCCAGTGGAACACTGGACTTTGAGCTGCTTGCTCCCCTAGCAGATGCTCTGACTACATTCTCTGGAATAATGAGGAGCTTTGCACAGTAGGTGATCAAGAATAGCGAATACAGACCCGAGGATCTTCCTAACCAACAGGAGGATTGAAGAGATTTTGAGAGAGACTAGTGAATTAAAGGCATGTTCACTTGTTTTCCGTGTTTAAGCTTCGATAAAAGTTTGATAGATTACAGTTTAAGCTGACAGTCTTTCCAAATTATCATCTTGCTAGATTCAGTATCACATCTTTCCTGGATATTATTCCAGTGGAAATGGTGCAGAGGCAGTCTATATGAATAAAATTTGAAGCAATGTGTAAGTTTCAGATTCTGTTATATCTTGCCTTTGTCTCTTCCCTTTTTTAGAGATAAATGTCAGGGTATGTTGAGATCTGGTAGCAAGATCTTTCTATCTGCCTTGCTATGGCTTAATCTGTTGAAATGCCTTCAAACAAATACACTCATATGATTTAGCTGCAGGGAGTTACTAGCTGGAATTGAAATATCCCAGGAAACAAGTCATTAGTTCTGAAGTCTGGGAAAGGTGAGTGTTGGGTGAGGCAACAACTTGAAGCCAGAGGGAAGGAATTCACTACTTATAGTGCATGATTGAAAAATGGGGGGGTCACTTCCCAGTTCCTTTCAGTTCATTCTGCTACTCAGGTGTCCCATTGTGACAGTGATATTTGCCTGGTTTTATTGGTAAATTGTTTGGAGCAGTGACCTTAACTGTCTAAGAAATGTGTAAGAGCTTCTGTAACAATAACAGCTCAGTAGAAATTAGTAGAACTTAAATTCTCACTTCTATAGAGATTTAATTTTCCATTGGTGCTTTATCCTAGGGACTTAGCTGCAAGACATGCTGTTTTGGTCTTCCTATGTCAAGGCATTTGTTTCTGATTTTTGGAAGTATAATTTATCCTGGTGGTAGCTGGTTAAAATAGATGTTTATTTTTCTCCTTTCAGTGAAAATGCATTTCTTGTGACACGAGAGCTTACTCCTCGGAAACTCAGAGGTTTGCCTTTTGAAAAAGCAACTGGATACCATTATCATGGACTTGAGTAAGTTGCCTGGCTTCTTTACCCAGATTTTTTTTTTTTTTTTTAGTTTCCAGTCTAGGTATAATTAGACATGTTTCAAGCAACATGTTAAGGGTAGGTTAATTATGGTTTAAATGTCACTGGTTTCAATTGCAACATTTCTGCCTTGGTGGTAATGTAGAAACATTGAAGGTCTTTTTTTTTTTCTCAGTTGTACTGCTGTGTGTATTCTCAGTGTCTCTGAAAATTTTAATTCAGAGCTAAAAATGGCAAGGGAATTAGGATTCATTAGTACATACCAAGTTCCTAGGGAGGCACATGCTTTAAGTACAGACATAGTTTCTGCTTTGATATTTAATTGTAGACACTTTCAGACTAACAGTCAAAAGGTTTAATGAGACCTGATGTGATGCTGCTACCTGTATGCTCAGGGAACCTGAAAACACCAGCAGGCAAGTGTTAGTGGTGCCAATGTTCAAAAGGATCCCTATGGTTAGGACTGTTAGTTAATTTCAGACAGCCAGCAATAGTTACTTGTCAAAGCAAACAAATGGGTGAACTGTCACATCATGTAGCTGTATAAAAATAGTTGAGAGAAATACAAATACTGACATTGAGGAGAAAAGGAAAAAGGCTGGAGTAGGTAATTAAGCATAACTCTTCCATACAGACAGTCTTAGTGCAGTGTATATTAAGAAATGCAGTGGCTACCAAGCATAGTTAGTTCAATTTTTGTGCAAACTTCTGCTGCCTCCTGAAATCACCTTTTCAGATTATCAGATTATCAGAATGTGACTAACAATGCTGCTGGTATTTTTTCCCATCAATTTTACAAATAGTTTGGTTAAGCCTGTGTTTAGTATCTAATTAAACCTGATAATTTTAGCCAGGTTCTCTAGGGCAGTGAAGCACTTCTCTTTAGTTATCTCTTTTTCTAAATGGTAACTCATGAGCCTGTTAGCCTTTTTAGATTTGTAATAAAGTGGCACAGAGAGGCAACTGGGTAGAAAAGAGAAATGCATATGGTAGGTGTGGGAAGAAACCACTTCTTTGTTGCTGTGTGGTATCTTGCTGCCCTGCCTGACCTCAGCAAGGAGTGTGCCTAAGATTTCAAATTAGGCACAGCACAGCTCATTCTGCCTCTTCTCCTAGCAAAATATGACAGATACAGACCACAGGGAGGCCTGGGTATTGTGGAGAGGAGGAAGATCTGGGCATATTAATATTTCAGGGGCACTGTGCTTAGCAGTATGGGAGGGAAGCAGTAGAGTGAGAGGTAGTGTATGACCTGAACATATTGTAACAAGAGTATTGTGGTTATGGAGCAGATCTGTTTGGTACTATGCAGTTTTCATCTGCCCAGTTGCTGTATTTATATTTGGAGGTAAAGTCTTGTCAAAAAAACAAGGAGCAGCAGTTCTCATAGAATGGTTTGAGTTGGAAGGGACCTTAAAGATCATCTAGTTGCAGCCTCCATGCCATGGGCAGGGACACCAATATCCCACATCTTTTTCCCCAGAGCTGTTCTTAATTCATTTTTCAGACAGCCTGTATTTGTGCTGGCATTGCCCTCACCAGGTGCAGCACCTTGCACTTATGGCCTCATAAGGTTTGCACAGGGCCACCTCTCAAGCCTCTGGATGGGATCCCTTCCCTCTAGTGTTGACCATGCCACAGAGCTTGGTGTCAATGGCAAACTGCTTTCCTGTAGTTCAGGGGTGAGCTTGCTGTGTGCTCTCCTTGCTGCCCTGAGGATCTCAAACTCCACTCCAGTGGTCACTGCAGCCAAGGCTGCCCTTGAGCTTCACATTCCCCACCACGCCCTCCTTGTTGGCCCGCACAAGGTCCAGCATTGCACCTCACCTCCCTCAGAGAAGGAAGTTACCAGTGCATTCCAGGAGCCTCCTGGATTGCCTCTGCCCTGTGGATTGGCCCTCCAACAGATTATTGGGGTGGCTGAAGTCTCCCATGAAGACCAGGACTTGTGAACGTGAGGCTGTTCCTATTTATGATTAAATCAAATTTTTGGTATAGTGAACATGTGCCAGATGCTTGAATGCTGTTTTGCAAAGGGAAAGTAATTGCTGTTAAAGCAGCGAGTAAAATGGCAATTTAACTTCTAAAGTTAAATAGATTTTTTATCTTTTTCGGGAATGTGGCTACGCAGGGGACTGAGAATATAAATAAGAAAAATTAAATACCTTGAAATTTTTAAGTTAAGACAACTTACTCTCTTATCAGATAATGAATTTATGTCTAGTGGAAAGTCTTCCAACTGTAGAAATGGATTCATCAGCCAGTTATTAGAAAAAATAATTTCTCCCTGAATATGAAAATACTTTGAAGAAAGTGGAAACATCAGAACTAGCAATTTAACATGACTCCATGTTAAGAGATAAAAATAAAGAATGTGTCTTGCATTCCTAAGAGTAGGAAACATTGTTGAGCGATTTGAAGGGTGGGTTGAGCAATAGCACTGCTCAGAAGAATTTGTAGCAAAGAGGCTGAAATAATACAGGATTTACTGTTACCTTTCCCTGCCCTGCAGAAGGTTACTGGGTGATCACACACTGTGCTCTTGCAAAGAATCCTGGAAATCATTTACACCAGAGAAAAGTTAGTTAAGGTGCATTTTGTGTTATCTTGTGTGTATGTTTCACTGAGTTAGCACTGTTCATTTGTTATCTTTCAGCCCCACAGTAGTTAATACAGTTTTTTCTGTTGATTTGGTTGATTAAACCACTTATTCATTGTAGTCAATAGGAAGCTTGTGCTTGTTCAGTGATACTTTTTTTGTATTTTTAGTACTTAAAAATGTGAATCTCTCATACAGCAGTGTTCGTCTCAGAGGTATAAGTTGCATTTCCAAGAGTTCGTTCAAGGAACAAATTCTGCTAATGTCCATGGGAATCTTTTAAGAACAAGGTAAAGGGTTACAAATAGTGTATAATTCAGCTTCTTTGTTGGAGCTGGACTAAAGTATAGCAAAATCCATCAGGCAAGTATTAATTTACTGGGCTGTTAAAAGTTGTCTTTCAGAACAATACACCAGTTCAAACAAAAAAAAAAAGTTTGAGTTCACATGACTGTCAAAAGTATGTTTTTCTGATTGTAATAAAGCAGAGACTTTCTCTCATAGGTTTCTCACCCAATTTCAATTTTAGATATTGTCTAGATAACAGAAGAGCCTTGGAGAGAGATGTGGGATATGCTGAACTTCAAACTCGTCTTATTCGCTATGAAACTCAGACTACTTGCACCAAAGAGTGCTGCCCTGTGCCACTTGTGTTGAGTCCTCTCCCATCTCCTGCAGTCTTGTCAGAGCCTGGAAGTGTCCCTGATGGAGAGTCTTTACAAAGTGAATTCAAAACAGAGACATCAAGGCTAAAACGCAGATCAAAAGATCTGGATTACTTTTATCCCAAGAAAAGGTAATGCACTGAATAAAATTAATCTTTAGCTTGAAATGTTTCTGTACTCTCTTGTGAACTGCATCTTTTCTTTCACCTCAAAAATGTTTTAGTGAAGCTATCTAGACAAATGTTCTAGTTGTTTAATCCTCTTCTGTAGGTTCTTTTTTTTTTTCTCAAGTGTGATCTCTCATCAATGGCATTAATCAAAACCATGCAGCAGAGGAACACTTTATTTAACAGATTTGGGGTTATATCTTGCAGTCTCAAGTGCCTTTGAAAAGATGACATCCTCATCTAGGACTAAAACAGTCACTAGTGCTCCTGCACGACGAATAAACTAAAGGTTTAGAAAGCCAGAGATTGTACAAACAGAATAATTGAATTTCTAATCCAAGGACTGCTGGCATAAGATGACCTACCAAAATTCAGTCTTATTGTCAGCCTTGTTTATTAAAGTATTTTCTGGAAGTTTAGTTTTTAAGATTTCCCTTTGTACCTTGTCCTCACTTTCAAGATGCAAACTCTGTCACTGAAAAATAACTGCTAGGTAACACTATTTCTAAATTCACTTTTTTACTGTAATAACTCCTTCCTTATTTCCAGTTTGATACCCTTTGCATTCTAATCACAGTAAGCCTATAACAGAGGTCTGGTTTTAGAAATCTGTATATCTTTTTGCAGCTTACTGAATAGTTAGAAAAGAAGATGTGATTATACTTAACATTTTGTAAATTAGAGTTTGGAATTACTAATGCTCTTACAGTTGAAGGATCAAGGATTACAATGTTCCCATAGAATTATAGTGCCCAACTTCCTGTAGTTAAAGATGAGTTGTGACATTCCTATAGGGCCAAAGGAAATTAGACAGTTTCAAGAAGTTTTGTCTCATCCTAAGACTGGACATCAATTCTCTTCCCAAGAGTTTTATTTTCTTAGTTACCTGATTTCTTCAATTTGTTTCTAAACCTTTTTAATCAGAGGTGCAATGGGTCTACATACCAGAGCCCAATCCAGTCAGCAGAGTGTTCTTCTAATACAAAGAATTTTACAGAATAGAATCCTGTCTTCCTGTCTGCTGTTTTCAGATGTTTGCAGGAATGCTCGGTACTTACTGCTGTAACGCAGCAGCCTCTAGCAGAAACAGTGGCACTGAGAGAGTCGGTACAAAACCTGAAAGTTATTTTTATTGGTTTTTTTAATGATTCTTTCTAGGCTAACCAAATCTGAGAGTACAGACTCCCTCCTGTCTCAGGCAAGCGGAAGCAGCAGGAGCCACTGTGCAGCTGCTGTGCCGAGGAAACGCTCGGAAAGATCCGTTTCTGTGGCTGCAGGGCCATCGAAACTGCCCGGCCAAGGCCACAGAGCAGCCACCAAGGCTGGCTCAGCTGCAGAGCGGGAGGCCCCAAAGCCAGAGAAGGAATCGAGATCCCAGAAACACACGAGGGTAAAAATCTACCTTGTTCTCTCAGTGAAGAAGCAGCTGTTTAGCTTCTTTCCATGGGAGTTGATTAGTAAAACTTTTTTAACTCAAGGTGAACTATCTTCATCTGTATTTGGTACTGAATTTCATTTTGTTCACTTGTGTACGTGAAGGCACTGAGGAGAGTGCTGCACAAGCAAAGAATGAAAAAGTGTGTAAAGGAAATTTTATCATGCCCAGCAAATTAAGGCTGAGAGAGATAACAAGGAGGAATAAAAAAGGTGGAAATGAATGTCAATTAATAGGAATTATGAAATATAGATGATTAATATATAACCTAAAGGCACCAAAGAGATATATGTGCTGGAAGAGTCAAAGGCATTGTGGAGGAAGATTATTCTGAGAATAAAGAGATTCCAGTAGTTCTGTAAATCCACGAATTGAGATAGCAGTTATATAATTCGGTGGGATAATGTTTAATTAATAGCTGTGCATATTAGGAATGCCTCTTCTAAAATACAATACACAAAACTGTTTCTGGCTTTGTGATACTAATTTTGAATTAATCCCAGGATACAAGGATACACTGCAAGAATGTTAATGTACTGTCAAAGGCAAGCTGGAATGGCCCAAGGAAGCATAAATTGGTGTGACTCATTCAGACCTACAGCAGAGTTTAAACATCTCTGATGTAAATAATGTCAGAGGAAATTTTCTAATGAGACTTCAGTGTCAGATTTTTAATTTTTTTTTAATATGTATGCATCAAACAAGGGAATATCAGTATAGGAAAACGTGGTCGTTTTATGTATGTTAATTTGCAGAAGAAAGAACCCAAGATAATATTGACTTCTTTTTTAATCTTCCAAGCTCCATATGAATATTCACTGATCCTTGACATGTAAGCATTTTCTTAATTTTTTAAAATGAATAACTCTGCTCAAATTCAGGCAGTGAGCTGATCACCTTTGGCAATAGATTAAAGACAGGCAAGATAACAAAAGATCAGGTTTTCTGTTTTGGACTTTTTTGCTTCCCTTGGACAATTTTTCTTGTCAGTAGTTGGGATGAACTTCTCAGTGTGTTTCTTGTATTTCCAAGATGCTGAAGGAGGTGGTTGCTAAGACTCTTCAAAAACATGGAATAGCAGAGGATCATAAGTGCTTTGCATCATGCAGCCAACGTCTATTTGAGATATCAAAATTCTACTTAAAGGTAACTAGAAGACACACTCTTACAGTTCTTTATTCTTAGTTAAGTGAAGCCACTCCTGAATAAAAATTGAGATAGCATGTGGGATATTCAGAGTTGATTAAGCTAGTATTTCCCCATGGTGTGTTAGTAATGTGTAGATTGTGTGGAGAAACCTTTGGACCTGTTGTCAACTGCAGAAGGTAGTTTTACAATATATTTTGGTGGGGTTTTGCTTGTTTTAAAACCTTCTAAAGCAGTAGCCTTTTTTACATGGTGAAATAACATGCTAGAGCATGGGCCTGTTAGGTCACTCTTAGAGCTGCAACAGCTAAGGAAGCAATAGAGTATCTCCCAGCTGTAGCTGTGACAGCTCAGCTTCTCCCTTGTTCTAAGGCTGGTGGCTCAATAAGTAGCTTACAGAACTCACTCAGAAACTGCTGTTCCCTGACATGTCCTCTATTATCTAACACATACTGGCTCAGCAGCACCCTGTAGAATTGCATCAACCTCATGTTTAGGGGGAGATGAGAATTCTTTCCACAATACCTAGGAGGCTGTGAGTCAATGCTGAAGCCCATGTTACTTGGTCTGAGCACAAAATCGAGTTAATTACAGTATGGAGTGATTAAAACCTATTGCTCACAAGCTGAGCTGCTGCTCTGTTCATTTGCATGTGTTTAACCTACCATTGTGGGTGAACAGCTCAGTTTATAAGTTAAATGCAAGTTGAACAGGACTGGATGCTTACACAATCAGAACATCTTGCTGATAAGCATCAACTTCTTAAATAATTGGAACACAGTTGTGAAGTCATTCTGTAAGTGCTCCCAAAATCTTCTTGAAATATGCCGTGAAGGAAGATCTCCTAATCCAAAATCAGAAAGAGCTGCATATAGGGATGTATGAGTAGAGCAAATCAGGGTTTGTGGTTCCATTCCAAGTAGGAAAGGAAGAATATGGCAGTGATCCTGTCCTTTCTGGAGAGAGGTGTCACAGGATTTTGTTCTCCTGAACTGTCTTGCAGCTCCAAGTCTGTGGGAGTCCTTTGAATCTTTTTGTGTGCTGCCTAATTCAAAAGCATGGTAACATAGGTATCATTTTCCTCTGGAGACAAGTAGGAAATGAATTTTCTTTCTCTTCAGGCAAAGTTTTGTTCTTGCTTTGTTTAAAAGAGTAGATTAGGTTGGACTCATTAAATGGACTGCAAAACAGAAAAGCCATTCTAGATTTTTCCCTTTTCTACACTGATTTTCTTTTCTGATGTCTACTTCTCTGTTCTTTGCCAGAACTCTGTATTACAGGGTAAGGTCACAGCTGATTTCTATGTTTATATAGAAACAGGATTTCTGTCAAGACTGTAAGAACTTTGAATATCATTGAAGAAAAAAGTTCTGGAAATCGGGCAGGAATGTGCAGAAGGTTAGGAAGACTCAGTCATAATTGAGTACTAGTTTTGGGCTGCTGTAAGGAAATCTGCTACCCATTGGAATAGATTTAAATTATTTTTCTTTTTTTATTGAAAAAGCAAAGTCAAATAATTCTTCTGTTGTTCTGAATAAGGTGATGAAAGTGTAGCACTGCCCTGGTTATTAGGGGTCTTATAACCCACATTAGAGTGACCGTATGGGGTTGCTGACTTCTGTGGCTTTTTGTTTTGTATTTAGGACCTTAAAACTTCTAGAGGACTTCTTGATGAAATGAAGAAAACAGCAAATAGCAATGCTAAACAGGTAAGACCATGTGTTTGTTTGTTCCTGTTCATGGCCAAGGCTAAATGTTGCTGTGGCACCTTGGCTGCAGGATGGTTTAGTCCACAGCTTTAAGAGATGAAGAGCTGCATACCCTGAGCTGTGGGTCTCGTTTCACTCTGATCTCACACAAACTCTCTTTCAGTCAGTAGTCCCAAGGCAAAATTTCCAGATTTTGGATGGCATTTTAGTTACAGCTGCCGAGATCATGTGCCACAGTGAGAAATGGAAATGAAGACAATAAATGTTTCTACATCACTGAAACAGAAAAAAAAGAGATGAGATTTTTCTTTAATTAGGGTCATTAGGGAATTCTTCTTTTCTTGTGTTGAAGAAATAACATTTCAAAGATTAGGGAGTAATAAGCAGGTCTATAAAAGGAAATAATTTTTTTTAAAAGAAGCAATGAAAATCAGTAATTTTAGGCTTCTGAATAACTGTAAGCACAAGGGATATCAGGTTGGGTTATTTGTGCGTAACATGGGACTTACATGAACAGCAGCACAGAGCAAATGACAGAAGTAAGTATTCCTCCAGAAATTAAGTAACTCTGATTTAAGTTCTGAGACACACACTGAAGTGACTCCATGATTTGGGAGGGAAAAAAAAAAAAGGAAAAAAGTGTCATACATAATAATACAGTACAGTTTTCATAATCATAAATTAAATGGGCGAATTTGAACTGAAGTAGGTAAGTAATAGAACACACTCTCAAGAGAGCTGCTAGATCCCCACAGAACTTATTCTATGAGAGCAGTATTTGCTGTGTTCTGTGCTGTATTCCTTTGTGGATTGCTTTGTGTTGGTGGTAAGGTTTCAAAACCTGTATGGGTTGTGATGTTTGGAGTTGAACTGGGCTATTGTGCTGATACACTGCTTCTCACCTCTATCTTTGTCTGGGCAGAAAATTGGTAGTTTTTTGTATGTTTGCTGTTGAAAAAAGGCATTAAAATTGATGTTCTTCTAAACTGCTTACATCTCCCTGTGTTAGAGGGTATTGTGAAATTACTTGACAAAAATATAATTGCGAAGGACTAATCAGTGGTCTGAACAATTGCCCTGTTTGGAAAGCAGCAGTGATAATGGTGGTAGATACAGCAGTGCACAAATTATCCTTTATTATTTCTTCTCTGGCATTAGGAACTTCTACTGCTGGAAGCATGAGCAGTTTGGCATTATGTGCACCTTCTTGCTGGTATATGAAAAGAATGGGGTGAAGTATTTCAAATCAGGAGTTCTAAAAATGCCTTTTCCTAAAGACAAAGCATTCTATAAGATTCAATACAATTTCAGGGTAATGCTGTTTTCGCTTTTTTATTAACAACACTTTCTCCTCCTGAGTAGTTTGCTTTTAAATCCTGTATAGTAAATACCACACAGATGGTGACAAAGGACTAAAGAAAGAATTGATAAAGTCTGTGAGATGCTCTTAATTTGCTTTCAAAACCAGGAGTTATGTAAATTGTTTGCTTTCTCATTTATTTGCCCAGGTGATTGAATGGGTTTTGGAGAAGACTGGCAAGTAGAGGCACTGTGTGGATTCTATTCACACCTTCCCAGGAGCTGTGGAGACAGAGCACTTGTGACTAGAGAACCATTATACTGCCCAATGCACACACAGATCTGCACACTGGGAGGACTTGGATCAGTGTAATTATAAAGACTCATTCTTCAAGCACAGGAGCAAGGTTGGAAACTTTTTATACTGAAAGTTTTAAATTTTTTTTTAAATGCAAATGAAAAGAGGTTGTATTTTTATTTGTATTTATTATATTTGTTAAAAGGATATAGCTTGACTTGGTTTATAAAGCTTTGTATATTTTTCAACCAGTGTATTTGGTTTTTATATGAATAAAAAACCCCACATATTTAATTTTGATAACTACTACTTTGTTTTACTGTTGCGGTGTGTCCTTTGGGAATGAAGCTTCTGCCCAGACCCCAGTCAGCCTCTCCTGTGGAAAGACTGCTTGGGAGAACTTCAGGCAAAGGAATCAAGCTCACACAACCACACACACCACAGGCCAGCTCAGCAAGGAGAGGCAGGAAGGCCTTGCACTAGATCAGCTCCAGCAGAGTTTATTCCAGGTGCTGAAGGGGGATCCAGGCAAGAGGGCCAGACCCTGTGGTCTGCTGGGTTCAGTGGGGTCTGAGGGCACACGGGCGGTACCGAGGGCAGGGCAGGGGGTCGGTGACCCATAGGGGAGATGGAACTGGACACCCAGGATATCACAGCCAACAGGGAAGTGGGGGAGGGGAAACCCAGGACCACCAGGGGCATGGGGAGAGGAGAGACTGGGATAGAGCACACTGTGCAAGGCACTATGGCAGAGTCTCTTCCTTCAGCCAGGACAGAGGGCTCTATGGTCCGTCTTTCCAGGGTAGAACTCTGGGAAATTCTGTGAGGGGGTGGAGGGATTCCACATTTTACCTTTTTATGTGAAGATCTCTATTCTACTTAATACAGCTTGCTCTTGTATGAACAGCTGTTTACAGCATCAGCCATTAACGTTTTATGCACTAATTAACAACAGTTCCTACTCTGCAGGTGAAAGCAAACATAATCAGAATTTGAATCGTAATTATTTCCGTGTTGTAATAGAAGGAAGGAAAAAAGCATGGCTTGCAACTTGATGCAGGGTCCCATTTAAAGAAAGTTTCTTTGTTTTACTGCTTTGTTTTACAAGCTGAATTTGTGGTATCATTTCCTGCATGCTCTTTGTAACACACCTTAGAAAAGTATCTAAGGAGAGGTGTGAGATTTCTTTTCCTGGAAGAGGAGAAAATCAAAGCAATAGTGGTAATGAGGATGGTGAGAGCTGGAAAAGAGCTGGTGTGCTATACTGAAATGTAAGGGAGAAGAAGAGTTTCTAGCTGTGTTGCAAACACAGTAAAATACTGAATTTGGCCTCAGTTTGTTTAAGTCTCTGGCATGTACCTGGCTGGGGCTAATGTAATTATTCAAGTTAGTATTTTGTTGAGATGATGAGTTCCTACTAAGCTTTCTGTATTAAGGATTTCCTATTTATAATATAAATTAATGGGATTAAAACTGATAGAGATGCAGGGCTATTGTTTGCTATGTTATCCTGGTAGGAAAATAAGCAATACAAATATAAATGAAATATAATGTTGTGGAAAAATAATCAAACTAAACCAAGTGGAGGCTTGACTTAATACTGTAAAATCTATGCTTTCTCTAAAGACCCTTCCTGATTTTGTGATGTGATTCTTTGCTTGATTCTATTTGGTGTAAAGCTGAGCCTTAAGGAGGTCTAACAGGATCTTGAGTTAAACTGTTCTGTTCCTTTGTCCCATGTTTACCATTGTCCTGAACTTTACAAGAAAGTTTCTGGGTGGGTGTGTACTTGATTTAACTGAACTGCAGTAGGAGAGCTCTGAAGTGGTTCTGCTGGGACAGTGGGCTCTCGTGAGTACTGTGTGCATCTAAGCCCAGGACAAACATAACTGCTTGTAAGATGGATAACATTTGTCTGCAGAATGCCACACATCCACAGCATCCCAGTTGTAGTGATTTGGTAAAATAGAAATGCAATGAAGATAGATATTTAAATAATCATTTAATAAGTGCACACAAAATTGCTCCAATGTAATGGTTACTCTGTATAGCTCACATTTCTTTGCATTCAATATAGAAAACAAGAAAGTAATCAAGACATTAACCTTTCTTAAATTCTTATGGTGAATCAAGAAAGACTCTACTTCCAGAGAGAGAAAAACTGTAAGCTGTAGCCTTACCTCTTCAGCCTGAATGCTGATACTTTTGTCTGAATACTAAAGCAAGCCACTGAAAGTTGTATTTTCTACTTAATTTTGGGAAGTTTATATATTTGTAATTAGAAAAACTTTGTAGTTAATAATTATACATAAGTTGAAAAGTAAAAAGTACAGAAGCTCTACATTTCATAAATCCTTGAGGCTGGCTGCCATAAGCAAAGAAAATACCTTCAGGAAAGTAATTAATACTCTGAACTGGTTTTCTTGTACTTCAAGTAGAAGTCAATGGTTATTAGTTTAATTTATTCTGTAGACTCAAAGGCTAGCTTGAAATGATCAGCAGGAAAGCAGTTAGGGAAACACAAGCATTTTGATGTATTGGTTTTTTGCACAATTCCCAGTGCAGAACTAATGCACTGCTACCCGTGTCTCATTTGCTCTTTGTGTTGGTGGCTTTTTAAGGCAAGTGGTAGCTGTTTTATTATTGTGGCTTAATAACACTGTGCCCCATTTAAGCTGTGATAACTGTCCTTGTCCATGCTCTTAACCTACAAAAAAGCAGGCACAATAATTTGACCTGGTCCACTGTAACAGCACTAAACCAGATTAGTTTATATCTGTCGTAGTTCCAAAACCCCACATTGAGAGTTCCTGCAGCACAGCTGATGTGCTGTGACTTAAATGATGCAGAATGGAACATCATTTGCCTCTGAACTTCAAATTATTTTCTTGTTTGTGGCTGCTGAACCCCGAATGCAGTCTGCGTTACGCATATTTTGGGCGCTTGCTTTCATGTTTTTTGCAAGTCAGGGTATAAGTCATATTCACCAGTACACATTTCTGGTTTACCCATAACCCATCCATCCTATATAATAAGCACATAACATAACATAGCATAATATAATAACATCATGTATTATATGCAGAAGCACATCATCCATCCATGTTAGGTGCTTATATTCCCCACAGGAGTGGGGTAAGACAGCAGTGATGTGGTTGTAATTACCTGGTGATATGATTACTTGTAATATTACAGCAATTACATGATTAATATCACTGGGCTACCACAGAACTTAGCTTGGGTACTAATGCTTGTGCAGATTCACAAACTTCTTTGTCCCAATTCCCAATGTAATATATACTGTATTAATAAGTCTCTCTATATAATAAATAGACTCAGTAAATAGATAGTTATCAATCTGCCAGTTTGATTTTTATGGAACATAACATAAATTTAGAAATCAATGGCATTGTAGTGATCTAGAGCACATCATTTCTTTAGGCTCTGATTCTGCTTCCACTGAAACCAAAGAAGCTCCAATTAACTTTTAAGCATGGGTAGGAAGACACTGAGAATGCTTTTGGGTGGAAATCAGATCAATCTCCCCTTGAAATCAGCTGAGCTTCCCAGTGCAAAGAGCTGGATAGAGTGTGTTGCCATGTCCTGTGCGAGGAAGAAATTCTAACAATCTGCACAATGAAAACACTTGTTTTGTTATTTGCAAAGGATCAATTCTAATGGTGTTTGTGGTGGTGATCTGCTTGGTAGCATGTCAAGAGTCTTGTTCTGACTTCTAAAGTACCTTAAGGGAGATGCTGGTTCCACTTGAAGGGCAGGACTATTAGAAACACCAGTATGATTCCCTGAACACAATCAGATCAGCTTTATTATTTTTTTAAACCAACACTTTAGATCACATTTTTCCAATAACATTTTTGTTCCAATACGTATCCCAGTATTTCTCATGGTGAAGCTGCTATACAAACTTTCTGATAAGACCATTCCATTTATAGTCATTATTTTGTGAAAAGAGTGAAACTCTGGAATATCCCTTTTTACGCTTTCCATGAGGCTGTTCTGTCATAACTTGTGTCAGACTGAAAGAAAAGGCTTAAATTCCCACAGTTAGCTTTTCTATTTGGGCCACTAAGTTAAGAATTAAAGGAGAAAAAAAATCTCTTTTCCCATACCCATTCATAAGAGAAAAAAGGCACATGTTGGCCTCAGTCCTTGAATGCAGAAGCTTGAGCAGAAATTTCTGCTTTTTCTTAATTTTTTTTAAGTCTTCTGTTACCACCTAGTCCAGTATAAGTGACAAAGCATTGCAACTTCAGCAGAGATGTCTGAACGACCTGCCCTGAAACATCCCTGTGGGATTTCAGGGGTTTTTTTTAAATATTTTAAGTTTTTAATTCATTCCACCAATGCAATTAACAGTTCTCTCAAGTAACAGAATTCTTAACAGAAGCACTAAAGTTTAAATGTATTTCTCCCAGCCCAAAAACCAAAGGACAGCCTTCCAGATAGTTTGTCTGGATACAAAGTAAGCTCACCTCACAAAAATCCAGTAAATGACTTTATTAAATATATCTTTTCCTCTAAAATATAAATATTCACTATACTCTTATAAATGTGGAGTAGGTTCATATTTCATTTGTCTATCCCATCCAAATATGAATCAGTCCAAAATCTGAAAATGAAGAAATAGATTCTGTAATTATCATTTTTTTTCTATAAATATATATAATATGAATTTTCTTTGCAAACTGCTTAGTTATTCATTTAGACTTCATATAGTACTGAGCACCTTAGATTACATTTTGTGTCATTTAATTGTTGGCACTAATATAGGAATTTGTAATATTTACAATGCACATACATGTTAGGTATAACATTCCAGTGATTTGTAAGTGTTAAAAGGAAGAAGGAAATAGTGCAGTATAGTTTACATATGTATTTAACCTACCCCCCCAAAATGCAAGTTTTCACTTCAACCTCTGGAACTTTTATAGGAGCCTGTCTCCAAATTTTTAAGTTATACTTTGGAACAGCAATAAAAATGTCCTGAACTGGTTTTTGAAGACTTCACACAACAGTTTCCTTGATAAGGTGACATGAGCTCCTCCTCAGAGCCCTGTCCCCCTGCGTACCGACTGCTCTCAGCTTCTCAGATCTCTCCTAGAAGCTTCCGAGCCCAAGGAGTCTCAGATAACTGCCACAGAAAGTTGTGTGAATGGCAGTGGTCACTAAATGAGAAATCTCCATCTGGAAATTACTGGTAAGTTATGTAACATGTTACCTCCTACCTTGTTAATTTACACGAGGAATCAATTTTTAAGTGCAAGTACCATGACAATAAAACGAAAGTGCAGAGCTGGGTGGATCCCTCCCTGGCGTGCCTTTGACTGGTGAGAGGTGCTGGGAGTGGGGCTGCTCTTCCAATGGGGCATTGAGCTGTTCTTCAGTTATTATTTTCTGTATTTATGAATTCAGCCCATCATCCTAATATTTTAATTGGTTTTGATGATTAAGATACCTATGGAAATCACTGTGTTCTTATGCTGTGAATAGACAGGATGACTTATGCTTAACTCTCAAACTTAGCTTAAAAACAACATGGAACCAAAATGTGGTGTTTATTTTCCCCTTTGCCAGCCAAGTGATGCTAAGTTGAAATCTGTGTGCTTTCTTAGGAATAAAATAAATGTAATATGAAAACTGAACATCCACAAATACTGAGTATATTACTACCTGTACATGACTGTATATTGTTTCCTGTCCTTCAAAGTGTGAATTTAGGGCAAAACTCTAAAAGCAGACAAAACCCCACCCCTGTATGAAGCTGTTCTTTTTGCAAAGGAAGAATAACATAAGTGGCATCCCTGTTTTGCTTCTTCCTATTCCCACCAGATCACATGATGCCAGTTTTTTACTTCCAGGTGCAAGCTGTGTATATCCTCTCTGGTGCTGAAGGTCAGTGTTCCTGCCTGCTTTTTGCTGCTCAAGTAGCTGTGAATAAGGCTAAAACTCAGTGAATCACATTTTGAGTCACAACAGTAAGCTGTGGTGCAGAACAGTCACCAGTAAGTTGTTGTTCATGGAGATGAACATCTTGTATTTCCCCAGCAAGAAATTTGGTCTTGCCAAGTCATGCCCATAGGGGCAGTTCCATGCCAAGGAGTGCAGCTCATGTTCCTGTCCTGGCGTATGTTTCTCACTGTTGTGGAGCTGCTTCAATAAATTTTTCAAAAACTCGTAAAATCAAGTCTTCCTCCTTCCCTATGTTTGTTCTTCTATGAATACCACACAACCAGCCTTGTCTGAGCAAAGGAAGGTGACTCAGAAGGGGTAGAAGGACAGAATCTTAGTATGGCTTTCTGCTGGAAAACTGCCATGGAGATATGCTGGCAGAAGCATCATCATGCCTCAGAATGGATTCAGGTAACTTTTACCTGAGCTGGGGCTCCCAGATAGCTGAAACTTATTAAGCTATTCTGGGAAGTCACTATAAAAATATATCCTGTGTTCATTAACAAAGGACACTCCTGCCTGTGCCCCCCTGACATCCTTAGGGCTGGTCCTGCTTTGGCTCCATCACTAAGGATGTGGGTGACATGTGGTTACTGCTAAATGTGAAACTGCCCCTGGCAAGGGCCCTCCAGCTGTTACCTGAGCACAGCTGGATTGCTTCACAGTGTCCAAGTCAAAGGTATTTGCAGGTTCTGCTGGGTATTCATGCAAGAGGTTCTGGCAATGCTCCAAAAGAAAAATCTTCTGTAAGAAGTGCACAGATTATAACTGAAAGAACTTTTTACTTTCAGGTGATGGGACAATCTTTAAAAGATTTCTCCCCAACCAACCTTGGCTTGCATCACAATCAACAAGTGCTCTTGCCTGCATAGCCCTTTACTTTATATAGACATTGAAATAGGCACAATTTATGATTCTGAAACGTTTACATGTGTGGTACTACACACTTTTACGGTCTCATATGGGATTTTAAAATCCCATTATTTACAATGAAATCCCCCGTCTTCCTTGTCATGCCATCTCTTTAGGTGGTCAAAATGAAACCTGGGCCTTGGAGAACTGCGGAAATGACCAATGCCCAGTCCTGAGTTCCAGCTGGTGTCTGCTGCCAGCTGGAACAGGTTGCTGCTGTTCACTGTACTTCAGATTAGTCTGGTTACCCCATCTCTCTTCGAAGAAACAGATGGATCCCACTTATGCCACCAAGCCCAGTCTTGTGATCTTTGCTGACAGGAAGGAATGAATGATGAAAACAATTGGTTTTGGACAGGAATGAAGGTCCAGTTGCTGAAAGAACAGAAAAAAAAAAAAAATCAAGCTCAGAATTATAGCTCAAACAAGAAATCATTTACTGCGTACTCAAACTTCTGTCTGGTATTTTGAACAGGCTTCCATTAATAACAAGCCTTCTCTACACCATATTGTTTTTCCGTTGCATTCAGCTGCATATATTTAGGTTACTAAAACTAATAAGCATCTTGAAAGCAGGTGAGATCCTGGTGCCCCTGGCCTTGTATCTGAGCAGCAGAAAACTGAGTCAGATGCTGCGAGCACTTTTCCAAGAGGCTCAACCCCAACTTTTTTGGCCATTTCTGCCTGGGATGGTATGGGACTGCTCTGTTGCAGTTCCGTAGTTGTGGTTCAGATGATCTCACCACACACTTGAGAAGCATGACAGGCTTGTCAGGGTCACATCACAACAAACCACATTTGCCTTCCATGGTGGTGCATTCTGCCCTGCTTCCTCCTTTTTCCAGGCTGCACTGCAATCTGAGAAACGCTCGTTAGGCCTGGCCTTGAAAAGCCGCACCTGGGCTCATCCCTTCTTGAGCTTATCAGAAACATCCGCCTGCTCCCAGGAATTACTGCTGTCTAAGGATTCCTGTTTTCCTTATGAACAACCTTGGAAACTATTTTCCTTGCCTGAATGGCACAACATTCCTGTTCTCACACTTTCAAAGAAAGTGCCAACCCAAACTGTGGCCAGGATGAAACACTTATGACTAAAGCTGACTCTCTTGTGACCCTATAAACAGNCAACTAAAGCTGACTCTCTCTGTAAACAGCTGTCCAAATGAGACCCTTTGAGCTCTCCTGAACTGCAGCAGGCTGTGACCAGCACCTCCCTCTGAGCAGGGCCTCTCAGAGCCAGAGAACTCTCAGGGTTGCTGTACTTGGAGGATCACCAAACAACGAGTCCTGGGCTGGTACCCTCACTCCTCGAGGCCTGACCCTTTGCCCATTGAGAGATGCAAAAGCATCCGAAGTGAGTGTTTCCCTGCGCTCTGAGGGGAATTTTTCACAGGTACCTTGCTTCCACTGACTCTTTCTCTCTGTGTGCATGCACCTGTGTATATGCTTTGGCTAATCTGGGAAAGTGCTGTTTTCTTAGATGTTTAAGAACCTAAGATATCTCAATAAGTTAGGCCTGTAAGTAAGGTTAAGTCATAAGTTGTAAGCCAAGTTAAATCCTGCTGAGTGTTGTTCTTCTATTGAGTAGCTAAATTCAACTTTGAAGTCATAGGTTGGGTTAAATGCTATTATTCCTCTGTCAAATTGTTAAGTTAGGTATAAGTTAAGTGTTGTTCCTTTGTTAAATTGTTAGGTTTAAGGTATAAATTAAGTTAAAGTACTGTGAAGTTTGAGTGCTGTTAAGTTTTTAGACTGTGTTCCTTTTTATCTTTGCCCTCACTATCCTTTTGATATGCACACCTTAACATATACACACAAGCCCCATAGATCTCAGTTAATTTCTGTTTTGATTGCCTGGATTTTGACTGCCTGGTTTTGTTGTTGCTTTGTTTCCTTGGTGTGCCTTAATTGTCCTGTAGGCAGTAGAGTGAACCTTGCCAACGAACTCTGTCATGCTGTTGCTAAATATTAAATCTTGTTTTTTTGCTGATGACCTTGCTGGTGATTTTTTAAGTCATCTCAAACACTTGTTCATAAGACCTTTCCAGCAGTCATGAATCAACTCTATTAGACAGCTAGTAAGAAATTCCCTTCAAAAGCCTGACAATAAGCAGTTTGCAAAGTATATGTTAACAAAGATGATGTTTAGAATTAAGCACCCACCATGTTTAGGAACTGCTGAAAAAATCTGGAAGGAAAAACCATGTTTACATTAATAATCAATGGATTTAAACTGCTTACTGGAATATGTGCCTTATTTTTAGGCATTGTGACAGCTTAGGGGCCTACACAGTTTGCACAACATCTGTAGCTTTTTTTTTCAGCAACTACGTGTTCAAAACCACCCAAAAACATAGCTTTTTGTCGTAACATGAAGTCCCTACTTGTACATTGGAATTAATAAGGTCTCATTCTTAAGTTCTTTCACCCTCAGCAATTTAAAAAAAACTAAACGGATACATACAAAAATTTTATCATCTGGCTATTTAGAGGTACAGTTTTTTCTTAAATATGACAAATCCTTCATCTCTCTTTGTATGGTTTTACAATTTTAACTGTCTTTTTAGTTTATCTCCTTCTAAAGCTTGATCATCATGCTGTGCTAGAAAGCACAGTGTCTAAATACTGGTACTGGAACCTGGTACTGGCTGACTGATAGAAGGGAACAGAATGGAATTAAGTATTTCAGTTGGAAGGGGCCCACAGTGCTCATCTAATACAACTTCCATTAGTGCTTCTCCACCCCCATAGCCTGTAGGACAACCAAAGAGACAGTAACATGCATCCCTTTGCTAAACACAGTACTTACAATTTCTCCATCTTTTTCTCCAAAGTCTAAATAAAGCATCCTTATCCCATCATCTGAGGACATTTTCAGTTTTTCGTAGGGATATTGTGCAATTATCTTGGAGAAGGCACCATCTTGTGGTTCGGTTGTAAGAGAGAATCCATGTTCATAATGGATGGTCAAGCGGCACTCCTGGCTTTTGTATGTGCAAGCTGGAGAAGAAATCAAAATTTAGTCTCTCACATTCTTAAAAGCAGTTCTTCATGTTGCATCATACATCTACATGCTGACAAAAACCAGTGTACTGAAGTTTAAGAAGGCTCAGACTGGTGTTTCCTCCTTCCAAACCTTGACAAAGTCACAACTGCTCTTCTGGCACCTGACAGACACAGCCAGAATCAATAAACACAGCACACAATGCATGAGAAAATTAGGAGTTGTAAAGGGTTTCCCTAAAGTATTTTGACAAAGATGAAGACACTCCTGAGTCCTCATTAGTGTCGTGGTAATTGAAAAAGGGCCCAGATAATTGTATGTAATAGCTACTGCAGCAGAAAGTCTGCATCTTCCCCTCAGCTCTGAAATAGAGGCCATGATCCAAATTAAAGAATGAAGAGTTTTGGAGTTCACATCCCAAATGCACTATTCCATCACTTTCTTGGAACAATTCTACCAAGAAGGATCCTTGGCAGTGGGATAAAAGCACTGTGATAAAAGAAGGGGCTGATGCCCTTCTTCTTTTGGAAAGAATGGCATCTATGTCACGGTACCAAGGATATGGACCTGTTCTCGAGCGGGTTCCCACTGAGCTCTCTGGCTGCTTTGCAGATCCTCAAAGAGGATCCTCACAGAGCATCCTGAGCTCCCTGTGGGGCCTGGCAGCTGACAAACAGCCATGTAGCTCTACCTGAGCTTTGTGAAACAAGAACTGCCCTTTGGCATGGCTGGATTTGTGCTGTGACTCCTGCTCTCACGTTTTTAGGAAATGAGTGGAGATAGAATTCAACATTAACACCCTGCCAGTTGTAGGACTAGCAGGGGAAGGACTAGGGGCACTCGAGAAAGGCCCAGCCTCAAACCCCAGAGCTACCCCAGGCTTGCAGCTACCTGGCCAAACAGGGCATCACTCCAGAGCATCTGCAGCCAAGTACTTTTAATTCCAATGGATTTTGCATGTACAGAAGCACTGAGAAGTGACACTCTGATGTTGAGGGAAGAAAATTACTACCCATCAAAATGTGGTTATTAGACTGGTTTGTGGTTTTTTACTCTCCTCTAGTGTGTAGAGCTGGGTGAATAAATGACCAATTCATACTTGTAAATGTGCCAGTCCTCTTCTGCCTCCTTCCTCAGCAGGAGAAACTCCTGCTAGGCTCTCAGGAGCTTCCTGAATCTCAGAAAAATACTCTTTTCTAGGGGTTTCTGGACAAACTTCTGACAATCACTCCTCTGTGACATGCAGGCCTACATGGCTGACTGCAGACTTGTTTCTGAAACAACATGCTGAAAACAAACCCAAAAGCCAGTATGACAATGAGTGTGTCACTGGACACAGGTACCACAGCAGCTGGGACTGGCTCAGAACCTGACAGTATTTTAAACAAGTAGAATCCTAAACATGCCCATTTTTAAAATAAATCACCTCTAGCAGAGGGACCTTGAACTGCCACGAGTGTCACGGGAGGGGTGTGGAGGTGTGGAAATGGTGGTGCTGCAGGTGTTACTCACATGTGGTGATTTCTGTGATGAGCTCTGCAGAATTGTGGCAGCCCTGCACGACACTCCTCGTCCACAATGAGAGGTCTCGACTGGTCTCAGTCCTGAACAGATGAGTTTCAATCCCTTGTCTTGTACCAGTACGAGTTGCAAAAGACAAATCCACCCCTGACTTTGGTGAGCCTTTTCCTGGGCCAGAGTGAACCAACCTGCAATTAGATTTGAAAACACATCAGGAAATTCTAACAACAGTGCACTGCACCAAAATCCCCACCTGAGCACAGCTCTGCTCTACACATTCCTAATACACGTGGTTGGGAGCATAACTCTCTTCTCCTCTATATTCTCTCAGAAGGGTGAAGGTCCAAGGCAGTGAGCACAGAAGCAGCTGGACACACAGGTGATGGCATGGATGTCCCCAAATTACTTAATGAATTCTTCAAAACATCCCTTTGGATGAAGAATTGAGAGAAGTTCCTGGCTGGTCTGTGGTGATGGAATCTGGTCCACAGATACAAACGCTGACTCAAGGAAACTGAATCCAACTTCCACGGTGAAGCAGCATTTGCTCTAAAGCTTAAACATCTGCTGTCAACTTCAATGATAAATACTGTTGAATAAAGTATGAAGCTCTGTAAAATATATAGATGCCAAAGTACTGTCTTGTACTTACTTTTCCCATAACGAACCTGTAAAATTCAAAATGTTGCAGCTACTTGTAATCTGAAATTCTCTCACATTTGTCTGCAATTAACGTTATTTTGCCCAGCATCAACAGCTGATCTCCTGTGGCTGGGAAAGGTTTGTTCATCTGGCCAAACAAAAATCGCAGGGAATATTTTTGAGTGAGAAAATCAATAACTCATAAAAATTAATTCTTCCTTAAATCTGCCCTTTTATGTTTTGGGGTTTTTTCCCCTCTAAAAGTATGGACAGTCAACACAGAATTCACTCAGGGACACAACACTGATTCATCTGAAAAGAATAATCCAGGGAAGCTCATCACTCTGAGATTCAGAGACCAACTCTCAGAGGTAATCACAAAATGAAATTTGTCTGAAAAGCTTATTTCTTGTGCCTTCTGTTTTTCTTTCTATAGGCAGACAATATAGTTCACAGGAGTATATGAAGTATTTGGCATGGTAGTAGAACACTTGTGCTAAAGGATAAAACATTAGATTAAACTAATCTACTGAGTACTAATTTACCCTCAAATTATTGTTTCGCATCAGCAAGAATAGTTGCCTGTTAGCTGACACTGTACAGATATACCACCAAACAAGGATGTTTAAGTAAAAAAGAAAAAATCAGAAAGGAAAGAAAAAGCACAACTTTAGCTTTTCAATTATTGAAACACCAGCCACAGGGCATCTGAAATTTTCCCCAATTCCCCAACAGTCCATGCTGACATTTGGGATGCACATTGTGGCAAACAGATACACCCTTCTTTCATACTCCATTAGAAGGTTTGCAAGATTTGTTCAAGCTCAAGTTCATGGAAACTTTACTTTGATTTTGAGAATCCACCTTGATTTTATGGTCCTAAGAGCTCCTGGGAAGTGAGACACAGAATATCCTGGTCAGAGATGCCCTCCCCTGTCTGGGCAGGACAAGAAGGGCTGTTTTCCCTCTAGAAAGGCTGAGTTAATGCCCCACTCAGCTTTGATACTCATGGCCTCCTATCTGTTCTACAGGCAGATTTTGCAGCCAGGAACTGAGTGGCAAACAAGCAGCCCAAAAATTTTAATTCCCTTTTATTTGGTGTGAGAGGGTACAAACTCTGAGGAGAAGCCACATCTTGATAATTAAGGCAGGAATCAGGGAACTGAAATCTCCAGTGACATCTGCTGCTGTCTGTCCCTGGCTGGTCACCCAAGCACAGGCACAGCCACTGCTCTCATGCTGCCTTTGGCTACTGGGCTGTGGAAAAGCAGCCTGGAAAATCACATCAAGTTTGTCATTAGAAATAAAACTATTCCACCTTTTTCCTGGGTCACCTCCTTTATGCAGTGCTCATCAGCTGTACTAAAAATCACTTTCTATTACTTATGTTACTGAATACAAAACAAACAGATGGTTCCAATGTTTGATTTCCTTCCAAAACACACAGCACCACCACCCACTCTGCCACTCCTTCATGCCGTATCCATAGGACTGTATTGTAGGTTTTTCAGCATATGGATAGAATGAAGATGTACTTTACAAATTAAAGTATATGAACACATCCAACATTGATTCTTGCCTGCCTTTCCTTATTATCTTCTCAGTATTAAAAATCCAGTTTCACTATTTAAAAATGCTTTTCCATCAAGCAACTCCAGATCATGCTTTGGAAAATCACACACTTAAACATGAACTAGACAGACATGCAGGAGGACATTTGAAAGTATTTGTGTACCAGCTGTCAGTACTGAGGTATTTGGGTACAGGTCAAAGGATTCCCATGCTTTAATAAAGTTGCATTAATGTGGGTCATTTCATAGAAGGTGTTTTATCCTAAAAATACCTTAAAAGGCAAAAAATAGCCTTAGAAACCTCACAGAATCTTGCCCTCTCTCCTGCCTCCCATCATCCTGACTGCAGGGGAGGGGGTGTGTGTGTGGTGTGTGCTGCACCCCAGAGCCGAAGAAGGACTCGGCTCTGGTAATATTTACCCAAGCCCTTGAAGGTTGTTCTGCTCCGTGGAGCTTTCAGGGCGAATCTGCGAGCTCCGGAGCCCGAGAACGGAGCCCGAGCGCCGGAGGCTCCTGCGGGCACGGGCAGAGCCGCGAGAGGGCAGGAGAAGGCTGGGCACGGCCGGCTGTGCCCGCACGGCGCGCACGGAACGCAGCGCCTGGAAAACGCTCCCGGGAGCCAGGGAGGCACTTCCGATCTTCTCTCATTTCTCCCTTGTCTCTCTATATTTCGGGGACCTTTTTAACCTTATTCTTTGCAAATGCGTGATAGCAGGATGGGTATGGTCTAACATGAAGTGCTGGTGCAGGGTGAGCTGCACTGGGACCTGCGTCTCATCGTAATGCTATGGGAAGAGTTTCAACAATTTACTGCAACAGCCAGATCTAATGGTCTCTTCAGAAAGGACACTGAAACCAGCACTGACATTCAAAGGAAGCCTTCAGCTGCTCACTTGAGATTTAGCTCAGAAGAGACCACGTACAAGCGCATCAACCCTCGTGCAGCTCTGCTGGTTACAACACCACTGCCATCTGACCTTTCCTACAGCACCCTGACTTAGCACTTGAAACCTGCCCTGGAATGGCTGTACTCCTTGGAAACCTATTCATTAAACCTAAAACTTAAACCCAAACACTCCCAATTCATCAGCGTGGAGGCAGCCACAGTCCCCCTCACTGCCTTGGGAAGACGAGCTGAGAGCTTGCACAGCACCTCCCGCACCTTCTTGGGGCTCTCAGGGCACCCACTCTGCCTGTCCCTCTGCCCACCTGCCCAGATGACTAATCAGTGCCCAAACTCCTTCCCCATTTTTTCCATGTCATTAGCTATCAAACTGCTTTAATACTTTCTCGTTACAGACCTTTCTCAGTTAGTTTGTAACAGAGAGTTACAAACTGTAACTCTCATTACACTTACAGACCTTTTTAAAGACAAAGCCTCTTACTTGATCCTTAATCAGACCCCAGTACGGGCTGCTTTTATTTTTTCCCTTCCTTTCATATCTGGCTATGATAGATAATGGAATTTGATTGCAAACATGTAAGATGCAATTACTTAAGCCCCATTCCCATGCTAGAGGGAGGCACTGTTACTCAGGCATAAGGAAACACTGAAACAGAGATTATGACAGAAAGGTCCTTGGAGTCAGGGCTGTGTGCCAGCTGCTGTGCCTCCCCGTGCAGAGATTTAAGGGAACAACTTAAATCTGATCTCAGTTTTATTTCAGCTATTATTTATATTCCATGCAAAGCTGGAAAAGACTGACTGGAAAATACTTTTAGGTCTTAATGGCATCCATAGGTTGTAGGCAAACTTATCAACAAACAAGAAGGGCATGTTGAAATTTTCTTGTTAAAGGACTGTGAGAAGATTGTAATCGTTCTACCACTTTCCAATTTTCTCTGCTCATTATGTCTTGGGTAGATTAAGCATGACTCTGTACAGTATCTGGCACTGAAGTTTTCCAGTTTCAGCAGCTTTTCAAATATGCATTAGCTAAGCAAAAATGTTTTCCCAAGGACTCATAAAAATCTGAAAGATGGGAGCAGCTAAGATTACAACATGTGCTCTGCAGACTTTCCAGGTGAAAAGTTCTAAATTGCACTGATCAATGCACAGAGGGGATTAAAAAACTTGTCACGAGGAGGGGAACCACTGACCGAGAATGAACACAGCAGTCAATACCAATAGAAAACCTGGTGTATTTTTTTGCTATAACTGTACTCACTGTGGCAGATCATAAAAGCGTGATTCTGCAGTTTTAATCAAAATCATCCAAAACAGTAGATGTTATGATTTAGGGAATCTGTCCATTTATGGAATCTGCTGTATATGTGTATTTATCACGTTGTGACTCCATTCTGAATGCCAAAATCTGTATAGCTGTTGTCTTTTTATCTGGGTGTTACATTCAGTGACAGTAGTAAGAAATCACAGAAATAGGGCTGGAATGGTTGTCAGGAGGTCACCCAGCACATCCCCCTTCACAGAGCAGGGCAAACTGTGCTGTGTGTCACCCATCCTTCAGTGTCTGCAGTGATGAGGACTGCACACCTTTCCCAGAGAATCTAAACCAGTACCTCACCAATTCCCTGCCACAAGTGCAGTCAGTTATGTCCTGTTGTGTTCAGGAGGCATCCAGAAAAGATAGTCCCCTGTCCTCCTTGTGTCTTATCTCATATCTGAAAACTATTGACATGTTTTCCATGGACTTCTCTAGATTAAGCTACTAAAGTTTCTGAAGTATTCCCCTCCTGATAGTGTTTCTATGTTATATATTTGCATTGCTTTCTTCTAGACCTTCCACAGTTAACTGGCATCTTTTTGGAAGTGCAGTGCCTCTCATGAACGTGAAGTATCACCCGAGGCCTTACTCATTATTTGTAGTTAGATATGATTACCACATCTGCCCAAAACGGAACACTTCTGCTATAACCCAAGATGATTGTCCTCATTTTCCCCTCTCAAAAACATAAGACCTTAGGTTCTTCAGATTCAAGCAATTTTATCACAGTGCTCAGGTGCTTCCTGGCAGAGCAACCACTTTGTTGCTCATATTCCACCCCAAAACAGCAGAGGTGATTATCCCCCAGCACTGAACTTTGCATCTGTCCTTTCTGAATTGCACCCTGGCTTTCTTACAGACCATCCTGGCTTGCTTTCTTCCCAGTCTGTAAAGATCCTTCAGCAGCCTGACACATGTGCTGTGCTACTTCCCATTCCCCTCCAGCATGAAGATCAATGTTTTCCACTCAGGAAGGTATCCCATCAGACAAGATGACCATCCCCACCCAAGGCAAGTCTGTCTGCTACCCAATGTGACCTCTTGAGAAAAAATAATTAAGTAACAGGCCCCAAGATGTGGACTTGGATTGTTTGATGCAGTAAATTGGTCTCACTGATGATGGGAGCTGGTGAGACTCAGCAAGGAGTTGACTTTACATATGATGACATGTGGCCAGGAAGGGGCAGGGTGCACTACAAGATACCCAGTCACTTTAAGGAGGATCTGAGCTCATGTAAAAATGAAACCCCCAAAAAAGGGGGAGGAAATGCATCACCTTCTGCTGGGGTGCTATTGCTCCTTAAACTCAAAGCATAGTGACACAGCTGGACACAGGCTGCAATACTTTACCCAGCTTTCCCTGGGACTTGTCACCTAGAATTGTCAACATCCAGCACTATACCATGCAACAGACTGCAAGCTGCAAAGCCGGTGTCTCTCACCCCAAGTTAGGGTAACAAGGGGGAGTCAGAAGGTGGCTTCCCAGGAAGTCTGAAAGCCCCATCATGGGTAGGTAGACTGGGACAACCAATCATCAGTGTAAATCAGTGAGTTCTTTTTTTTTTTTTTTTAATACAATGACTTCGCAGCAAAGCGTCAGTTCATTTAGGGAGAGACAGAGAACAAAAATTAACTAATGAGAGTGCAGGAAGAGACCCACTGCTTCTGGCTGGGGCAACCAGGCCTTCTGAATGGAAACTCATTGAAAATGGTATAATAGAGGCCTGTGGCAAGGCTGAAACAAGGAACAACAGCTCTTTCTCAAGCCCTTTGACCATACTGGCAGAGAAACACAATTAAGACTCACATCAAGAAGCACAGACTGTTTCCACTGCATAAAGGCAACCATGGGAAAGCTCTCTCTGAATTAGTGTTAATGGATACCTTCAAAATAATGCAAATGTTTATTTCTAACCTAGATTCAAGAATGTGCCTTCCAAATTTACCATTTTAAGCTAAAAAGCACCAGGAATTAATTTGCTACAGCAGGAACAGCAGCTGTGCTGAAAGTGCCCCCATCACATGTGGAACCCTCCAAAAGACCCAAACTAGTGGTGCAGAACTGCCACAGCAGAACATTCAGCTTAGAGCAAAAAGTTCACTTTTTTCCAGCCTGGAGGAGCAGCTGGAAGTGGGAGTGTTTCTGCCAAGCTCAGAGGTCTGCACACTGAGATAGGAATCTCAGGAGATTGAGCTCTCAGCTTTTTCAGCACTCCTGCCTCTGTATCCAGGCCAAGTGGCCACGTCTGGAATCCCCACGAGTTTCTGGTCATCAGCCTCAGCCAGAACTTGAAATGGAGGAGAAGAGAGGAGTTAAGCACAGCACATCAGCCCACTGAAGAAGAACCTGCTTCTCCAACCACATTTCAAGTGTGACTACAGCTGTGTACCAGCTCTGCCTGTTCCTGGCTGACTCAGCTCCTGAAACCTGCCATGATAAAAAAGCAAAGGTACCTGGTGGCGAGCAGGGGGTAGGTATGCACAGGGCTGAACCAGGCTTCCTTCATCCGTGGCATGCTCTCATATATTAAGAGGTCTTTCTCTGTCAAAACCACTAACACTGGCTTCCAGTGCTTCTCATTGTCTCCTGGCACCTGGAAAAGAGCAAAGCCTCAGTGAAACAAGAGACAAAGCTACCACCATTGAAAGCCAGATGAGACAAACATGTTGAGTTCTGGGTGAAAAAAGGAACACAAGAGAGTTTTACTTCTCCAGCTTTCTGACATCTCTCACCTGAATTTATAATCAGATGCAGCAGAAATGGAGTAACGTGCAAAGCCATCTGCTGCTACCATTACCACTGCCATTTCCAGCCTTCCTTTACTACAGGCTACTCCATAAATGCAGTATTGTTAGAACACTGAGGTGGAGCTGGCTGTTAGCTAGCTGTGGTAGGCATGAAAGGACCTTAAATGTATATTTATAATCTGCACCATTCATGTATAGCTGGCACACTAACCTGAGTCCTGGACACTGCTGCTGCTGTTTCTGTTTAAAAAAGCTGCAACATCACCACTATTAAAGAGTGATAGGTAGGAAAAACTAGTGGTTTGGGAGTAGATTTTTTTTCCTCAGCAGTTCACTTTTTTTTTGCTTCTCTTTCCTTCATACCATTCTTCCAGTTTTAGAAATGCCTTTATAAAGAGATCCAACCTAAATGTGGGGTTGATCTCAAGCATTGACTCGTGACGGATCTGCCTTCACATTTCAAACCTGTCTGTCAAAGATGTCTAAAGACTGGAGCATCAGAACCCTTTACTGGCTGCAGAATCCAGATGTGGAATTATATTTTGCAGGTTAGATGTGTGATGTCCACATGGCAACACAATTATTGTTATGAGGACTAAGTACGGATCCTGGTTTTTACTTCTTCTACTCTGGCAGCATAGAAGGGTCTTAAAATAGTTGGGAATATGAAAGGATCTTTGTTTCAAGTAAGAATGAAGCTCTTCCAGTGACAAACTAATAATTTTCCTTTTGGTGCACATAAAGAAAAAGAAACACTGGTCCACAGTAACACCCACAACAGCCATACTTTCAAACACAAACACCTTGGCTTGGGTGCTAAAAGGAATGAAACAAATCTGAAATTCACCAGAGAATCTGCTTGTCTTCATGACTCCTCCACTAAAACCTCTTCTGGGATAGAGAAGCAGCTGTCTGTGCTGTTCTGTGGTTGATGCCAGCCCACTTGCCATGGGCATGTGTACTGGGCACATGTTTGGGTGGAGAAACACACAAAGGGATCAAAGTTTGGCCAGGCTGGGAGTGGCACTCAGGTATGATATTCAGAACCACATTTGAAACGTATTTTATACAAAGACAGGCTCCAACAAATTTCTAAACCCTAAAGGGCTTTCAAGACCAATGTAACACACCTTTCCATCAGAACACCAATGTCCAAAAGCAGATCTCAAACTAAGTTTTTTGGCTTGTGTAATTTTTAAGATGTATTTCTCCCTCTGAAACAAGCTTTTCCAATGATCATATTCCTGTTTACAGCATTACTTGCTCATTGGTTGTTCATGTCTTTTGAAGTCATAAACAGTTCATCCTTTCAATTTCTGCAGAACCATTAAAACTTACTTACAATTTTCTTGTGGTGACAGTTTCTTGAAACACAACCTTTCATTTTTTTAATAGGACTGAATGAAGAAGTCACATAATTAACGCACCTATTACTACACTCACAAAAAAATGCAAAATCCAGTTTTCTCACAGTCCATGCACCATGAAAATATTCACATGAGCAAAAACATCCTCAGCTTCTTAAACCACAGCTATTAACTACAGTTAACACCCCAGCTCCTAGCGTGGGAATACAGAAATGAGTGTCACAGTTAATATTAACATTCAGTAAATGTTAATGTTAACATTTAATTTTTAAACACACCTCACCTGTGTTCTTTAACTAGAAAGACTTTAGTACATACTTTTGAAGATTTCCAGAAAAGAAAAAGGAAGATAAATATGAAATCTCTGTGACCACAAGCAATCTAAAGATTATGGGAAGCTGTCCATAGTTTTCTGCACAACCATCCTGCCTGTGTAACATTTTCAACCACATGTTTTGCTATCAGGTGGCTGGTCAGTCAACAGTGACTTCAGAAACTCTGGGAAACACTGTTCCCTGTAAAGCAATTACAAGAAAGAGAATAAAACTGACTTTGCCAGCTGGTCCCACAACTCTTTGCTGGGCAGCTGTAAACGTTAGGAGACAGAATTTCCAGCATGAATCCTGAAGGTAATGACCTGCACTGTGAAGCCCACAGCTTTGCCCCAGTCCTTCCCAACAGCAGGGTGACTGTGGAGAAGATGTGCCTTGGTCATAAGGTATTGAAGATTTTTCTCAAGAATAAGTGACCTTACACTACCTCTCCTTGTAGGATGCATCCCTTGTTTGTAGGGTGTGTACTGGGAAGAGGCGAGGAGAATGATGTTTGCCTGTGTTCTGCTCTGAAGCCCTCCCCAGTGAGAAGGGCCTTGCAATACACACACTTTTAAGCACAGTTTTTAAACCTTACTGGGACCATAGCTGCCTCACTGATGAGGAAAGCTGGTGTAAGCAACAATGCTGCTATTTCAGATCTGAAGAAGGATTTGTGTGCCTGAAAGCCTGTTTTTTCCCAACAGTAACAGCTGATCTAATAAAAGACAGTGCCTTGCCTTAAAAACCTTGAATGGCGTCACTGTTCCCTTATTTTGTAGGGTTTGGATCAGGCTGTAACAGCTGATGCCATGCTGTTCAACAGACAGTTGGCACTTCTGGAAGATGTCAAAGAGAATATGCTGTCCTGTAAATGGTAATAGCAAATTTTACCAAGGAAGAAGAGAGGCTGCAAATACACCATTAGCCTACAGGGCACGTTCATCACAAATCAGCAGGGGAAATTAATCCAGACCAACAAGTGGCATACCAAGCATGGGTATAATAGGAAATTACAAAACAAAAGCAAAAAACATGCTGCTTATGGGCAGCTAAGTGAAGGATTTGTTCAAGTTTTAAAGGTTTTAATATCTGACATACCATAAAGATAACATGAAATGCCGGTGTAAGAGCAAATTTAAATATCATTTGAGATACATTTTAGAGGCACGGTTTTAGACAATGACTAGGGCCAGCTCCTTAGCCAGAATGTAGCAGAATTCTGGCACTTGCACTACAGTTTCTTTGCTCCAGTTCCCACTTGTACATGTACAATTCAAAGTGCATTGATCCGTGCTGCAGACAAATAAAATCACCATCCACTCTAAAAAACTTCTCAAACTCAACCCTTTTTCAAAGTCAAAATTGTTACATCAACTCTAGATGAACTACAGAAAAGAAAAGTCAGTGCTCCACGACAAAATGAATCAGCAAATATTTTGCTGGTGTTCTGGGCACTGCTCAAGTACTTCCAAGCAACAGGTACCAGTGTTCCCTCCATTTGTCACTGGGGTCACAGCTTATATTCCCAGGTGAAATTTCACTTCAAGTCAATGAAGCTGTAAATGTTTATATGAGAAGCAAACTTAATTTTTTTTGTTTCCTACACATACTGCACCTCTAGATCAAAGTCTTAAAGTGCAAACTTGAAAAGGGAGAACATTTTCTAAGAAAATAACCCAAGCGCAGTGAAGAATAATTTTTGCTACTCCAAACCTCTTTGTTCCTCATTTACTCACCCCATTAAGTGAAAACACCACTTTTTCCCATATGCACTTTAGTTTACCTTTCCAAATTCAGAAAATATTTCATGTGCTGCAGGGAAAAGATCTACTTTTTTTGTGTGTAGTAACATGATGGCTGAGCTGGGGACGACAGCAGAGGAGACTTGTGTTCACGACTTGCTCAGACACAGACTTCCCCTGCAGGGCCAGGTTAAATGTTCTGTGTTCCACACGGGCACTGCAGTCTCTGCTGGGGTGGGAAGTGCTCCTGTGGCACACACAGGGGCAATGTGGGGGCACACAAAACGTGTGCAAGAACAGCTGCTGAATTCCAGCAGCTCCAGGGAGAGCTGGCCATCAGCCTTTGGCTGACACAGCCATGCTGCAGTGCAGGACAGGGGGCACGTGCAGGGCTGGGACACGCCACACCCCAGGGCACCCAGGACATCCCTGAGCTCTGGCTGCCTTTGGATGCCTTTGCAGTGCCAGGCTTTGCTTTGGGACCAGATCTGTGGTGTCAAGGACTGAGTGCAAGTGGGGACACAAGCTCAGCACTACCTGTATGGCTGCTCTGCTCCTGCTGCTTTTCTGGCCACTGCTCACACTGTACCCTCAAGGAGTAACTCCCCTGGTACACAGCAGTGTTTCAAAGGAGCCAGCTTGTTGTGCCTGAAGTGATGGGGATCTCTGTCCCCTCCAATGGATATCACAGCTTCCAAACTTTCCACAGTTTTCACATATTAGTTGCCATAAAAACAATGGGCATCACAGTGGAGATAAATCCTTTTACAAACTGTTTGGACCTTTGCTCTTTCATCTGCCAGGTCTCCTTTTCAAAAGGTTTTTCTTTGAATTTCAGTTATTCATCTACTTCAGACTGTCAGGAATAGATGAAAAAATACTTTTAATCTGTGAGGCTTACATATAATTAAATTAGAGGCCTTGGTCTACTCTGAAAAGCTGTTTTATATTTTTGTTACCTCAAAAGCGACATTTCACTTACATTTCCTGTTTAGTAAACAAATTATAAACTGCCAGCAGACTCCAGTGCAGCAAGTATCCAAAATGTATCTTTTCAGAGACCACTGTGAAGGTATCAAGTTTATGATTTTACAGTAAGTGGTTTGTTTAACCCCGTTTTCCAACACCTCCTCCCAAATCCCAGACCTACACTATTCTCTCAAATGAGCACAGGAGGAGCAATCAAGAAAAATTTTTCTTGCTATTTTACCTCTTCCTTAAAATCCCTCTGTGCTGACAAGCCAGAATTGACACAGGCTGGGATATGTTCTGCTACGTACTTCTTGCCTTTTCATTGTCTTTTGATGAAGGGTTACATCCATGTTCAGAATAAATTTGATTAATTTACAGAAATCCACTTGTCAGTTCCTGAAAATAACAGCTGGGACTGAAAAGGGTTTTTGCAAGATGAACAGCAGGGATGCAGAAATACATCCTGCAAAGCCCAGCATATGCAACAACGCTGATATTTGCGCGAGCTCAGTTGATGGGAGGCAATTTGCAATGCAGGAGTGGGTGTAAGTGACAGCCGTAGGCAGGGGATATCAACACCTCCCCTACCACATGCGGATGAGATGTGTTTTGCTGCTAAACTTTGTAGTTTTAAACAGGAAATAACGTGCACGCTGTTTAGGGTTTAAAAAAAAACCTAATGAAAACGTGTCTGGTTTTATTTTTCTCTTTTTTTGACCTCAGCGATAGCTCAAAGGTGGCTCGCACCATTATCAGATCTGGGTTAAAGTCAGGGTGCACCTGAAAATCCCCCGAAGGGCACCACGTTGCCTCCTGTAAGCAGCGAGCAGCGAGCGAGCGATGCACGCGACTGGCCAAGGCACCAGGGCTGTGCAAGCGGCCACAGCCACGTGGGGCAGGTGGGAACCACAGCAGGGACCACAGGGATCCACCCTTGCAGCACCTGAGCAGAGCCCAGGAACGCACTGACAGCCTCAGTTACAGGCCCTGCTGAGCATGGACAAGACACTCATTCTCAAGACAGGTCTGTTCAAGTCTGAAGTCCTTCTCATCATCCTTTAAAATGACAGGACACAAACCAACTTTTGCCAAAATGAACACAGTCAAAAGCATCAACACAGCAGTATTTTCAAACCATGTCCTTAGTCTCTAGACTAATGGGATTTTCAAACAGCTCTGCCTCATATCCAAAGACCTCTAAATGCCAGAGAAGTACCTAAGTGCTGTGAACTCACCCAAGCAAGAATGGCAGGTGATCTGAGACCTTTCCTACAGCCTAACAGGAATGCCTAATCCCAGTTTTGCAATAGAGGTTTGTTCCAGAGTTTGGTGAAGTCAGCTGGAATTTTTCTAATAATTCTTTAGACCATGACCTTGGGAAACAAGCCTGGAGGGTTCCACGTCTTCCACACTACAGAAGATGAAGCCAAATTCTTGGAGGTGCACTGGAAGAGGATGGCATTCAATATACACAAATTGAAGCAAGGGGAATTTCGATTTGATTCTCAGAGAAAACTTTTCCATGTGTCATGGTGGTCAAATACTGGGACAGACTGTGAATAACCACCCCTCAAGTTACTCACAACATGACTAGGCAAAGGCCTGAGCAAGCTGGTCTACTTGGGTCTACTTAGAGCAGGGGGGTTGACACCCTTCCAACCTATATTATTCTGTGAGCCTATGAAATACCAGAAAAAACTGAAGATGTCCAGATTTGGATCAGAGAGTCATGATATGGATTGCCCCTGAGTTAAAGCTGGTTGTATAATGACTCTGTTCACATATGATTTTTCATGCATGTGTTCCATGAATGCTGCATCACTATGAATGCAGTAGTAATACAAAATAGTTATCACTGCTAAAGGGTTTGCAGCTTGATTTGCCTTGAGCCTTAAATACTCTAGAGCTGTATAAGAAGTGCATCCTTCATCCTTCTGTCTTTATGAATTCTAACATTCTGCATTTCCATTGCAGCAGATTAAAGATAAGAAACATAACGGAGTGAAAAACCCAGCATCACCTAACTTTACTCACTTCACCTTAAATAAAAATCTATTACACAACAACATGAGAAAAGTTTAAAATCCTGATGTGTTGTCTTGAGATCCACAGAAATGGATTAATTAAATACACAGAAATCCATGTCCACAGGACTCAAAAAGGGACAAAATGGTAATTCATCTATTTTTGAAATCTCAACCATGACCCACAATCCTTCTGCTATGCATGAAGTTAGGATTTGAAGATCCATAAGTAAAAGTTATTCCTCAGTGAGATAGGAGATTCTAACTTCCTGATAATGTCAGGAATCTTTCCAGGGAAAACCAAACAGGCAGTATGCACAGGAGATGGCAAACGCTCCACACCATTTGTGAGGACACTTATTGCTTTTTATCTTAGTTAAGGTGACCATTGTGATTTAAGAAGTATGCTGGTGCTTCCTGGGTAAAACATATTTTTCTATAGCAGTGACTTCATGAGTGACAGCATTGTGTGAAATTAGAGTAGTGGTAATTTATGATAGCAAAGCTTTGCAAATAGCAAAGGTCCACTCCTGAAATGATAGTGTTGAACCAAATTACTTCTGCAGAAAAACCTGCACTTTGCTGTCTTTTCTTACTCTCATTTTTATTGCTTCTCAGAAATTGCCTGGGGAGAACACAGAAGGTAAGAGGACATTTCATCACTCAAGGGCAGTGGCCAACCTGTAAGTCACAGGGACAGATGCAAGTCAGACACACAGGAAGGTCAGCACAGCTCCACTGGCCACTCAGGCTCATCAGGAGATAGTGGACAGCTAAAGTTCAACTGACCTTCAAAGACAACTTGACTGGGAACAAACCTGGACTAGAAGAGGTCACGTTTTTAGTACTGCTTGTAAAAGAGGCACAGGGGAGGGAGGGCTAAAGAGAGGGAAAGACCATCAACCCCAGGCTTTTCTAATCAGTTATACTGATTGAACAAATGAATGGAAAGCCTGAAGAGTGAGGGTGACCACAAACCTGCTATTTATAAGCAAAAGCTCTGCAGAAGTGGAGGCCATTACAAGTACTTACCTCGATGACCTGTCAGCAACTGTTTGATCTGCCAGCACCAGTGTTTCACACAGCAATCTCTCTCTTTTCCAGCATGCTCACAACCACACATTCAGGATAGAAGTGGAGATGCTATTAGCAGACATCTTTGTATCTGCTGCGTGTCCACGCATTACTTATTTGTAAGGTGTCTGGGCTCTTCACACTGCACATGAGAGTGGCTGAAAACTTGCTTTCTGAAACATGTCTCATGAACATATCACCAAAAAGCTGCTGACAGCAGGTATCTGAAGTTTAATAAATATTTAAATAAAAATCACAAAATTAAAATGTGGTAGAAACTGTACTTCTAAGATGCAGCTTAGTTTTGGGAGAGGTGAGCATCTGTGTTGTCTCCAAAATAATCACTGGACCCCAAAACACTAAAAACCTAGTGTTAGGGGAAAAACCTGTACTTCCCTTTAAAATGGAGCAGTCTCCTTCCTCCAGTAAGCCAGGCTTGCCCTGTGAAAAACCAAGAAGGAGCAAAGCACAGTTGTGTGTCTTCTGCTTCAGTCCATGGAGCTATTTTGCTCATCAGGGTCAACCACAGAAGGAAAGGGATTCTACTCTGTGTTGGAGGCTTTGGAAGCTCTATCACATCTCCTGTGCAACTGCCCAAGAACAGATACGGTTACTTAATGGTGGGGAAAACAGGTAAGCTCCAGGAAACCAGGAACTGATCCCTGCTATGCCCTGCAGGTTACTGTGTGCTGGGGCTGTGCTGTGAGCAGACTGTTCTGTTCAAGCCAAGGTGAAGCACTTTTTGAGGGAGTACATCACCATCAGTGGGGCACAACAGTAATTGTACAAGAGCAGAATCCATGTGCAGACACCAGAGTTTCAAGTCACTGTCCCTGAAGGGTCTATAATTTGCAATTGAATCTGACCTCTGCTGATGGAATGGGTTCCACATTAAGATAAAGGAGTAATAATAACTACTGCCTCAAAAGATACAAGTGTGTCATCTTTCAATCCAGTAAAAGTGTGTGGATTCCTAAATATCAGCTCAAGAACACTTTTCAACAGCATCCAATCAAATGTTAAAGCTGGAGATGGACTTTTGACTGAAAGCAGCTTGCAGTTTTCAACAATGGCTGAAACATGAAAAATGCAATTTGAAATTATTACAGTGTCTATTTGGTGAAGGACAGGTAATCATCAATGTCTACATTAAAACTATAGTGACTGAAGTCTGTCCCAGGAGATGTTCTGTGCCTTTGTCTACCACATTGTCTTCCCTAATATTCCCTAATGGCCCATCATGACTGGTACCTTTTGAAGACTGACAGATTTGACTACTTTATTCAAGGGTCATAATAAATCACAAGTGCTGGAAGAAAAAATAGTAGGGGAGCCATACAGAGAGAACAAGATGTTTCATTCTCATTGTTATTATGTTGTCTGAAGGACAATCCAGAATACTGTGTCATTTCAGTCTGTGTGTCATTGATCAATATTCAGTAATACTGATAGACTGCAATGCATCTAATGACCTCGAGCAAATGAGTGAATTCACTATATGCCTGGCACAAAAATGTGCTACCTTCAAAAAACAATTAAAATCTGCATGCTATGCTTCATCAACTGCAATTTGGAGCATGCTGAGAAATGTCTGGAAGCCTTATTTAAAAAAAAATCAATTAGAATTCTAAATAATTTCACTTTATTTTGAAATAATGTGGAGCAGCCACAGATGTCTGAAAAATTTGGTGAAAATTAGTCACAATTCTGAATTCAAATCTCCTTATTAAATTTATCACAAAAAATTTTATACTTGTCTTTTTTTCTAATTTATTTATTTACTTACTTGTCAGCTTCAAAGCCATTTGATTATTTGAAATCTTTTTTTAAAATGGTTACAAAGTCTGTACCTCCATTATCACAACAACAGACCTCCACAAGCTATCTAAGAAACTCAAGCAACATACCTATTTTGTTTTGGGTTGGGTTTTTTTTTGGGGGGGGAAGGGGGGAGGGTGGGGAGAAAATTAAACATGCACTTTTCATTGTGATTTATCATATTCAACATTTTCTGATGGGCAGGATTATTTTTTCCCCAGAAAGCCAGCTGAGCTCCAAGAGACCTCTGTTCACCAGAGAGGTATTCAGTTTGCTCCACCTTGGCAGACAGTGTGGAGAGCTGAGAGAACACCCAGCAGGTCCTCCTGGTGGGTCCTGGCACGAGTGGATCCCAGGGTGCCAGTAAAGGTAAGAAATGAACAGCTATTCCATTTGATATCTAATTCAATTTCTTTCACTACTTAATGAAGACAGAACTGAATTTAAAATCTTTGCCCTCTTGGAGAGTTCTATTTGAGATGTGTTAGTTTTCTAAGGAATCTGTACAGAAGACAAACGGTTTCCAACCAGAAGTGCCACTTTCCCCACTGAAAAACTGAGAATATAATTTTTCTGTCTTCAAGAAGCAAGGCAGAAATCAATCCAAGGCAATCACTGGTTCAGAAATAGGAATGCTTAGATTCATAGAGAGAGAGCTGGAGATAGAATCATAGAACCTAGAAACGCAGAATTGTTTTAGTTGGAAAGACCTCTAAGAGCATCAATTCCAACCATTAGCCCAGTTCAGGGGCCTTGGTACTCAATGAACAATTGGTCTTACCATTAAAGACTGAGACAAAGAAGGCTTTAAATACCTCAGCTGTTTGCTACTATGTGTTCCCCCACCTCCCACAAGGGCTGGAGAGTCTCCTTAGTCTTCCTTTTTTTGCTGATGTGTTTATAGGAACATTTTTTATTGTCTTTTACCACAGCACCCAGGTTAGGTTCTACATGGGCTTTCACCCTTGTAGTTTTCTCCCTGCATAATCTCACAACATCCTTGTAGTCTTCCTGAGTTCCCCATCCCATCATCCAAAGGTCATAAACTCTCCTTTTTGTCCTGAGTTCCAGTCAAAGCTCCCCGTTCAGCCAGGCTTGTCTCCATCCCCACCAGCTCACTCCTCAGCACACAGGGAGGGGCTGCTCCTGTGCCTTTAGGATTTCCTTCCTGAACACTGTCCAGCCCTTCCTGGACTCCTCTGCCCTTCAGGACTGCTTCCCAAGGGATTCTCTGGACCAGTCTCCCAAACAGATGAAAGTCTGCCCTCCAAAAGCCCACACTATTGGTTTTGCTGACCCCTCTCCTTATTTCTCCAAAAACTGAAAACTCATTTTGTGATCACTGTGCCCAAGACAGCCTCCAGCCATCACATCACACCCTACCATAGCACACCACACCCTATCATAGCACACCACACCAGTCCTTCTCCTTTCCCAAGCGACAGATCCAGGTAGGTGCCTTCCTGAGCTGGCTCCCTCACCAGCTCTGTGACTCCAGCAACTCCTAGATGACTTGAAAGATGAATGCTGCTCAGGGGAGGACAGCCTTTGTTCCCAAGATTTGTCTAGCCTGTTTTTTAAAATCTTTCCTGACAGAAATCCTCAGCTACTCTATTGTAGTCCTAGGCCAGTTTCACCATTAGGAAATCATTGCCCATACTGGAGCACATGCCACTGTGGTGCTGGGGTTACTGTGAGTTCAGTTATCATTACATGCTTGGGAGACTAATAGAAAACTTGAATTTCTTTTTTTAGGTAAAAGTAGTTTTAAGATGTAACCCTACCAAAGTAATTTCAGGAGAGCAATGGTCACAGAGGAAATGAGGAAGACTGCAGGAGAGGAAGTTCAGAGCTGAGGCTCACTGCAGTTTGTCACTGCTCTGTGATCTGCTGGACAGCTGTCACCACTAACTGTGTGGCACATGAAGAAACACACACATCCCTAATGATGCAAAAATAACTGGGAAGGCAGCTTTAATAGGAAACCACTGTTACCAACTGTAGTCAGCCAAATTTCCCTTGGGGATGCCAACTGGGGCTCGAAAATCAGTCTGAGGTTTGCCTGGTATTTAAAATACATTTTTAATTCTTGCTGACACATCAAGCCCTTTTGATTTGCTGACATTTCATAGTTTCAAGCTTTTCTCTATGGTGAGGAACAGACAATAAAAATGAGAGCTCAGCTTTCATAAACCCTATTTATTTCAGAAGATACAGTTGAAGAAATATCCCTCAAGTAAAAGTATTCAAGCTATGAGGTTGCCACCTATAGTCAGGATGTGAGCTGCCACTTCCCAAGAGGCATGACTTCCCCAGATCTGGTACTGTTTGTATTACAAGACCAGGCAAGATCACAGCCCAGGGGTTTACAGCAACAACTCTTTTAACTAATCTACTATCTATGACAAAAAAAAAAAAAAAAAAAAAAGAAAAAAAAGAAAAAAAAAAGCACAAATATTGAAGGCCATATGTTAATAGAAATTAAGAATATTTAACAGAGCTACACAAGGAAGACAAATAAAGAATATTCTACTTGGCAGTCACCAGTTATATGCTGAGCTTTAAATTAGCCACACAGGACAAATGGCTTTAGTGCTGTGCCATGTTATTTCATCTAGATTACTTTAAAATACACAATTAGGGCCATCAATCAGACCCAAATCCTACAAATATCAGCAAATTACATACTGTGAACTATGTAATTGTTAAAGCTAATGCTCTCTATCTGTTCTAATTCTCAGCGTTTCATATTTTTTAAATAATTACAGCATTTAACTACTTTCGGAAAAGTCTACTGAGAACTGAACATCCTTCCACAAATAAAACTTGTGAGGAATAAAGTTAATCTCCAAAGTTAGTATAACCAGATTGCATGCTACAGGTTATCTACCTCTGGAGCCAGGATAAGAAACTAAGGTTTCAGATTTAAGAAATATCCCTGAAATAAAATAAAGAACTTTCTGGTAACAGCATTAGACTTTCAGATGTCTTAACAAACATATCACCTATCCAAAGAGAAATTATTTTTGGCACAAGAGACATACAATCTCACGATCCAACTGATTTGATCAATGGAAGTTTCTTTCCTGCTGTGGGCTAATAAATCACCCCAGCCAGCAAGTGCCAGCCATTTACAGCATGAGTTGGCTGAGGATAACTTGAACATCACAGAGCTGCTATAACTTCTGCACCTACAAGAAAGTGGAAACTCCAAGAAGACAAACACGTGTGAATATCACCAAGTGACTACACCTAATTCCACCCTTGGCATTAGAAATATACTTGCCCTGAAGGAAAATTCCACTCAGAAATTTTACAAATTATTTCTCTTGCTTTTATTCCTACAACAGAGATAAATATTTGTGTATTCATTGAGATTTCTTTTGTAGTTTGTACTGGCCTAAGCATCTTATATATTGATAACTCTTAAGTAATTTAGTTGAGTAACACTGCAAATAGAAAATTGGGAACTATATGTTACATAGTTACATGCTAATATTCACATAATCCATTTTAGAAGTAGAGCAAATGGGATTGTACTGGCTATCATATCAGCAGTTTCATACCAAAATTTCTGGATTTTTAAATACCCTGTCCTCATTGGCTTTTTTATTTCCTTAGCCATATGAAAAACAGTCAGGCACAATTAACTATTTGTCAGAAAACAATCTATTAATTAACACCATTCTGTGTGAATGGGCTGAAAATCCTGTTCTTTGCTTGCCAAAAAGCTTCCATTTCTGCCTCATGTTTGTGCTCTGAACTAAACATAGCTACAGATACACAGCTTGACACAACTGACCAAGGCAGAAAAGAACAACTGCTGCCACACTTTTTCAGAACCAGCAGCCAGTGAGATTTTCTAAAGATAGGTAGGGGGTCAGGAGAGCTTCACCTCTGCTTCTCCTAGAATTCTTTACTGACAGATCCTTGATTAAACTGGGCAGAAACAGATGAAATCCCAATTAAGACATTTAAATTTGTGACAGAGCTTGAAAGAGAAAATATTTGAGGGGGGAGGAAGGGAGAGTAAGTTACGGTGTCTTTTAGGCTTAACCTTAAAAATATAGGGTCTGACTTCAATTATATTTATATCCTTTCAGTTCTACTGACGTCAATGGATCTACTCCTAAGTTATGCCAGATGGAAATCAGGCTAGCTATTACAACATTTTCATGCATATAACTAGCATCACTTTAAATGCATCATTTTTTAAAAGTACATCCTCAGACAGCAGGCATGCTCAGATAGCCCAGCCAGCATCAGAGGCAGGGGCAGTCAGTGATGGGGAATGCTGAGGCTGAGCTGCAGAGTGGTGGAAGGAGAAGAGAAAGAGGAGATCTGGAGCAAACTTCATTTGCTGTTATCTGCACATGCACGTAACCTTTGCTGCTGCTGAACCCCAGGCACTAAGCTGGTAATGTCTGGGGCTGACACAAGGCAACATGGTGGCTATTTGCTTCCCTAGGAGAAAAGCAGTCTGAGATCTCTGTTATCTCTCAGACTGGTATTCTTATACTTCATTTTTTAGCAGAGCAGCCTGTAATGCTATTGTTTCCAAAACTGTGAACCACTCTGCGGGCCCACACAGGGCTACAGGTGTGTAACCATTTTCAGTTAGTGGTTGCCTCCTGGTCACTGTTTTTCAGAATTGTTCACTCACTTCAATGTGATCCTGTAACCACAACCCATTCCTTCTGCTTGCACTTGCAAATATCCAAGCAGCTGTTTCAAGTTATTTGAAGAGGGTAGAGACTGAAGTTTTACTTGATGTATCCGGGCTAATGGAAACTGATGATGTACATGACCTTTGATGAGTGCAAGCTCTGAGTGCAATCTGAAGGAAAATAAGAGAGAGGAGCTAAAATTCCTCTCTTTGAAGTCTTCTTGCAGCTGTGAAGCATTAATCTTACGTGGCTATGAAAGAGAAGGTTGGCCTTATTCTTGCCAGTAGAGAAGATTTCAATACCTTCCAACCAACTCAACATTTTGTACACCTGTCTGTACCCAAAGCTCTCTGCAATTCATCAATGAGCTGCTCCTTCCACTCACCTTCCTCCAGGCTCCCCTAGCTCAGAATCTTCCAATTTCTTCCAGTGCTGTCCCACTCTTCCCCTTCCCCCAGCTCTAATTGTCCCTCTGCACTCATCCATTTGGCTTATGTCCCAGAGGAACAAAAATCACAGCAGAGACATATCAGATGTTTGGTCCCATGTTTCCCTCTTCCTCTTCTTGCCTACTCACATGGTTGGAGTTTGGAGTAGGGTCTGCTCCTTTTGGCACTATTTCTGCTGCAACCTCACACCATGGCATCCAGGCTTTGGCTATACCCTAGGCACTTTCATACTAACATAACATTATGTTATTAGCCACAACAACCACCCCCAGAATCCCTGCTGCTCTCTTTCTCATTTCAAATGCTTGCAACAGCAAAGGAAGGATCCAACAGCAAGTCAGCTCATCCTCAATAGACAGCCTTCCCCAAACCCACAAACCCAGACAAAAACATCATAAAAAAGGTTCTCACACTGCCTCATTGAAGCTGTGCAACCCCTTTCCAATCTGGTCCTCTTTGCAACACTTCAAGCTTCTTCCATTTTTTCCAGTTGCCTTTGCCTTGTCAACACATGACTCCAGTTTTGGGCAAGCCGATTTAGACCTCTGTTTTGAAATTTTATGTGGGAGAATATTAATGTATTCTTTAACCCTGTGATTCAGGGATCCAGAGAACATAGCAATAATAAGCATTTTTAATGTGGAATGAATATACATGTATGTTTAAGCAAGAAGTTTTAAGGTATTCCCCAACCTGAAGAGCCCTGCACTAAACTTCCCAGGGTGACAGAAGCCAGAGACAACACCATAAACTATTTATTTTCATAATAATGTACAAGATTTCATTCCACAAACAAATAGGTAAGCTTCTATTTCTGTAGCAGGCTTCTCCTCAAAGTGAACCTTTCAGAGCCATTTCCATAAACATCACTGGCATTTCCAGCATGAAGTACAAAAAAGCAGCTATAGCCACACTACACATCGGCAGCTACTCTGGCCAATGTCTGCAACTATTTTCAGCACAAGATCAACAAATGAATGTTTGCACAGCAGCATTTGCTCAGCAGAAATGTATAAACAAAAAAAGTTCCAAGAATAACACAATGTGTTCACACAGTTTCAGGAATCTTCACTGCAGCTAACAGTCATTAGTAACTAAAACCCAGGTGCTTCCTTCCAGCAGGGCTACTGGTACTGCAGGAACACCTGAAACTCAGGGACTCCAGAAACATCTGAGAAAACCTCTGGCAAGCCCATTTGTCTTCAACAGCAGTGTCACTACATTGAGAGCAGAAGGTCCAAACCCCAAGACGTCTGTCCTTCGTACATACAGCCAGACATGCACTTTGGCTCCAGGTCCCCTTTTTGTATCCTGACTATTGAACAGGCTCACTGTACAAGCCAAAATGCCCTTCCAACAATGCCACAACAATGCAGCATTGGTAGCTTCTCATACTTGTAGAGAACTTTGCTCTTCTAGCAGATCCTGTTTTGGATACTCCTACCCCCTTCTCACCCTGTCCTATCTTGCATCCAAAGTCTAACGTGAACACCAAAGACTGGATCTCTCTGTACTTTGGGTTTTTCCATTTGATTTCACTGGATTTTCTATTTGAAGCAGTAATCGTCTTTCAGGCTTATTGATCAGTTTTCATGGCACAAAGGGGAGGGCACAAAACCATGTGTGATCTGCAGAAATCAAATTTATTCTGTCTCTGTTTCTCTGTCCCTTACAGGTGGTTGTTTAGAGCTTACATTAAAATTAAAATTGAAAATGTTGCTTTCGTACTAGTCATTAAGTAACTCCTCCTTCCTTTCCTAATCCTTCAAGTGAGGAAAACAGTCAGTACAAGGATATTGTGCATGTTGGGATTTTTGTCTATCTCTCCATAAGGATAATTAGTGAAATGCTGTCTCTCCTTAGATTTACAATTGTAAAATGAGCTCAAAATCTTGTCCTTTGAGGGAAGTGTTGCTTTTGGAAATGATCAGAAATACCTTCTTTCAAACCAGGGATTCTGGCTGCTTGTGATAATTCAACAATTGGTCTTAAGAATTTTACTTATGAATAAAGGAGAACTTTGCTAAAGTATTGCTAAATAAGGTCTCTTCTAATTAAAAAAAATACCTTAATGCTCCCAAATTCCTTGCAATGCCATTATAGCCCTTGGATCGTAAGCTCTGACAAGGTTAAATCTAACGTTATTCAAAGGCTGTTCCCTGAAGCAGATTCCCTTTTGGTAGTAGAATCATTGTCTTACTGTTTAAACATTCAGGCTTTCCTCTCTATTTCACAGTTCATAAAGCACCTTTATGGTACTGAGGTGGTTTGTTTGGTTTTTTTTTTCCTCCCCAAACAGAACAGAAGGCAGTTTGTTTTTCCAGCTTTGATTAAATCCCACATCCCACAAGCAGTGAACGTGTGGCACTGCCCTACTGCTTTTAATCGTCTCCTTCTATGAAGATGCCAGCCCTGAATGTCTTTCCGGCAGCCCCGGCGCGCTCTGCTCCGAGCCTGCTCCGGTCTGAGGTTAATGTGTACACAGCACAACTCATCAGCCCTGCATTACTCTCTGAGCCAAAAATCAGTGTGATTGATCCAACAATATGTTTGGGATTGGGACTGAGACTCGAATGAGGGCTCACCAAAAGCAAAGGTCAGCAACTTGGCACAAATTTCGCTGTGCACGGAGAAAGCTTTTCTTCCAAACTATTCATCAGGCAAGGTACAAATGACAACTAATATGGGCCTCATTAAAAATGAGTAGAGGAAACCCCTTGGAGAGGACAACAAGGCTCCCTCACTATCAAATTTATTTTCAGTCCTTTTCTAAAGCTTTTATTTATGTTACAGTGAAGACAATGTGGAGCTTAAAGATAGCTCGGGGGCTTGGGGTTTAGGAGACTCGTTAGACTAATTATTGTGATGTGCACTATCAATTACTGTCCACTTATGAAGAGAGGGTAATTCTGCAGGCAGAAATAAATCTTTGGATCTGAAGAATCTGGAGCAAAGGGAATAAAAGGATTTTTTTAAAATCAGCAATATTTTTTTTAATGTTAAAACTCCGTTGTCAAAACATTTCCCATCTTAAAATAACTAAAATAAAACAATCATTAATTTAAGACTGGGAGAGAGAAGAGCAATGATACGTGAAACTTTTTCAATTGTGGATTTGTTTCAAGTACAGTTCTTACAAGGATTTCACTTATACTCAAGTACTTTTGCAACAGTCAAGCCCAGAAATCAGAACTTCAAAATATGCTGTTTTACATAAGGTATTGGCATGTTCTTTCTTCCTCAGTAATGAAGGGTGAAAATACTATTGATACAACAATTAGACTGTATGAGAAATACTTCCCTGTAGTCTACAGAGTTGCTGTGTTGCAAAAGAATTGTCTAATGGCACATTTTTGTAAGGGTTCTCATGGTATTATGAAGTATAATTTTATTTTTACAGGATTTGATAATAAAGTAAAAGGCTGGTATTAATAGCCTTAGGAACTTATTACATAAACAGAGGTTGAGCATTAAAATTGAACTGGATTTGTGAGTGAATGTGAACTGACTGAGCTGAGTGAATGTCTTGCCACACCGAAAATTGTAATGCATATAATGTTTCCCTCTTCACTGTTCTTTTAATACTCTTACTCTTCTAAAGGTCAACTCCTCTTTCCAACAAAGAACACAACTTCTCCTCAAGATATATTTAGAAAATCTGTTTATTTTTCTCTATTAGCAGTTGTTTGGCAAAACAGCTTTCAAAGAACATATTGCTCCTGCTTGTACCAGCAGTGATACTCTGCTCTTCTAACAGCCCTCCAACATCTACCAGCTCATCTGTCCTGAAAGCACTTGTGGGTAGAGATGGCACTCCTCTGACTGCAAGCTCAGTGGGCCAGCATGATGGGGCAATAATATGCACAAAGAGAGGAAAAAACTCCAAACGTTTCCCTCTAAATTAGGGTCTTTTTACTAAGAATAGCTCCACTTTTGCCAGAAGTTTTCTCTGAGGATCAGCTGAAGGACCTGAGGGGAGAAGGGCTGCAGAGCAAAGAGGCTTTTTTATGGCCAGTTCTGCTGCTTTCTGATCTATTTATTCATGCCATTAATCAAAAAGCTGAAATAGGAGTATTGTTATGCTAGAAAAAAAACAAAGGAGCAATGACTGGGGTGAGAGGAATTCATACTGGGCAAAGCCTGAAGGTCAACACTCCCCTAACGGGCCCCTCCATTCCCCTGAAGGTGATTTTTAACTTCAGGAGACAAAACCAGCAAATAAGAACCAGGTAACTCTGAGAGAGAAAATGCAGCTTGATGGGAACTTAATGCCTGAAAAATCCAGGATTCCCTAAGACAGACAATCCCTTTCTTTTCAAGCTTCTAACATGCAGCCTGTAAGCAGAAAAATGCAGACAAATGAGCAAACAGACAGAGTGCAAGGGCTCAGCTCTTGCAAAACAGTGTTTGCCAGCACCCCCACATGGCACGGATGTGTACCCAGGGTGGATCATCCCTGGGGATGGAAGCATAAGTCTGCTTGTCCTGTAGAAGTGAAGTGGCACCCAGTGTCCCAGCGCCACTCGGGTCACGGCTGTCAGTGGGGTCAGTGCTCAGGGCTTTCCTATTGCTCAGACTGCATTTGCCTTGCTCTTTGTTTCAGCTGAGTTTGGCCCAAACTACTGCCTTAAGGCAGCTTCCTCACCCTAAACAGCCACTCCAAAAGCCCAGGATGAGCTCCACACCTTCCTCAACCATTGTGCTGGTCTGGTTTCTCCCACCCTGCATCCCACAGCTGGGCAAGAACTGGTGCCTCCCTTTCCTGACCCACCACTGCTGGCACCCTACTTGCATCAGTGAGAGGAGGCAGAAACACACTGGGGCAGAAGCAGATCACTGGCACTTAAGCCCTTAAAATAATTAGGAAGGCCACTCTCCACTCCCCACTGACAGCAGTGCTGGATCAGTAGAGGTCTCTGCTCCCCATGCAACATGTTTTATAAGGGAGATCCATGTTGCATGTAAATCACATTTGAATACCAAAGAGCATCACTGCCTCCAATTCCTTCACTATCTTTCTTGCAATGCTTTCTGTCAGAGGCTGAGAGAAAAAAGGAACCCTTTCTCCAGCTTCTGAAGGAAGGGGATCAAAGCCTTCCTTCACATCACACCTGTATCTTTGCTGGTTTTTTGGGTTTTTTTCCAAATGAACTGTACTGCAAATATGTTCAAACAGAGGCTTTCAAACCTGTGCAGCCCCAAAAGGTGAGATGAGCCAGCACATGCACAAGGGGAGCTGGACCCTTTTGGAGAGATCAACAGCAACTACCAAGACAAAAGATGGAAAGGCCTAACATCCTGAAAATTTAGAAAAATCTAGGAAGAAAATACTTCATCTAACAAAATCTAGAAAGCTCCTTCGCCAGCAAAACCCAACCCAGCCAAACAGCAGTTCCAGTATGGGTTATCCAGAACAAAGAGTTAACTATTCATGCCATAGCAGACACAGTGTGCAAAGTAGCCAGTGCTCAGAACCACATCAGGATGTGCTCCACACCACACTAGGATGTGGTCCCACAGCTACCACCCTGTTCTACTGGAGAAACCAAGACAAATAGCTCCCACACCTCAGGAAGGCACTGAACTCCCCATTTCCTTTCAGCATCCTCTCCCTCCTTCCAAGCTGCAGCCCAGCACTTCCTCTCTCAAACCCTACCCTGGGTTTGCTGACCAGACATCTGCAGAGCTCCCTGTCACAGCAGAGCCACGTGGATCCTGCCTGTGGCTGGTGTCCCCTGCCTGTGGCTGGTGTCCCCCTGCCTGTGCACATCGCAGGCTCAGAATTCTTCTTGATGCAGGGAGGGAGAAGTTAAATAAAACTCTATGGAGAGGAATGATTATAAAAAGGAACTATCTCATCATTCCTGGGATTCATAGGAACAGTGATAGGCATATGCTGTATTCTACGGAGAAAGCTAAGTCATCTGCAAGGACAGTCAGATCAAAGCTGAGGCAGAGGGAGAGTGGGAAGGATGTGATTACCTCTGCTGGGATCTGACCAGGACTAATGCAGCCCTCATGGGAAGGGCAAGGGGATTTGCAGGGCCCAGTTCACACTGCAGCTCAACTTCAGCAAGAATAATTTAATACCTGAAGGCTACCACAGGCACAGCAGTGCTCACTCACTATTTAACTGTGCTATATAATTATCTGATAGAGGGGTTTTCCTTCACTACAACGACCAACTGTACTGCAGAAATATAGACTTTCAATTTCAGGTCCTTCACGCGTTTACCACCATCTTCCTATAACTTTTCAATATTTACTGATACCTATTCTTCTTTCCAGTCCCCTCGCAATGAACACTTTACTTAATTTTGTTATTTGCTCGTCTCTCATTGACATGGGAAAAAATAGCATGTGTGTTACAGATGAAGACTGGCAAAGCCTTTAAAACAGTGCAGCAAATGAAAAGGCTGTGTTCAGCCTGAGTTTTCCTTAATACAGCCATTTACTGAAGGCATCAAAAGCAAGGATAGAACGATGTCACTGCTGGTAAAAATGGCCTGTGGAGGAACCTCACTGAAGCTTGGAAAGGAAATTACTCTTCATGCTATTTCAGGTTTACGTCTTTCCTAAGAACAGGCTGATCGTTATCCCAGATAATGAAGACTGTTAATGTAATTAAGAACTCTGTTCTGGTGTTTTACAAAGCAAACAAATAAGTTTCCTAATTAATAAGCTGCAAGGTTAAGTGACACAGGGCAAAACCAGGATTCTTCATTTGGATATAAGTGCTCCACAGCAAGTCATTAGCCGGTATTTAAAAGTGCAATTTCCAATTTAGGACACAGAGCAGGTTTTCCATTTGAGGTATGTGTAATCTCTAAAAGGTCAGATCAATTTTGAGCTTACGTCCAGATGTACATTGTCAATAGGAGAAATTGCATCCTTCTTTAACCACAAAAAATAGGAAAGCAGGACCAACTTGCCTTGCTCTTCTTCCTGGATATTATAGGTGGGTAGTATTTCCAAACTTGTCTGTAAATCCCTGCCTAATAAATTAGGCATTTCAGTAATAGTTGGGTTTGTTTTTTTTTTAGCAAACACCACCTTTTCTAGCAGTTGATTTATCTGGTTAAATCATATATTGATTTGTACTGGGTTAACACACAGTACAACCCAAAGCTTGCTGTAGGCTCAGCCTAAACATGCACAGGTACCTTCCAGGCACAGAAGAGAGACCTGGGGATTAGTACAACCTGGATTTTATTCCTGAAAATGCTGCTGGTTCAGACTGTGCAGACTGATGAGGCAGCCACCCCAGAGGAACAGTGACACACTGCCTAATGAAGCAGCAGCTTCCCAATCCCCTCCTCCTTGCCACAAGTTCTCACTACTTCTCTTGCACTGCAATTTGCTTCTGTCACAAAACCTGCAGAAAATTAATGGTGTCTCTCCAAAAGTAATGACTTTTCTACCACAACTGCCACCACCATGATGGAAGAGCTGGGAGTGCTAAGGGGGACAGTGGCAGCTGCAGCCATAGACACAGCCATGCCACATTTTTTATAATGCTGCCTAGTAGATGCTGTGCTTCATAGGAAGGTGGTTAAAGTCAGATATAAATACATAAGATCATGTAACATCAGACATGCTAAATAATGGCAAAAATGTTTTAACTACGTGATGAGCTGGTGGTTTTCTCATGCAAGGACATCTTAAGCTCTCTTTTACAACTGGAAATGATGTAATTTTTTTAACTAAAGATCTCGTGATCTCATGATCTTTGACAACTCATTTGTCTGTGATGAGAATAACAACATGGCTTTGTTGCTATCTACTTATTTTGCTAACCTGTGAATACACTTCCTAAGGAAATGGTAACATTTTCATTTCATACTGGGGAAGAAAAATAACCTCAAATACACTCTCATGTCATTTTCCTAAGTCTTGTTTGGACAGCTTGCACGTCTCACAATTTTCCTGTTATCACTAGCTCCTCTGAATTAGAGTGAGAGCAGGGAGATAAATGCAATACTGCAATATACAGCTCGATACTGAAGATCACTCTGCTGTGACATGCCTTGCACTTCAGCACTAACACAATGATATGGTTATCTAAGGTTTGAGGAGACTGAACAGCCTGTAATATATTAACACACTTTTCATTTCAGAGATAGTGTCAGGAGCTGAAAAACAACCCTGGTTCACCATGCTGCTTTGGTTATTTCCCCTCAGGTCGTTTCTTCCCTCTGAAACCCACACCGGATTTGTGGGAGCAGCAACATCCTTGCCCTGCACAGGCAGAGCAACGTGAACAGGAACCAAGTGCTGGGGTTAAGATCTAGTGAGAAAAGCCCATAAGATCACTTTTTCTTCAGCTTCAAAAATTAACATTCTAAAAGACAACTTGCAGGAATTCCTATTTTTGATTTTCTCAAAGGAGCTTTGAGATAATTTTAAGAAGTCCACTGCCTGTAAGACATTTGACATCCGGAAAGGAAAACAGTCTCTGGCTGCAGCAGTGCTTTTTCGTTCTTCCCAGGCTACATGAAAAGCATCACTGGCACAGCAAGGACAGAGAGAGATGCACGGCTCAGGGTTTCATTTAGTTTTGGTTCTTTTTCTTCACTGACCCAGCTTGACGCTGGCGCCTGGCTCCAGTTTCTGCTGCCCCTGAAGCCAGTCATACTTTTGCTTGTGTGGCTGACTGCTGAATTGGCAAAAGCTACCTTCACAAATCCCCTTCTGCCAGAACACCTTTTTGTGTTTGCATTAAAGAAGAAAAAATGTAGATAAAGCTTTTGCCCACAATATTTTGGTCCACTGGAGCAGACGTTACAGAGCGATAAAATAAACCGCCAGTTCCTCAGTGTTTCAGCTCTTCAGTTCAGAGCAGCATTTGCTCCCCATGAAGCAACTCAGAGGTAGATGGGTAAGTGTAGGGAGAAGAGCAGCCATGCCTGTTTCAGCTCCTCTCTAAGTCATGAGATGTGCAGAAGTATTAAAAATAGGGGGGGGGAGGAAAGCTGGAGAAGACATTTCTACAAGGATTGAAAGTGTTTCTGGAAGAGGAGAAACAACAGACATTTGGAAAAGCTCCTCAATTTAGGTGACATTACTAACTTCTTTTATTTACTTGCTAGAAGTATCTTTACAGGGAACATTATAAAAAGACAAGACCTGGAAAGATTAAAACAGACATATAACTATTCCCTCATGCTTTGCACGACTGTTAAATGCACCGGTCTTGCTGAAATGAAAAGACAAATACAGGAAACAGAAAGTGATGAGGAGTGCACACACTTCATTACAAACCAGCACTTGGTAATTCTCTTAGTTACAGAGCAGTTTTAGGATGCTGGTGACTAATACAACTCCTTAATCCTTGGTCAGCTTTAGAAACTGTCTTCATAAGGCCAAGGTCAGGACAAGGCTACTTCCTTAATAACAGAGGGAATATGGCATCTCCAATGAGTGCTTCTGGCTGCTTTTCTCCCTGCCTACAAGAAGGTCACAGAGAACATTTGCTTTCTTAAAGTGATGCAGAGCTCTCTATTTACTGGCAGACAGACCCTCACTGCCCACCAGGAATCTGAAGGTGAACTTGCAAGATGGAAGTTTCAGGTTGAAGACCACAAGTTTAGTGCTTTCTTCACAAGGAAGTTCAGTTAAGGTGGTAGAATCCTGTTAGCATGCAATGGCTTAGTATCTTAGATAACCTACTATTTATTTTAATGTTATCCACCTGAGGGAGGCTCCCCTAATGAACCTATTTTTGTAGTGTCATGTAGGTTGAAGTTTAGAGCTAAGTTTAGAGCAGAGTTATATAAAAAATATCAAAGCAGGAAATAGCTTAATTGAAGCAGAGAGTAATCACAGCAAATTACAGTGAAATTTTTATGGGATTACATTTTGCATTCCCCAAACAAGCAGAGGAATTCAGCTCACAGTCTTCCCATTTTGCTGAGAATTCACTTTAAGGATATGCTATGTAAGTAACATAATATGATGCCATAAAAGCTGTCTCAGAAGTTACAGTCTAAGATGCTTTTGAGACCCTGTGGGAAGCCCATGCTGGAGCTGGCTCCTGGCAGGACTGGTGGCCCTGTGGACAGAGGTGCCCACCCTGGAACAGGCAGGACTTGTGATGCTGCTGGGGATCCGCACTGGAGCAGTTTGTGAGGACCTGCTGCCATGGGAAGGACTCATGCTGGAGAAGTTCCTGGAGATCTGGCTCCTGTGGGGAGCACCCTGGAGCAGGGGAGCAGTGTGAGGAGTCCTCCCCTGAGGAGGAAGGAGCAGCAGAGACAAGGGGTGATGAACTAACCACAACCCCATCCCCATCCACTTGAGCCACAGGGAGGGGAGAGAGGTAGAGAAAATCACAAGTAGGGGAAGAAGGCAGGGGCAAGGGAAGAGTTTTTTTTAAGATTTGGGTTTATTTTCTCATTATCCTACTCTGGTTTTTGGTGAAAAATTCAATTAATTTTTCCCCAAGTCAAGTCTGTTTAGCCCATTATGGTAATTGGTGAATTATATTTCCCTGCCCTTATCTCAGCTCATAAGCCTTTTGTTTTCTCTCTCCTGTCCAGCTGAATAGGGGGAGTGATACAGCAGCTTTGGTAGGCACCTGGCATCCAGGCAGAGTCAAACAACCACACTGGTATTCACAGTGACTTCCACAAATCACTGCAGAATTTACTATCTCCCCACTAACAAACCCATGTTTTTCACATGGAGCATCTGTGGTCAGCACCTCCCTCAGCTGCCTTGAACACCTCCTCTGAAACAGTTCATAAACAGCTGGCTTGGACACAGTATATGCAGGTTATCTCCAGGCTTTACAGCCCACAGTCCAGTAAGAAAATAAAAAGAATTTCACATCACATTTTGCCACGTGTAGTGATTTCCTCTACTTTTCAACAGGTCTCCAACGTGAGAGAAAGGTGAGAACTTTTGACATCCCTCTGTTACTACTGCACAGTTCTGGATGGTTTTTAGCGAAAAAAAACAAGTTGCCTTTTCAGTAACAATGTCACTGCAAATCTCTCAAGGCTAATTCTTGGTAACAGCCACCATAAATACACTGGAACATGCACAGAGCCACAGCCTGACCCTAACAAAGGCAAAACAAGTCTTACCACTAAATTTAGAAAGACCTCAAAATGGTCCATATTGAGTAACACAAAATAAGATTTCAGCCCATAAGGGGAAAAAGAGGAAAAAAATAAAAAAAAAGAAAAAGAAAAAGGGGAAAGAGAGAAGTATGTGAATGGGATATGGTGTATTAATTGTAAGAAGAGGAAATTCATAAACCAGAAGCCATGTGTCTACTTAAGATGATCTGTGAATATTATAAGGTCTCTATGATCTACTACAGAGCAGTTACTCCTTCAGAGGAAAGCATTTTGCAACAGGAAAAGCCTCTTATGTTCAGCTTTTTGTAAGTTTATAGAAATACAAAAAGGAAAACAAGATTAAAGATCCCATGGCTGTATAGTTTAATACTGTTAAAATTCACTTACCAATCCTTTGGTGTTATAATCCCAAATCATTCCCCCACACTTCTACATTTTCTACAGCACTAGGCCAAAGAGTTGTGCTGTTGCCCCCACCCTGTGAGCTTGGAGGGAGGGACAGGAAAAGATACTAAATCTGCCTGAAAGGCTTTGCAATCTTTGTGTCACTGCAAGTGGTGTAGAGCGACCCATGTTTTGCTAAAAATTAATGGTGTGCCTTCTTAAAGGACACTAGATAGAAATACAGCACCTGTGCCTGTGGCTTCCATATTTTCATCTACAAAATCCCAAAAAGAGACAAAACATACAGGTTTGGTTTTTTTTTTCAGAGCAGTTACAGTCAGTATTCCACATCTGTGCTGGATGTACAGGTTGAAAGGGCAGTGTGTACACAGTGGCCATGTTCCCACACACCCCAGCTGGAGTGGCAGAGCTGCTCTGAATGGCTGCCCAGGCAGTAGAGGGATGGGAAATATTTCTAGGCACAATTCTAACACTGCTACCACAGCAAATCCACACTCATCAGTTGGTGCCTAAAATGAATTCTGAGACTAATGATTTAAAATCAGATCATCTGATACTAATACCACCCCTGTGCATTCATGGATTGTCTTTCCACACGTCAACAGATCCCAAACCACTCTCAAACTGAACACCAGGTTTTCTCTGTGCATAAAACATTTTAAGACTCAAACTTTGAAAGGCGAGCAAGAGTTGCAATTGCAAGCTCAGTCTGACAGGATGCTCAGCTCAGACACAGGGTTACCATTAAAGAACAAGCTCCCAGCCATTATGGGAAGCTCCAGATCACGCCCAGACCCAGAGGCTGGGCAGGGCAGAGGGGGTCATGGACCAAGTTAGTAGGTGCTTCCCTAGCTGGGAGTAGGAAGGTGACAACTCATGTACATGATTGTTGTGACAGCAGGTGAACTCAAGGGCTGGTGTCAGGTTTTGTGACTCATGTCCCACCCTTGAACTTGACATGAGACTTTTTCATCTCCCAGGAATGTCTGTGTTAATTGGCATGTAGAAGCAAAGGCTATGGGGCCATTATAGTTTTCTGCTTGTTTTTTTAAAGCACAAAAACTGGCACGTTAAGAAAAGAAAAGGTCTTCAAGGAAAGGTTAATCAAACCTCAGAATCTCATTTAGTCTCTCTACTTTCAGACCAGGCTGAATTCATGAACAGAGAATGAGAGATAGAAAGCTTAGAAATGAAAATAAGAATGTTTTCATTACCTTTTCTGCAAGCCAGCCTAGATGCCTAATCTCTCGACTTCCAGCAATCCCTGTTTTACCCAGCTGGTCTCTGACCTCTGCAATCACCCTGGGGATGAGCTCATTGACACTGGAGTGGATGGCATTGAACCAGGCCTGGGCTGTAGCCGAATCCTTACTCCTGAGCACCACGGTGTGCTTGGCATCAGGTGAATGAACTTCAATAATTCTAGAAAAATGGGGGGAAAAACATTATGTTCATTCATATACTAACAGGCAGCTAAATTTATTACCTCGTTTAGTGAATGCAATGAGTTAAAAGGGATACTAATATTGAGAACTAGCACTAAAAACTTACCTTTACAACACCTCAATAGAGTAGGATCATCTTAACTGAAGCTAGGTCTCTTGGTGTTATGATAACATCCTTGAGAAGGGGATTTGCCAGTGCTGATGCAATCCCACATAAAGCAGGTCAATAGGAGTTTCAAATATAAAGGCAAGAGGAACACTCACAGCCAAGAGGAATGTTCACTGACATGGACACTGCCCAGGACTGCAAACTGCACGGGAGATGACTGCGGAGACACCAGGGATGAGCTGCTGCCTTCCTTAGCTGGTTATCATGGCACAAACAGAGTTTTTCAGTGGTTTATTTTATATATGCAGAGATAAATTAAAACCATCCTCATCCCAAACACAGGAATTTTCCTAGGATTGCTCTGTGGTTTCAGTGATACCACTACACATGAACACAGGCCTAGCACAACTGGCCTTCTCCAGGAGTCACCAGCATCCTCAATGCTCCGTTTAGATCCTGCTAACAGTGGCAACAAGAAAGTGCTAACAACAATAACATGATTGCTGCTGGCAGGCACTTTTTACAGATTTTCAAACTCCTGTAGAAGGAAATGGGTTTTGTTTCAAAGAAAACATTCCTACTGGACTATCCTGTGGGTTTCCACAGTGGTTTGCAGAGTATAACTGAACACAGTTTTCAGGAAAATGAATCCTGTTCACTGTGGCAGTGGGACCTGTGCCAACACCTTTGCTAACAACAACAAAAGTGCTTTGACAGGCAGCTGCAGCTATTTCAGCTCTGTTCTTAGCGAAGTTACTAGTTATTAGTGGGGCTTTGTGTGCTCCTTATAGCTTTGTGGGCCATTTTACTTGAACATCTGTTAAATAACTCACAAAGTAATAGCCTGTTTTATCTTTATGTGGCAATTATAAAACAAAGCCCTGGTCATTGCCCATCACTCAACTCTGTATCACACTTGTGCTTTTTTATTATAAAAGTACAGTGACAGCCCTGAATGTTACCCTCCCAAATTCGACCTGGGATCTGAGCCTAAACATGTACTTCTGTTCTGTGTACAGCTGCCCAGTCTCTGGGACACACAATGACTCCTTTCTGCAGCAGAAAATTAATTAGTTCAGTGGAATTTATTCAGGTTGAAGTTCAAAACAGTACTGTAATGCAAATATTTGTTGTGCAATTACAAAATCCAGTAATTTGGAGCTTAACTAACAATTAAAAGGTTTTAATTACTTGGTTAAATCAGAGCAGAATCCAGAACAGAGGGTGAGTTGACCTGCACAGCCCTCTGAGGCTCAGAGAGGAAGGATCCCTGGTTTCATGTTTGTCCATTTTGAGAGGGGGAGGTTTCCACGTAGACACTGTTCTAAATATAGAAAAGGTCACGATTTTCCAAACTCAGCAGCTGAACTGTTCAGGGTCTTAAATCACTGGATAGCTTAAGAAGTGGCTTGATTTTTCAGGAAGCACTGAGCCAACACAGTAATGCATGACTCCTCTGTGAAACTGCTGCAGTCCAGCACTATCTGAAAATTAATGCTCTTATTTAGCCAGTCCAGGATGCACCAAATTTTCAGTTTCAGGTACCAAAGAAAAATTTCTTGATACATGATGGCAGTCTTGTGAACTAGAAAGCTATATTTATAGATAGGCACCTTCCAAATCACACTCTCATTTTTGCTGAACTGCTAGAAACAGCCATGTCCTCATGGTTAGGATTTAGCCATTTGTGTCCACTGATCATTATGATCGTGCACAGCCACCACACTCCAGTCTGTCTTTCCATCACAGACACAGCTCTCCCACAGCTGAGCCCCACTGTGACTCTGAACTGGAGCTGGAGCGTGTTCTAGTAGGCAGTTACCACCAAAAACAAAGTAGACAGGCTTGGAGTTTCAAAATACGTTGTGCTAATCAGCGAAATGTTGCTTATAATTTACAGAACAGGTTTTGGCAGGAGATCTTACAGCATTTCACAAATGAGGTCAGTGACAGCATCCTCACTTCACCAACAAAAAAGTGGAAAAGTGAAGAACCCAGACAAGGCAGGGAACAGGCCAGGAGTAGCAACCAGGATTTTTAGTCCTTTGTCTCCCATTTTAATACTTCTTTTGAAAACAAAAAATATTTGGACAACACAAATGATGTACTGATGAACGATGAAATGTACGGTGCTGCACTTGAAAAATGTTAACACACCATATAGATTGTGTGAAACAATGCTCTTTACAAAGCCTGTGGTTTCTACATGGGGACTTCCACCTACAAACTCACTGCACATCATGCAGTAAACAAAGTGCTGAACACAGACTCTAAAGACTCACAAGAAAGTGCTGCTTTTTCAGTTGAAAAGGAGCAGCAGCAAACTTGTGTGATTTCTTTATAAGTTAGAATTGTAGCAGGTTTTGACTTAAAAATAAATTATTGAGAGCTGAAAGAGCTTCCAAATGGCAACTTACCTTCAATTTGTAAATTCTTCCTTCAAGTAAGTGGATTAACATACAAAGAGATAATTTAGTACTTGGGCGTTCATTAAAGTGTATTTTTCTTGATGGTGACTATTTAAGTATTTGTACAAGAGTTCTATCCCCTAAAATAATGAACATTTAGACAGCTGTTAACAGTTCTGTTTAAGAAGTTCTAAACCACGTGTATTCTTTGTAATATCTACATATTCAAATGTGATATCAAAGTCTAAATTTTAGTATATATATGCATACACACATACTGAACCCTATTTGCAAAAATACTCATCCCTCAGTGACTTCTAATAGAGCTAGTTTGGGAATGCTTGTCAGTCACCAAAGTCTGATGGTGATGCACTAACAATTGCAGAAAGTCTTCCTTGTTCCATGAGCTGAGCAACAAGATGACTGGACAATACTACCACACTTCTCAAAACTTAGTTCAAAACAGGAATACATGCTGCTTTGACCGTGCTGAAAATTATTCTTGTTATCCACAGCACTAGTGCACTCCCAGAAATACATCTGCAAACATCATTCCTCAGCAAGCTGCTACGTAGGCCAACTTTTATCCACGCACCCTAAAGTCTAAGTCCTCAACTGTCTGAATTCTCCTACTGGCAATTGCTGTAAGATCTGGACTAGAAAACCTTAGTAAATTGAGCTTGCAGACTTCCACCAAAAACCCAGGGCTCCTGTCTCCAGAGTCAACAGGGATGGAGATACTAAAAAAAACTTTAAACCTTCCCAGAAATCCATGGGCTCTGACTGCAATCAGATGCTGAAAGTGCTGCATCCCTATAAACTCTTTCCTTTTCTGCCTTTCAGCCCACGCTGCTTTGATTCACCAGTGCAACTGGATGATGCTTCTTTCTGTATAGCAGCTGACTGATGGCATTTCCATACTTTCTGAAAATAAAAAAAATACCAATGACCTTAGTAAACTGCAAGACTAAGGCACTTAAATGTTTCCAGCAGCCTAGCCATTATAGTTTGGATTTGTTCCTTGGCTAAACTGACCACCTCTTATTGACTTCGGTTTATCTGCAGTTCAGTGATAAAGTTCCCTTAATTCCCCACTGAATTGAAATATTTAGGGCAATGCCACAGCTGTGTTTATTCTCACACTCCACCACAGTTATGTAAATACTGCATATGGAGCTGTTTCTGATAAAGCCCATACTAACCCAAAGGAATTATATGTTAGCTCTAGATGACTGCCAAGATGTGCGGCATCTCTCCAGCTCGCAAAGCATATGAATGATATCACATTTTCTCAGAGATCATTTGGCAAACCTTATAATAAAAGAGTAATTTTCTGTCTCCTTCTCAAAGACCCTCAGTGAGCTGAGGAGCGTTTCCAGCATCCCCTTCTCCACCCGCAGAACACGGGGGTGACACAAAACCGAGTGCTTCCAAGTGCTGTAACCTGGCACGTAAGAGGAAAACTCCCTCCCTCTCTTCATCAGACTTTTTACTTCACAGAGGATCAGAAGAACTTGAAAGGAAATGTTTGGTAGACCATACTCATTCCACATTTGATAAAGCTTCTTTCTGTAGGAGTGTTCATTATCTTAGAAATACCTTTTATCAAAACTCTTGAAAGTACTTCTGCCACCAGAACTGGCTCAGGACCAAACCAGGCACTGAGTTACACTTCATGACTCTTCCTGGGTCAGATTATGTATTCAGTGACTGATTAAAGTGTGGAGTAAATCCCTTGAAGTTAACGATAAGCTGGAGCCAGAGTTATTCAAGTCCATCACACTACTTTGATTCTGCACTGGCACAGAGAGGAACAAAACAGTCTCTCACTGACTTTGCAAACTTAAAGATGAGTCAAAGGCCAAACTGTTCACTCTGTCCCCTCCATCACTGTCTGCACCATGAAACCACACTAAGTAATTTCATTTTTTTCTGAGTGTACAAATATAAGAGCCTTTCCGGGAAAAGAGGGGATTTAGAAGAACACAACCTGGTTTATATTTAAATAGTTGTAGGTTCTGTTATAAAATAAATTTTTAAAAACTGTTAAGGTTCTTTTGAATTCTACATGCAGCATCAGGAGCTGAACCAGGAACAGAATACATTAAAATTAAGCAATGGAAACTTTGGGCTTAGTCTGTAAGGAAAATATTCCAGAGAGAGACTTAGGCTTGCAATGAATTCCCCAGCAAACTCTCTGAAGAAGCATCTTCATTTGATGAGCCTAAATGGAGGTGAAGGTGATTTTACCGAGCGAGCACTACTTGGTAATCAAGCGGAATTTTTCTGTGTGAAAGGCTCTCGGTCCCCTCGCTGTCAGAAGGGTACTTGTTGTGTTAACAGTTACTTGGTGACTTTCAGCTTACACTGCTAAAAACAATGTAGACACTTTCCTGGGAGCTGGACTAGACTGATGTCCAACCAGAGGGTGTACATATCGCTAATGAGCTGTCACAGTTGATTTCATTTCTATTTGCCACCAGCTGGGCTTTAATAAAAGCAAAAAAACCTCCACTATCAGTGGAGTTGTGCCACATGCAAGCAAAGAAAGGATTTGGTTCTGCAATGACTTGCTCACACCACTGCATGCAGATGCTGACCAATCTGCAGAGACATCTCACACTGCCTTCTCCACCCAGAGCAACCACAAAAGTACTTGAATAGTTTTTAAATTATATGGATACTAAGGAGCAGGATCTTACACCACAGTGCCCAAAAGACCTCTTATATTTTACTTTCTTGATTTTTTTCTTTTATATTCTGGTTGTAATTGTACTGAATATTGATAATCCAGGAATCTAGAGTTCAGCCTTCTTCACAGTGGATTCAGCATGACACAACGGCAAAAGCACTGTTTCAAGGAGCAGTTGGGGTCAACTATTTGGGAAAAAACCCACAAACATCATTATTTCATAAGACATGTCAGGAATTTGATTTAACTTTAGAAGATGCTGAAATTTTAAGAACAGAAGATGTGATTGGTATATTCAGTACACTGACCACAGCTCCCTGAAGCAGCTGTTTTCCCTGGTGCAAAGCCACAACCAACCTCAAAGCAGCAGCAGCAAAGCAAACCTTCTGCAGCTGGAACCGCATCTGAGCTTGGCAAAGAGCATATGACTGCAGCTGGTAATAGTGGTGAACGACCCCTTCAAATTGAGAAGAGGGTGGAGGGTCTCATGCTGCTGCATAAGTAAGAGATCACGGGTTTGCAGATGAATTAGATGTCTTCTGAGAAGGAATGCCACTGTTGCTGTTAGGAAGTGCTGTAGTAGGATCCAGGGGAAAGAAGAAGATGTGATCCACAAGTGTGAGTGAAAACTGATATGGAAACAGGAAAAATTGGTAGGGCTGCTGACAGACCAGCTCTGTCTTGTGGATGAATTGTCACAGAAGAAAGTCTTGCTGGAAGAGAGAAATAGGAGGTCCATCTTATCTAGCAGGGTATGTCTCAATACCTTATTATTTTATAGACCTACTTTTTGGCTTCCATGACCAAGAATCCCAGGGATCACTGTTTACTTGGCAAGTGAAACAAAACCAAAGCCAGACAACTATGCTTACAAAGCCACAAATTCCTTCTGGATCAATTATTGGCCTCTGAGCGCTGTGGGGAGAGGCACCACCTGGGAGCCAGTCTCCCAGGGATACTGCCAGCTTCTTTGGGGACAGTGTGCACGGGTCACCTCCTTTCCTGACTGGCAGTAGACCCATCTTCCCATTGAACAGACACAGGAACTGATGGAAAAGCTGTATGTAAGTCATGAGAAGAAGCAGCAACTTCAGCGAAACTCTTACTACAGTAAAACAGGAATTTCCATCAGCAGAAACACAGGAGAAAGCAAGCTAGAAGGGACCAGAGGGTATTAAAATAGCAAAGTATTCACACACAGCCTAAGCTCTAAGGATCAGCCTCAGCATCTACCAACACTGGGCTGGGGCACCTCTGATGGCAGCTCACCAGCACGGTGACGTCACACCGTGCATGTCATTTGCTGCCATACCCGTGACAACATGAGGTGCAAGAGGGAGCAGCAATAAATATACCAGCTGAAAATCCTGCTCCTCAATTAATGGCAGATGAGGCCAGATCAGAGCTGTGAGACTGAAATCCAATTTGCAAACAGGCTGGTAGGTGAGGGAAAGCCCAGCACTGAGCACAGGACATCAGCCAGGCACAAAAAAGCCTCGAGGCTGTCACTCTCTCCAAGCCATAACAAAGACTGTGGGGACTGGGAGCATAGCAGGGAACTGAAACCCTTGCACTTCAACTTTCTTTCTTTGGGAGGTCTCAGGGGTCTTTGAACTGCTCTTCAACATTATTCAGCAGCAGCTTGGATGTCAGCACTTACATACCTTTACGTACAGATGCACACAAAAACATGATTAACTATTTGTTCTCCTCTTCCCTGCAGCACTCCCACTGCTCTTCCTTTCCCTTTATTCTGTGACACATTTCTTGGAGAATTTCTCTTTCTCCATCTCTCCAGAGCTTTGGTTTTTTCTTTTTTACGGAAGTGTTTGTTAAGTAAAGTCTGCTGCAGTCTTCACTCTCTGGGTTTGTTGCTCTGCCTTCCTAGTTGACTTCTTCTTTAATTACTTCTTCTTATTTTGTGCTCCTCTCTTCCCTCCATGCATTTCTCAAGGCAATTTTTTTTCTTTTTGTTCCCGTTCCCTTGCTCTTATTTCCATTTCTTAGCTCAACCCTCTACAGGTGAAGCTGATTGGAAAAATCAAAATTCTTTGACTTAGTTCAAAACTCCCCTAACTGAAGCAATACCTGAAAAAAATCCAAAATGCGACACAAAACCCCACGACCATATGGGGTTTTTTCATTATTTAATGTTTTCACAGGAAAGAAAGACTTTGGTTAAAAGTTTGTTAATCAAAAATCCAGCTGAAAGCATTCTTCCAGCCTTAGTTACTGCCACCTGCTCATCACCCACCTCCTTCCTCACCACCCAACTCACAGTGACACATTTGATTCCTGTCAGGTCATGTTCAGCCCAGCTCACACACAGACACACACACATACACACAATTATTTATAGGCACATATATGCATGCATGCATGCACAGACACTGCTTTTGAGTTACACATGCAGGAGGTTTGCCATTCCTATTAGATTTATGCTGGAGATGGGAAGGACAGCAGGAGCTCACCTGTATGGCCCAGAAGATGGGGAAGAGAGAGAGCCCCATGTCATCATGCCAGGAGAAAAGAGTCATCTTTATTTTTCAAGAAAATGAGACATGCCTAGTCCCAAATTTACCAAGACTTGCAGAGATTGAAGGTCAGTCACAATGTGCTGTAACTGTCCAGTTCTACACTGGTATCTCAAAGATCCTGGAGGGAAAGTCAGGGGTTTCCACTGTGCCCCAGATCCTGGCACATCTCCCAGTAATTCAGTTCTCACACCTTGCTCAGAGACTACAGTAGTCTTTAGGACATTTGAAACCTATTTTAACATGATTTAACAGAACAAGAATTAAATCATGAAGAAAAAAAGAAAAAAGTAATGAAGTTCACCCTAGTTTGGTGATTTGTCTCAAAAAAGACAAAAATGCTCATCTTTATGGGAGGAATAGTCCTACAGAAGTGTCTGAACTCAGTGGCTTTTCCAGAAGGATGAGAAGAAACTAAGGCTAAGAGAAAAATTGGTATGACCCAGACTAAAACTGTTTGGCAGGTGGGGAGTTTCACAGATGATAGAAAACAACTATTCCACATAACGCAAAGCAAATTTAAAAATCACTGTTTCTGCCTAGAGGCTTCAGAGCTCCAGCTCCTAAAGGTTTGGGAAACTGCCCCTTAGCAAGAGACGACTGCAGCTTGCAAAATGCACCAGCAATTGCATAGCTGCCCAAAAGGCAGATGATGTAGATGACAGAGAACTGTCAGACAAGCAATTATAGAACCATTGTTATTAAATCTATCAGTTAATAAACTATTAATTATAGCAGTTAATGACTTGCCCCCAAAATACTGTTATGAGAGAAAAACATGCAGTGTTACAGGTCCCTCATCTGACAACCCTAGCCCTGAATGCACTGACCCTGGCTACTGAGAAGGCTCCCACAGCCATGCAATGTATCGAGGAGGAAGAGGAGGCCTTCCCCATGAGCCATCCCACAACTCCACTCCTGCTGCCCATATCCCAACTTCCTCCCTCTCCTACCCTCAGAGTACCGAATGGGATGCAGCCAATGCCTTTTTAGCTAAACTACCTCACTTCTCTCAGCTTGAAAGAGGCAACAGTAGATACACCTCACGTGCTGCCTACTTGTTCATCCCTTCCAATAAAGAGCAGATTTTGTAAGCAGATCAGCAGTTACAGTACAAGAACACAAGAAGAGACTCCAACTTCACACAAAAGCTGGATTTGGATCCATTACAGAAAATAGTTGGAAGCTAAGGTTAAAAACACATGTTCATCATGACTTTAAATTTGCAGCCTTTTGTGGGCAAGGCTGTAACAGACCAAGCACACTGTGATAGCACAACAGGGTGATTTAAGGATGAGGGGAAAGTCAACCAGAGTTTCACCCTGATTATCATCACTTTTGTTCTTTTCTGGATTTGAATTACACTCTTTCAAGTTGTTTTACTTTAATATCGGATTGTTGATATAGTAATCTAAGGAGATAATAAACACAGCCCACCAGGAAAAAAAAAAAACAAATGCTAACAGAAACTCTTGATATAAATCAGACTGACTCAAGCAGGCTCAATGACTTCTTCAAAGGACTTATTGATATTCATATAATCAAACATGTCTGTACCAATAATGATAATTAACTGCTATGTGCCTTTCATCCAAGGATCGCAAGCTGTAGCTCACAATAACACTGTGAATTAAGTATGGTCTCTGCATCTCACAGAGGTTCTACAGCCAGAGAGCAGCTCAATAACAACACAAAGACCAAAGCACAAATTCTTTGAGGAGATATGGAGGGTGACTTTTAATACAGGTAATGTGCCCATTCTAGATGTCTGTCTATGCTCCATCCCCCACATAGACCTAAGCTGTCCTTCCTTTGCCTACTGACAACACACAGTAACAGAAAAAAGCCCCAAATTTCCTAAACCAGAGCCCAATCCAGCTAAATCTGTACGGTGAAAGAGGGAAAAAAAAAAGTCCATGTCCCCAGGAAGCCCCACAGAGCTGCAGATGTCTACCCAGGCCTGACACAGCTCCAGCGTGTCAGCAGTGCCAGCAGAGTGGTGGAAATGGGCATCACCTCCTTACTCCTCGGTGCAGGGCTCAGCCTTTGCCCAGCACCTAACCCCATCTGTGCTTGCTACTGCCAGTGTCAGTGACCATACTCAGTGCCATCAAACTATCTCCTGAGAGGCAGAAAACAAGGTAAGTGTGACCTATGCTCCCCAAGAGCAGCTGTAACTCCTTCTGGTTCTCCGGTCACTCTGTGGCAGAGCCCTCCCCTCTGTCAGCCCCAAACACAGGTGACTCAGGGAAACCATTCCCCAAACAGCAGGGAAAAACCCCAGACTGCAAGGGTGCACCCCTAAGCCACATTGCTCTCGAAGGAGAATCAGCATCTGCTCTGCACACCAGGGCCTGCTCATACCTGGCAGAACCAAGGTCTGGTCCTGTTCACTAAATAGGAGAGAGGCTGGGTGGGGGCATGAGCCAGACCCTGTTTTCACCAACGAGATATCCAGAACCTTCTCTACTGCCCAATACTTGCCTCCCTGTCCCTTCAGTTGCCCTTAAGTTATATAAGCAGCAACTTGAAGAGGTACAGGAGGAGCTCCTTGGTCTTTCATTCCCTCATCTCCTTCAAGATGTTTGTATTTTTATTGCATTTTTACAATCTTCTGCTTACGTCTTACATTTGTTGCGAGCATGCATGACTCAAGTTTTCTGATGCAAGGACTTGTTTCTACTATGTCATATTAAATCTGTTTGAAACTCAGTTTTTTTCTTAAAGAAGCTTCAACTTTTGTTTTCATGTCTTATTGTAACAAAAGTAAATACATGCACATTCACTAGAATTTGTTTTATATTTAAAATTTCGAAATGCCCTTTTAGAATCACATTGTTCTATTTCATGCTGCATGTTACATACTTATACACCAACTACAGCTCAAAATGTTAAATCTCACTGACACTATTACTGTGCATTACTGATATAGCTGTTATTAAATAATGTAAGAAGAAATTATTATTTAAAAATGTGTGCAAAAGCAAGTTTGGGGAGCAATGGCTTCACAATAGATCTTGTGAATACTTCATTCAGTGAATCAGTATTTCCCGAAGCAAAAGAAAAAGAAAATTAAAACAAACAAAACACCTCAGTGTAATGAAGCTGCTCGAATCTATTACTGCCTTTGGAGTAAATAGGTCTCAGTCTGTCCTGTTCTGCACCTCCTTGATGTCTTGGGAAGCTCAGGTAATTCCCAGGTGCAGCTCACTGCAGAGTCCAGAACGCATGGATACCAGTCAGCTCCTCTGCCATCTTGTAGTGGGCTGACCCTGAATTCCAGGCACCCACCAAAGTTACTCTATCATTCCCCTCCACTACTGGACAGGGGACAGAAAATATAACAGGTTCCTAAGCTGAGATTAGGACCAGAAGCAATCACTCACCAAACACCATCACAGACAAAACAGGCTCCAACTTTGGGAAATTAATTGAATTTATTATTTACAAAATCAGAGCAGGACACTGAGAAGTCAAATCTTAAAAACACTTTCTCCTACCCACCCCCTTCCTTCCCAGGTTCTACCAACTCCCGTCCAGTGGCACAGGGAGACAGGCAGTGAGGGTTACACAGTTCATCACAGGTTGTCTCTGCTGCTGCTCAGGAGTGGAGTCCTTCCCCTGCTCCAGTGTGGGGTTCCTCTCATGCAGTTCTTCATGAACTGCTCCAGTGTGAGTCCATCCCATGGGCTGCAGATCTTCATGAACTGCTCCAGTGTGGCTCCCTTTCCACAGGGTGCAGTCCTTCAGGAACAGGCTGCTCCTACATGGATCCCCCACGGGGTCACAAGTCCTGCCACCAAACCTGCTCCAGCCTGGGCTCCTCTCTCCCCAGGTCCCTGCCAGGAACCTGCTTCAGCCTAGATTTCCCACACAATCACAGACTCTTTTGGACATCCACCTGCTCCAGCATGGGCTCCTCCCTGGGCTGCAGGGGCATCTCTGCTAAAGCACCTGGAGCACCTTCTGCCCCTCCTTCCTCACTGACCTGGGTGTCTGCAGGGCTGTTTCTCTCACACATTCTCACTCCAATCTTCTCTGGCCACAATTACATCTGCAAAGTATTCTGTATTCTTACTTTCCTTTTTAAATATGTTATCACAGAGATGTTACTACACTTCTGGATTGGCTCAGCTTTGACCAGGGTCTATCTTGGAGCTGGCTGGCATTGGACTGTAAGACATGGAGGAAGTTTCTGACAGCTTCTCACAGAAGCCACCTCTGTAGCTCCCCTGCTACCAGAACCTGGCCATGCAAACCCAACACAGACCTACAGAACATACCTGCTCAATTTTATCTTCTGATTGTAATTCTCAATCCAATCCTGAAGTGGACAATGATAGGAAAAGTTTACTGCTGGCAATCTATCTTGGTCCATTTTTCCTAGCTTTCAGACCAAAACAAACCTTTCCCATCAGAGGGCCAAATCCTGCCAATGAGTAACCCAGGCATTAAGGTTGGACCCTGCTGAAGTTCCCTGTGAGGATCACACTGCTCTAGACTGATGACACTGGAAGAACATGATGTGTGCACACCAAGTGCTGACAGGATCAGGCTCACACCTCCTGGGTTTGGCTGAAATATGTGCAAGCAGAATTTTAGGGTGACTTCAAAAGCAGACAAGAAAACCTTTTCCGTTCACACAGCATTGTCTCATTTCTCCAGGAATGTTGTGTCTCCTGTGTTGTGTACAGAACTACCTTTGTATTATGTCCCAAGATTTTAAAAGCACCAACAGAAAAAATTTCACCTGAGAAAACTTTTTTTCTCCTGTTCCTTAATATCATCACCAGAAATTGATGAAAAAATTTCTACACTGCAGCAACATTTTCTGCTTTTTGGCGTTACTAGCCATGATCATTCCCACATGTCCCTTCATTGGGAGGAGATGCTCCTCTGTGAGGCCTGACATTAACCTTTGCTGCTGCCACCAAAAAGGTCACTTATCAGTGAAAATACAGGTAAACAACTGATTTAAGCAGCAATTACTTTAACCAGTTTCTTCCAGGCTAAAATATAACAAGCCCTTCACCTAGAGAAGAATGGCATAGATGCTCTGCATCTTCTCTCCTGTTGCCATGTTTTTATTATTAAAAAAAAAATTCCTACACACTAATTTTGGTATTGGTTTCTATTAAGGATCTTCTCCTTGGTATCTTACAGCTTTTTTTATCAGGTAGCAGAAAAGACAATTCCCGATCTCCTCCAGAGTGAACCCACAGGCAGATTAGGTGAAGGAGACATCTCAGAACTGCTGGCTCTAAAAGCATCAGACTTCACTTCTGCTCCAAAATAACAAGCTTGCCAAACCATCTGAGAGTAGACACAGACTTGAGAATCTCTGCACTGGGGTCAGTCTTCCATGAGAAGAAAAAATCCTGTGCAGGGCTACCAGCTCTAATGGGAAAAACAGTACTCCCCCATGCCCATTAAATCCACATTTCACTGCAGCTTTCTAAGAACTGGACATAACTCAGTGCCAACAAGCAAGTGCTTCCTTTTCGGTCCCTTAACATAGGTATCTTCTCATGCTGAGCATCAAATCAGTTCATCCTGGTCCCAGAAGGCTGCTGACATTATTCCCAGCCTGCACTGAAGAAATCACTGCACCGGAAAACTCAGGCTTTCCATGCCCACAGTTCTCTTAAATGAAAATTAGCTCAGTTATAGTCCAAAGGAGCCCTTTAATGGCCAACACATGCTTTGGCATCCTGCCAGCAGAGCTCTCTTAAAGCCATCCAGCAAAGTGACACCATCAGTTGCAAAATCTATGTGTGTCAGGTCACTGGATTATGAAACAGAAGTGTTGTAAGCACGTAAGGACATGGCTTAGGCTCTGCTGTGAGCAAAGATAAAATGATTTTTCTGGACTCAGATTACTATCTTGGAAGGCATTCCAGTGAGAAAGGGTCGCCGCACTGTCATAGCATTTATACTGGGAAATATGAGTTCCAGTGTTCAGAATTGTTAAAAAGCACTGAAATCAGTAAAGATGCTAATCCATGGGGTGCTACTACGACACAGCAGCTACCGCAATGGTGAGGTACTGGAGGCTTGGATGGAAAAATCCATTTTAGACTGCGCTGTGCTGGACTACAGTAAAAATCAGAATTCACTCTTTCCACAGGAAATGACAGCAACACAAACTGAAAACCATGATAACAAGAAATATGACTCTCCCACATATTACTTCCTAGTAACACTGAAGAACACACACCCTTGTAGCATACTTCAAAAAAGTCAGCTCTGTTGCAGAGGTATCATGAGCAATGAATGTGTGTCCCTGAGTCAGTCCTGGCTCTCAAACCAACTGAGGACCAGGAGAGTGAGAGAAGGTGAAAACTACAATAAAGTCAAAAAAGAAAGGGGAAAAAATATGACAAAATGAAGTCAACTCAGGCCAAGTATCATTACATTGTACTGATTCAAAAAATGCAACCGGTATGAGTATTTTAAAAATACACTCCATGGCAGAGAGAAAGAAAAACACTCAAGTGATAGAGCTGTCAAACCTTGAACTGTGCAGACATATGTGGGGAAAAAAAGTGGCCAATATCAATAAACATCTTGATCTAAACTGAGAAGGACTGCTAGAGTTATTTCTGGTTTACAGTTGCACTGCTGTAGCAGTCAGTTACCACTGACTATGGTGGCAACCACGACGTGAGATGAAGAGCCAAGGCAAGGTAAAGCCGTACTAAACAATAAAGCAGGGAGGGGGAAAATTAAAAGGTCAGACAAATATAAAAAGGAAAGATGGAAAACTACACAGATATAGTGTACACAGAAATGAAGTGCCTACACAGAAATAAAGTTTCTGAATTGCAGTGCGAGAGATTACAGAGAAACCCATGCTTCCCAGGCCACTTTCTGCTCTCCCCACTTCTCCTTATCCTTCTCTGCAAATGAAAATGTAACTTTTGTTTATGCCTATATATAAATGCTGAGAATCAAAGGCATTACACCCAGCTTCTGAGCACTGCAGAAAAACGAAAAGGCCATTATTTGGATGGAAAATCAGCCTGTATCACTGACTTGACTGTTCCCTTTTTTATTAGCAGCTGTTAGAGAAGGGATCAGGGAGTGTGCTGGTACAGTGCAGCTGTTCCACATACGTTATAAATAAGGGCTGGTAAAACCTCATCCTATTTTTAACATTAAAAAAAATCAGCCTGTATCACTGACTTGACTGTTCCCTTTTTTATTAGCAGCTGTTAGAGAAGGGATCAGGGAGTGTGCTGGTACAGTGCAGCTGTTCCACATACGTTATAAATAAGGGCTGGTAAAACCTCATCCTATTTTTAACATTAAAAAAAGAACAAGTCACAAAAGCTCCCCATTAATGCCTTGTAAGTGGAACTTTTCTCCTCTTCTTGACTTTAATGTCCAGAACTGAATACTCAAACCAGACCATTCTTAAAACAATATTCATTGAAAAAAGAAAAGAAAATGCAATTTAGTGGAATCAGACTTAGCCAGCCTGGAGGATGTAACCAATTAGTGTGTACAGTGTCTTTTCCTTCAAAAGCAGACACTTAATCAGGATGGAAACAACCCCCTGAGATTCTTTTTCCAACAAAAGTGCTGGATTACTGCATCGAAGTTCCTGTAGCATAACCCAAAAGCTGAGCCACGCCTCAGGTGGCTCAGACAGCAGCACCCACCCTTCCCAGAGCGGTGCTCGCTGCCCTCTCCGGGTGCTGCGTGTGCCCAGAGCTGCTCCTGCTCACCAACCCCAGTGCAGAAAATGTCAACAACCATTGCACGGGAGAGTGAAATCCCAATCCCCATTCACCTGTTTTCGGGGTCTGACACTGTCATGTTGCGTGTCACGTAGCACATCTTGAGGGGAATTGTCTTCCTGTCTCTGTGGATGGAGAGCGAGAGCTGCGCCATCGGCTCGGCGGAGGCACAGCCCAAGCGCGGAGACTCGGGGGGAGGCGTCTCCCACCCGATCTCGGACACGGGGGAGCCTTTCTTCACATAGGGGGTGGCTTCTCTCATGTATTTCACTATGGAAGAGAGAAAAAGAGATGGAAAACAATAAATAAATGAGTATTGAGGAGTTGCATGCCCGTGTGAGTTCTCTGGACTGGTGTTAACCCTCAATGCTGTCCATTATTTCTGCTCACCAAGCATTCCAGCATGGGAAGCTGTGCAAATACAGAAGATGGAGATGTGCCTGCTGCCAGTGTCAGTATGGTGCTGTGAGTAAAATGAGGGAAAAGAACAGAATAGGCAAAGTAAGAACACACAGCCATACAGTGTAAGAGCCATCCCATCTTTCTGTGACAGTGGGTAAGCAGTCATGCAACAATTGCTTCATACAGAAGCTGTGAGCTGTCTGAGGTACAGGGATGTTTTAAAGAAAGACGTTCAACCAAGTGACAGTGAACCTATTTTTTTATTCCCCTATCTAAAATGTTCCAGCAATACTTCCAGTGATTCCAACTCACATCTTGCTTCTGGTTCACACTTGTCAGTGTCCCACCACTAATCTCAACAACTATTTCTGCTTGCTGAGAAGCAGTTTTACCTAATCTACTTGTACATATATATATGTGGAGTAAACAAAAACCAATTCCCTTCTTAGCCTTCTCTTGGGGAAATAAAATTGAGATTGAGCCTTTTGTGAGAGTGAAGGTGTCAGATTAGATCTCAGCCTCTTCCTGGCTTTTCTCCAGAATGGATAAGGAAAGTGAATGTAGGATTCTGAAATTATCATACTGTATTAAAACCCAATACTTCTTTTACATGTATGCTTCATATTCCTCTCTTTATGCAGGCAAATACTGCAACTGTTTTCTCTTGTTTTTTAATTCTTTTGGTAGTTTAAGCTCATTTTTGCTTTTGCTATTGATGTGCTTGGCAAATCTGCCAGTCACAGCCTCCTTCTCCTTCACAAACCTGATGGAGCTTGGACAAGACATCCCGTTTAAGTGCCCTGGTTAAGGCAATATTCCCCCTGCACACAGCTGTGGCCGCATCACTGGCTGCTGCCACTTGATTGTACCCACAACTCAAACAGCAGTGACATGACCTGAAAGGGCCCGGGCATTGTGAACTTATTTGGGGAAGTTATTAAAATGCTGTGAGAGAACAGTTCAAGGAAATGGTCCAGATCATCGTGTCAGCTCAGCTGAAGAAGCTGGGAATGACTGAATAGCAAAAAGTAAATTACAGAAGGGCATTGCGGTGAAGGATGTTAAATTAGGGAAAGCCGACTGAAGTTTTTGAGTTCAAAATGAAAGCAAGAGAAGTATTCAGAAGAGTGGAGAAGAACAACAGTGTTCCTGTCAAAACCACAGATCAGGTGATTAGCTTCAGCACCACTATTTTCAAGGCACTTCATAAAAATTTTACCAAGAGAGAAACCAGTACAAATCTTGAGCTCAGGCTCTGTGAGCACCTATTGCTACTTTTTCTCTAAAACACCATAGTGCCCATCTTGCCATTGTTCATTTTATCTTTTTAAAAAAATCTGTTAACTTCAATCACAAGGACTTTCTGTGTTTAGGTATGTTATGGGACATTCCTTTTTGAGAAGGACCATTTGTGACTTATCAGAAAGGCTGTCCACTCAACACTGATGTTTTTATTTCCTTGTCCGATCCTATTCTGAGTATTTTCTTAAATTAATTTGTTCCCTTCTCAGGAAAGAGTTGGCACAGAATTCCACCAGGTTTCCAGAAACTATTTCAGGCAAAAAGAGATGACATTGATTTTTTTTCCAAACTTTTTTCGATATCTACCTGAGGTCCACTACCTAAAACCCTGTGTCACCTAACTCTCCAAACCAGTGCTCGTCCTTGGGTACTCCAAAAATTACATGATTTTCAAAGATGCTAAAAATAAGCAGTTGTTGCCAGTGTCATAGAGATACTGGTTTCAGCAGTCACCATCTCAGTTTGGATGTACTCAAAGCCTTAGGGAAGCCAAGAAACAAAAGAGCTACAGATGTGGTGCACCTATTCCCACTAACACTGAACGAACACAACCTTGTCATTAATTTACACGGGCAGAACAGTTGAGGCTGTGAAAATCACGTTCAATTGCAAACAAAATTTTGCTCCCTTTAAAATTAGAGATTAATGATTGATCTGTTGAAAAAAGTAATTCTGTCAGTTTCTGAACCCTGGTACATGCCAGCAAATGTGATTCCAAATAAAGGTCCAGGTCTCAATAGCGTAGCTATTTCATCTGTGCTATTTTTGTCCTTTTTCAGTTGCAGCTATATCCATTCAACCTTACCATATTTTAATTAAGAAAAGGAGAGAGGGGCAGGGGGAGGAAGGAAGCTGAAGTAAAAAAATTGGCTGAAGACCTAAGCAGGAACACAAAACATGAATTTAATTCCCCAGAGATGGGACAAAAGAAAAGACGCAGCCCTTCCATGTGCCAAAAGCCAAGTTTCCATGCAATGTACCGGTGAATTCATGGCAGACAGCTGCAATGTTTCACAAAATCCCATGAAAAAGGAAGCAGGAGCAGGGGGAGAGCAGAAACACAATCCTCTTTCCAGAAATTGAGTCTCAAGCACAGCAAAAGCCAAGAAAACTACCTTGAGGAAGTACATCCTATGAAAATTCCTTCCAATTTATGAACTCACAGACAACTAGTTTCCACTACATCTCAACAGAGCCCCAGGGATATGAATGAAGAGCTATTAATGCACTGATAAACTGCTAACACCATCTTCATATGAAATTCCACAGTAGAATGAAAAAATGAAGCAAATACATGCTTTCTGTAAAATAAAAAAAAAAAAAGGCATTTTTCTAGCTTCTAATAACATCCCACTTCCTACTAAACACAAGCACAGCTCTCTGGATTCATGGCTGAATTCTGCTGGGTTTTACAGCCCAGACTTTATGGCTGTTGCATATTCAGGTGTGTTTCATATTTTAAAAGTCCCCAAATGGACACATATAAAAGCACAAATATAATATGGGAGTGGAACAAGTGGCAGAACTTGATCCATTGATATAAATTTTTGTTATTATTTAAACTTCAGAGCCACTGCTCTCCGTTTACTTCATCAACATCTTTAATTTCAGGTCCATAACCAAAGCCAGGATTATGAATTTAGCTGAAATCAGGCACACACTGTTCAGATGACTCATAAGTTTTATCAGCAATTATTTCCTATTTACCTCTAAATTTGGGTGCAAATACTGCAGAACATGCTGTTTTATAACAATGCACCAGCAACCCTGCTACATACAGTGCAATTTCGGATGACCCTACACGTTTACATTTTGCAGCCTGTTCACTAACCAGTTCTTAATCCACACAGCAGAAAACAAGTTGATACCAGTATCTATTATAGGCATATTCCTATTCCACACTTCACTATCTGAAAATCATGGATACGGCAAAATTAAACTGAAGTTATACAATTCACTTCCATCATCAAGTTTTAAAACCCAAAAAAAGATGATACAGTCTATTGGAAATTAAAGTAATAATGTGGATAATACTCTGTTTTCAGAACATTACACTCAAGAGCTGGATTACTTTTTTGACACAGTAGCACAAATTCAGGTACTGACTGAAAAAGAAAGTGACTGTCGAAAACACTGGGTTTACATATTGCCAATGAAACTACCTAATTAATTAAAACCTCAAAACATTTAATAAAAATAAATAAAGCACATCATTGTATAACAATTCTGAATTATGAATAACTATTTTATGGGCATGTATACACATATATATGCCTTCAGGGTATATACATATGTCTAACATATATACAAATATTATATATATTTTTATATTGAAATGCCACCATATTTAAGATCACCAGAACATTGCAAACACAGAAACAACATGCAGGGACTCAGTAAAAAATCTAATAGTTTCATTATTATAACTCAATTTAGTTATAAACTGTAAGTTTAGTCAGGAGTGATCTAAACTCATTTGTTTGATGCTATAGCTCAACTTCAGAGATCCTTCTAGTCAGTACTAATTAATGATCCATAGCCTTTTGCTGCACCACTAATAAGAACCTGCGGTCAAGCAATTAAAATTCCAATCTCCGGAGTGCCCCTCCCCACAAAGAGAAGAGGAAGGGAAGTGGCAATCAAATGAATTAATCCACTGATGCACATTGAAATATTTTGGATTAATTTTTTGATCTGCAAGACAGGCAGTGTAGCTTCCAAAAAAGCACTTCATTTATACGTGCTTCTGCCAAGACTCCACAATTAATCCTTTGTTACTGTTCACAGATGATTTTTTTGGGGGGAAGAAGTGGGCTTTTAATGAGAGAAATACTACAGACCAGCTTGGTCAGGTTCTTGGCCAGACGCCTTTCGGAGGAACTGGGACTTTCTGACACCTTCAAACTGTTTCCTAGGAGGGAAGACAAAGAGCACTGAGGGGAAGCCAGCAAGCCGGAGGAAAGCCCTTTTGTTACTATAGGAATGAGGACAGGATGTGTAGATTTACAATACGAAAGTAAAAGGAACAAATACCCGAAGCTGCTCGAAGACACTTGATCAAGGAATTCCCCTTTGCACGAGAAAAGCACAGAGTGTCCTCTACCATAATACCAGAATTTGCCTGCTAGGCTTTATGTGAGAGATCAAATTTCCTCTAAACTCAAGCCAAGAGCATGCCTTCTAGTGAAGCACTGTATAAAAATGAGATGAGCTGCTGGTGCCATCATCAAAACTAAGACCCAAAGAAAAGAATTTATGAAGCAGACCATCTATGAAGATGTGTCATATGATCCTTTCAGCAGCTTTAATGTGGCCATAAACCAAAAAACAGTCAACAATCCTGCTTGTCAGTGTTTCCACTATATTTCCTACAGAAACATCTGTTACGATGTTCAGACAAGTATTATCCATTAACATCATCTCCTTTCCCCCACGCTGAAATGGATTTGAAATAGTAAACCTCTTGATCTGCCAAAAGCATCAGATCTCCATCTGGGAGATAATAGAAATTGGTTAAAATAAACACCTTGTGAGACTAGAAATCTCCTTTGTGCTTTGGCCATTTCTCACATTGTAGTGAGACTACGCTCAGTTTCCCATTTCTGCTGTTTTTAAAGTAATTCCACTGAATTCAGTGTACGGTCTATTCATCTCTTAAAGAGACAGGCTTGGATTTAAATCATAGGAGGCTGTTTTTAAATCCTTTTTAGAATATATTTCACTTATTATACCTTTTATATGGAATACAAGAACGAATGTTTTGAAAGAATAACCAGAAAGATCCAGGAGACAAACACATCTTTAAGATAAAGTTTATCTGAAAGAAGCACCTTAGCAATTGGTTCCAAAAGGTGGCTAGTAAGCAATCAGGCTTCAAGTTTGAGTTTTCAGTAGGGTACAAATAGGCTGGATTAAAATGATTAACAACCACATTTTAAAAATATAAAGAATACTTCACAGTGTCCTTTTAAGTTTGCAGCTGCTTTTATAGGAAAGATGAAGCTATGTTAAGTAGGGCTATAAGCACCATCACACACTTGCACTCAACAAATGAAGGCAGTACCTTCAAAGTGTCTTGCAATAAGCAATTTTATGTTGTTATGAGAATTTCTTTGTCAAAAAGGCACGAAGATTTGTGGTCATGGCCCCATCAAACAGGAGAAAATGGGACTAAATAGGCTATTCTCAGGAAGCCATGCAAGGGTGCAGTTTGTGAAACCTCGTGGTTTTGATACCTTGAATAGGTCACAGTGATCAGCCACATTGTGTTATCTACATCAGGCTTCAAAAAACATAACTCACCACCAAAAATGTCTTAGAAATTAAGAAATGGCAGGGAAAAACTCAGCACAGGTCCTGGCTGGAGCAGTGGGCAGCCCCTGTGCATGCTTCCTCCTTTACATCTGTACCAGGGGTCCCCACTCTGATTTCAGCACTTGTGAAGCTTTCACATATAATGGAGATGACATTCCCAGGCCATCCCATGCTTCTGTATAATGCCAAAAATTCTTCTGTTACTTATCCTCAGTTTCTTTTCCTGAGACTGCCTGTGACGTGGGCTGATTCAGCCACTGATTCCCTAGGCCTGATGTTTCCCTTTAGCAAACACTTCTTCAACAGTTTCTGAGCTTCCTCAGCATAAATGTTTTCTAGGGAGGGAAGGCTTTATATGTCCTCTTATCTAATGCAGCATTACCAATTTTGTCAACTCTAAAGCCTCTAAATATTAATGAATTTTCATTCCTCCACAAAGCCATGGTTTTGTACTGCACATAGAGCAGCAGGAACAAAGCACACACCTCAGGCCCCACCAGCCTGTACCAGACAGCCTGAAAGCTTCACCTCCAGGCAGCACTGCCCACCCACTCCTCTCTGAGGTCACTTGGAGCCGGTCACTGCTACCCTTCCCCCTTCAGCTCCACTGTGAGCTGCATTTCCATGGTCTAATAATGAAGTCCATGTTTAAAGTTAACAGCACACACGCTCGAGGAAGCAGGACGAATTTCAGTGCTGGGGTGAGATTTTCTGTATTTCTGTTCAAAACAGATTAACAGAAACTAATCAGACACAAACTTGCGTCACACAGAATCACAAAGGAACTGGAGGCTGGAATACGTGACACCAGCACTTAAGCTGATGAAGTGATTAAAAGCAGCCACAGGTTGTCAGTAACCTGGCACAGAAAAATTTCAAACTGGTAAAGTAATAATAATAAACTAAAGGCAGACTGTTTCCATTGGGTGTTTCTCAATACTTTCCATTAAAATGTCCATTACTCGTACCTACTACGCTGAATGTGTTACAGTTTCCTTCATGCAATTTAGTTTATTTTAAATTTCAAAGTTTCTGTTTCAATCAATTTGATATATTCAGTTCAGAGTTTTGATATGTCACTAACAATAATTGCATGGCTTCTAGAGTCAAGGTCCCATAAGCTATTCAACTATCTTTCAAAAACTTTACCTACTGCAGCAAAATAAATGCATATAAATCTCTCTCTTCATAATCTGAAAAAAAAAAAATTAGTTTGTAAATCCCTTAAGTACAGTGTTTGGTTAAAAAGAAGATGTTTATAGCTTGATCTAGGAGACACTGATGCTATCTTGAAGACCTTGTACTCAAAAGAAACAGGACTCAGTGGAGAACAGGGAGCAGCTACATTGCACAAGTGTCTCTTATCAAATAAACTACAAATTGAAAAAACTACTGCCAAAACCTGAAGGCTGTAGCTATCTAACCTAATACATTTTTAAGTAAAATGTGACGCAGTTCATTTGCTACACTGTTACGTGACACTGAACTCTGCAATTAGAACTATACAGATCTTTCATAATGGAAGTGGAAAACATCTGAAACTGGCAATTTGGGAGCTGAACATGGAAATTAGCAGTGACATTTTGAGAAAAATCATTGTGGGACCTGTGAGTCACTCACTGATAACCAAACTGGAGCTTCTGCTTGTCTCCAAGGTAGAATGTTCCCTAAGTTTAACAGAAAAAAAAAAAAAAAAAGTGGTTTAGTCAAATGGTATTAGGAGTAGGTAACCCTACTCAAAAGTACAATAGAAAAATGTAACTTCACGTAAATCAAAGAAATGCAGTGAAATATATTTCTTAATGGAACTGTGGCACTCAGATTTCTAAGGGCTTTCTCCTACCCAAAACTGACACTATATTTTAAAATCTTTTACCTAAATCTCAGGAATAAGTTGATTCAGAATTTCTTGTGTGCTGCTCATGCTTGTTTCCCTCCCTCTGTCAGTATTTATAGATCCCTCTCCCATCACCCACACACTCAGATGGAATTCAAGGTGTCTGGCATTGCCAGCATGCTATAATTTTTCTATTTACATGAGTAATCTCAAGTGTCAGAACAAATATTTCAACTGCTAGTGATTATGTGAAAAATATATAAGGGTATTACGGTTTTAGAGGATGCTGTTATTTCAGCAGGCACACAAATCATTAAGTAGTACAAGGTAGACTGAAAATGGCACTCACAGAGAGGGAAATTATTATGCTGTGTATGATTGTACCTGTTTCACAGATGGCTAAACTGACACAGGCAAGTTAAACTGCCTTCCTCAAAGTCACGCAGTAAGTCACTGACAGAGTTCTCAGCATTACACTCAATTTCTACCTGTATTACTTTTCCTGTTTAAACAACTCAAAGAGATCCTAGTGCCAGTGAAAACGATTTGCAATGTCTACTGTCTTCTCCCTATGAGAAGATCTTTGAAGACCTTCTAAGATCTCCAGGATTTATTTTGAAGAGCAGAGCTGCAATCACTTGCAAAGTTTCAGTTCACCCTTTTCATTCTTCACTGGACAACGCCAAGAGCTTTGAAAATGAACAAACTCAGGGCATGCATTTAGAACTTGCACTAAGAACTTGCTGCAACTCAGGGGGCTGGGCTGTGCACCAAAAGGCATCACATCACCATAAAAGTCCTTGTTTTGGGGAATCCTTTAGTTTGCAACCTTACCAACAGGACAGGCCAATGGCCATATCCAGAATCCTCAAGTACCAGAGATTAATACTTATCCATATGGGGAAGGGAGGAAGGGAGGAAGGGAGGAAGGGAGGAAGGGAGGAAGGGAGGAAGGGATACGGACACTATTTAAGTTCAATGGCAAACACAAATCCTAAACTGATTAGGGGAAACTGGGATGAATGTTTCTGACATGGCCATAATGTAGTAACTCTGTTTTTACATAGCTCAAGAGCACCTTTGCCTGGTTCTGAAGTCCAAGCACAGCCTCACAGTGCCTCTGCTCTACCTAAAGTCATTTGTAAGATTACCCAGCAGGAGAGTGGCAGATCTGGAATGAGATTTGGCTGTGCACCTATTTCCTGGCTCATCTAGAGGCTAGAAGAAAACTACCTGAAGCAGATAGCTTCCTCCCTGAGGCACTGGAAGGGAGAGAAGAGCTCACATGACACCACCCCTTGTATTTCAAGGGGTAAAGGAAATAGAAAGGACTGTATATGCAGAAAAGGTGATGAAAGGAGTCGGACAATGAAATGTTAAATCACATCCTTGTGCCTCAGGCCTTTGGCTCCCAATTGAATGGAGCTCTTTTCTACCAGGGATTATGGTTTTCTCTAGGAATAAGCCACTGAAATCCTATCAACAAACTACAACAATCGACAATTAAAGAATAAGCACACTAGTCATTAGCATCGGCTACAAGGTTTTCAGAAACCACCTGCACTTGGAGCAAGCATGGGAAATTCTCAGAACTGATGCCCAGAAAGAGACTGAGACTGAAACCCAACTGTGCTGCCATAGGGCCATGGATGGCATCGTGTGCTGCTCTTTGCATCTCAAAGTCTCTTACCAAGATGACAGCTCATCTCTTCTCCTCCCTGATGAGCTATAGTTACTGTATCTTAAAAAAATGCCAATGATCCGTGATGGAATATGGTCCTCCTGGAACCTCAGTGCATAATGCAATTTGGGGTGAGAAATACTTGGGAGGAGGGCAGGTTTATTACTTTTAAATAGCCTCATCTAAAACTGTTCTACAGACAGGATCTCAAAAACGAATTAATGAATACAGTGAACAAGGAAAGCAATGAAAATCCTCATAAAAATACTGATTTCAGAAACTGGGTTTTTTTCCATGAAATGGTTTAGTGAAGTACTTTGAAAAATACATCTTCATTCAAACTCTTTTCTTTCTCTACAAACAAAACAGAACTGTGAATTGACATTTTGATTTAAAATGTCTTTTTAAGATCAAACTCCTTTTCTAATAAATATTGCATAGAGTTTCCCAGCATCCATTATGTCCGCTGGAAAATTTATACAGTTATGATTCTATTAGGTTTCTTGCAGTGGACTGGGCATTTAATCAATGAGAGCAAAGAGCATCTAAATAGGGTTAGGCTGCAAATTCCTTTCAGTGAAAAGTTAAATCCCCATTAGCTTTGAGCCATAAGCCTCCCTGGGTTTAGCACGCAGCTTAAAAGATAACTCTGTGAGGGGTCATGGCTCTTTACTGAGGCTCAGAAAGCCTATTTCACAGATTGCCCTGCAATAATAATGTAAATATAATCCCGTTTCAGTGGGCATTTTATCCTTAAAGAAAACAAGCAATGTTTTCTGTCCCTGAAAAAAAATCACATTAATCTTCAATTTAAGGGTAAAGTAATTCCCTGCTTCATTCAAGCCCTATTATAGAGACTACTGTCCTGGCCCTTTGCTGATGCTGGGGCCAGCAAAGTCCCCCCACCTCTGCACAGCAAGAGAGGCACAGGTTGCTCTAAGCAGCTGCTTTCAGCAAGTGAAGTTGACTTGGCACATCAAAACACATTTGCTAAATGCCGGTTTTGACTGTTTCAGGTTAGGTCAAAGCCAGGTTAAAATAGTACAACCTATTGTTTTTCAAAGTCTGCAAACTGCCTGCCAAGTACTTTTTGGTCAACTAGTACAAGAGGCTGATAACAGAGGCTGAAAAAGAAACTGGCAATTTCAAGCTGAGCTTCAAAGGGCTGTAATAAAATGCAACCCCGGTTCAAATTATCACAGAGAAACCCATTTGTTTAATCAGTGAGAAGAATGCTAATTTGTTTCAATCTCAAATTTATTTGCCATTTGTACTACTGTACCTCTTACCAGGATTAGTGAGGAACCAGGCCATGACAGCCTCAGATGCTGTGCAAACACGGAACAAAAAGTCGGTTCACTCCCAAAGATCTTAGAAATCAAGTATAAGTTAAAGGACAATAGGGACATGACAAGGAAATAAGTAGGCAGAAGAGCCCACAGTAAAAATCATGCATGTATCTCCCCGTGTTGTTACAGCTGTATTGCATTCAATACATTGTATTGCATTCTCCCTGTAAGGGAGACAGCAGGAGCAGGTGCAGTTTGTGAAAACACTGAAAAAACATTGAGTGGGGCGATACAGTTGCTAGGATGCTTTTACATTAATAGTGGCAAGAATTTTCCATTGTTATCACTTCTACATCCAAAGCAGGTATTCCATGAAGACATAAACTTTCAGCACCACCTCAGGCATAAAAGGTTTACACACTGGAGCTGTAGCCTGAATTCTGCTGTTAGATATAAATATAGATATAAAAGCATTTGTCTGAAGCAAGGACAGCTCAAGTGACTGGGAAGAGCTGGCCAGATGAGGATGCCCAGCAGAGCCTGTATGGGCAGGCAGACTGGCCTTGAGGCACATATAATGAAAAGTCTTGAATACATGTGCAGATTAACAGCAGCTCTGCTGAACCTCACAATCGCTGTCTTGGCCTCACATTTTCAGGCCAATTCACGCAAAAGGGAAAAATCCCACCCTGCTTGTATGTCTGTCCTGTGAGACCTGGGAACAATCCTGTTGTAAAAGTAAAGAAGCTTGCAAGGCTTGCAGACTGAAAGCAAAGGATAGTACATGTGTATGCTTCATTAATGTAACTGGTTTTCTTTATGCTCTGGTGTGGGAGTACCTTTGAAATGAGGAGCTGAAAGCACAGCTTTCTCAGCCACATCTGTGCTTTTACAGAGGCTTGGGGATACACAACAGGGATAACTATCTGTTTGAGGCTTGTTTGCTTTATTTAGCTCAAGGGCAGGTCTCTCGCTACTTGCAGAGAGCACAATCAGATTATATCAGTGCTGCTGCGCTTTTTTTGCCTTTTTTTTTTCTTTAACAGCAGCAGCACTGATGGGCACAGAGGGGGCAAGAATGTACCAAGAATAATTTCTGCCTCAAAGAGCTTCTGATCTCAAGGTCACTTACAATTTCTGCCAAAGTCACTGGGTTCATCATCAGTGGGAGTTGGATCAGGTCAAATGGTCAAAGCTGAAGATAGGAATAGTCTATAAAGAGGCAAAGAAAGGAAGTAGGAGGAAAACTAACCCTGGCAGGTTATATAGTAGCATGAGTAGCTGTTGAACTCCAGTTGAACAAGAGATATCCCAAATGGAACCACTGGGAAAGAGCTTTGACATCAGCTTTAGTGCTGACATGATACCTCAGTGCAGATTGCAAACACCAGCCTGTCTCTGTCCCTACAGTCAGGGTGACTCTCCTCTCATCTTGCACACCAAAGACCATCAGAATATTATCAAGATATATTTCTAAAGAGATCACTCACATAAATAAGCTGACCTTTGGGCTTATTGCTATTGTAGGTTTGTGATCCAGCTTTTAAAGGACAAGTTTGAAACTCTAGATTTTAGCAAATATCAGAAACTGATAATTCAATATTTATACCATAGTCACCTACAACTCTTTAAAGACCAGTTCTGCAATTGCTCCCCTTTTAGAGGCCGTAAGAGGCTGAAGTAAAGCTGGTGGCAGATTGAGACCCTAAAGCAAAACCTTTGAGGAATCTGCCTGATTGGTTATGGAATTTAAGAAAAAAAGATGATGATCTGGGAGAGGATTTCAAGCTAGCTCATGGCAGAGGTATGTCTGTGACATTTACATCTTTTCCACCACAGGGAGAGTTAGAAACTTATTCTGGTGGGCAAATAATGGCCCACTAGTTATCCCAAGTTAGGAGTTGAGAATACTGGAGTGATGTATACACTCTTTGTTTAACCAAGGGTTATTCTGGAGGTCTTTCATTAAATGCATGATAGATCAGAGAATGTACAAGCCTATCAATTGCAAAGAGGGCAGACCAGTTGTGAAGCATGTGCCAGTAAATAGAATACTTCTAGGTCACTTCAGCTTCCTCCAGACTGTTTTTCACACTATTTATATTGCACTGCCTTGTCTTAGCCCACCGAAGGGACAAACCATCATCACCTTCAGAGGCAGGACTAGAAGACTCATAGGATTCTTTCAGATTGACAGCACAATCCCTGGATCTCAGTTTATCTTACAAACACTAGACCTGGCTTACACTCTGAGGTTTATAGGATTTGTGCTTAGCATGCAATGACACTAATGATCAATGACCATAAAGCCCTCTTCAACAAAAGTGTTAATGAGATAATTCATTGGCAACAGATATACAACAGAGCAACTATACAGACACAAGCCAATGCAGTGATACACAGACATTTATAAATGTACACAGATGTACATGCATCTTTTCAACACGTGCCATGTCCTAGGGTTCTGTTAGAGATTTCTGGCTCCCCGTTCATCCAGCAGCTGTTACCTGATCACAATGGTCCTACCCCTCAATCCCTGGGACCAATTCTACCTCTGTTCCTCTGTCAGGAACTGAGCAGCAGCAGCAATCTACCCTTCAGCCAGCGTGTGCCCCAGCCCCTTTGCTGTCTCCCTCCCATGGGCACACACTGCACACCCCTCTCACCCACCCAGTGAGTGCCAATCCCTTCCCTCCCTACCCAAAACACCTCACCTTCCCTTTTACCCTTTCCTTTCCACAGCAGCAGCCTCTAAACTCTTCTGCTAAGGAGGGGAAGGAGGAAACAGAGGAGGCACTGAGATAACCAGTGCTGCTCAGCCAGGCTGCCCTTTGCTCTGTGCAGAGGTTGCACACAGGAGCAGCAGCTGATGCTGGACACCAGCACCTCTCCCACCCTGGCAACACCCTGTGCTGGGACAGCTGCTGCAAGAAGCTCCCAGGCTGTGCTGTGCAGCTTGCAGAGCTGTCCCTGTGGGAAAGCACAGCAGCAAGGGCAGAAGCATCCCATGAGCTACGTGTTGTACTCTGATGAATGATGCCAACACATTCACATCAGGAATTCTATCTACTGTTACACAGAAATATTGTCTCCGTAACAAAGTATCTTTACAACATTCTCATAGCACTCTCTAACCAGTATTTTCAGGTCACTTCATGGCAGCTCAGCACCCACCACAGTCAGATCAAGTTGTGGCAGTAGGGTTGTAGCACTCTCTGCAAATGGAAGCCTTGGATAAAACAGGAACGAGGTGTCCATGCTGGGCCATGGCATGGCCACCACCACCTTCTGGCAGGCATGGGGAGTTAGAAGAAAGTTAAAGACAAAATATATTTAATAATATAAAGTCAAATTAAGTTTTGAGAAAGGGATCGTGATTTTAATGGAAAAGAAAACTTTATCAAATCAAGGACACTGTATCCTAAACCAAAAAAAAAAAAAAACAAACCACCAACAAAACCAAACAACAAAAAACACCCAAACACAAAACAAACAGAATGTTTATTGGGGCTGTTAAAGAGATGTTACCTAACAGGATGAGCAAACTCATTACAGCCTGTCTATCTCCTTGAAATTCTTCACTTTCTTATAGTCTACAGTGCATTTCCAGAGCATCAGCTGCAATGGTGAATTCCAGCTACATTCAATACAGGCAGTAATTAAATGGTTATAAAAACGTGGAGCTGGAATGCTGACAAGCTCTATGAGCAGCATTATTGGCGGTGGTGGCCAGGGAGTCAATCTGCTGCTCTTCTCCAGTGGTTTAAATAATGTTTGTCAGGATCCCACAGTCAACACCTTCTCCCCCTTCTCTTTGCATCATGCTGCAGTAATTGTTCAGGTGCCTGCTGTGCTCAGGAGATGGAAAGCTCCAGAAATTCTTCAGGTGAAGTAAAACACCAAGAGAAACCCTCAGTCATGTTCCACCTTACAGCAAGACTAACCCAGTGGGCCACCAACAGCTCCTCTCCCAGATGTGCATCCCTCCACTCCTATGGCACCCCAGATCTTCTTATTTCTTACTTGTGAACAGAAATAATTATATTTTTAAATACATACTCAGGAGTGTGTGGCTGACATGTACCCATGAGGCTCAAGAGGAGCCTCATATATTTACCTCAAAATTTGTGATCAGGGTTTTCGTAGTAGATGAGAATCTCTTTAACAACATTGCTGCAGAAAAGATGATGGGCTATGCTACTGCCTTGGTCCCACATTTCTTACTAAAAACCATTTCCCAAACCTCCTACAGTGTTCTTGTAGCAGCAGGGCCTCTTTGTTCCCCAGGGGAGAGGTGAGGAAAGCAGGTCCAAGCACACAGGGACCAGGTGGCTCCTTCTGCTGTGTCCATTGTCCCTCAGTCCTGTGTAGAGCAGAGCTCTGCTGTAACTACAGCTGTCTGAAGCCAAGCCTCTGACTCGTGCTGTGACAAAAAACAGGCTCCTTTGCAAGGGCTATCACTGTTAGAAGAACCATTCTTTTTCTTTAAACTCAACAGTTGCTCCTCCGGTGGGAGGAAAGGAAGTGTGCAGAGGCAGCCCTGCTGCCAGCTGGGCCGTCCTGCTCGGAGCAAAGCCCCAGCTGCTCACACAACCCTGCCTGTTCCTGGCAGCCATCAGATAGAGAAATGTCAGCAGAAGCAAAGGCACACACACTGATTTCTTGCCTACATATTCTCTTACACAACACACTGTTTAGTACTCTACAGTCCTTCTGCAGCCTCAAACAGGCATCCAATTCAAATTACTTTTTCCTACCATCCTCTGATTTCAATATCCTCACTACACTGCTTTTTATGGATACCCCTTTGTGCTTGTGCTGTTTCTACAAAAAAACTATGGGGCTTTCCCAGCTGGTAACCACTCAGGAGAAGAAAAAGGGATCAGCTCTATTTTAGCATCTGATTTGTTTCATACAATCAATCAATTAGGTAGGTCAGGGCTGAGTAATTCCACAAAACTAAGTCTATGTAATAGCTCATCATCTTTCACTGTTATTCTCACCTTTCATCCCTATTTTATTCTCATCAGCAGTTACACACACTTGTCACACCTTATCCTGAAATGCTGATCTATTCAATCGATGCACTGTCTCCTCTGCCTTCCTTCTGCATTGCCCAGCACTGCAGTGATATGATCCTGATGTTTGCTAGAATGAAAAAAAGTCTGTCTTGCTTTTGGGTTGCTACCACTACAGACATCCAAGCAGTCCCGCCAAAAGCTGGAGAGGCAGGAGGAAGGAAAACACACCTCAAACCTTAGACAATATACTGCACCTCCTTGGAAACACTGATCAAACAGCGGAGTAGAGAGACTTTATCAGCAGCCTGCTAAAGGAAAGAACCAGAGACAAACCCTCCTCAGACACCAGGAGATCTACAGAAGGAAAGTGGCATGAAATATTTTCTTCTCTTGCAGATTCTTTGGTAAAAAGATAGAAAAGATCAGCAAAATGTTTCCTGCATTAAGACATTACAACTCTCACTCTTGACATGGACTCTGATGTTTACAAGACATCAGTTCCCACCACAGTGTTATAATATTTCTGGTTGATTAATTAGATTAAGAAACAAATCAACCATGAAACAGGATTCACTGAAAACCAGGCTCTATTAATTCTGGAGCTGTCAGACTTCATGTTTTTTGCAAATAACCAGGAAGTGCAATTACATGCACAGCAAAACACCCAGAACATTAGATTCCTCAAAGAATTTACAGAGAGAGCCCAAGCCCAAAATAACAGTCTGTCTGAGCAGGAACGTGTTCCCTCGCAATGGGAAGAGCCTGAACAGCAGAAGACATGCAGCTGCCTTCAGCTTGTGCCAAGTCCTTGCCAAAAATACCCATAAGCAAAGAGTCATCCCCACTTAGCAATGCTCCATACTGGGCCAGATGGAACCCTTGATGGAAGCTGAGTGGAGAACTAAGGCCTGAAGAGCTGTAAACTCTCTCCTTCCTACACATGCTCTTCAGCTCAGAGGCATGGCACTACCTGGGCACCACCAGCATCCAGTGCAGCAGCCTGGCCCTGTTTGAATCACCAAAGCCACCAATCCTCTTGCTTAACCAAGCACGGTGACATTGGTCTTTCAAGATGAAAAAGACCAGAAAATCTTCTTGTAGAACAGAAATCAGGCCTGGCTGAACTCCCAAGACTTCAGGAGATGATTTAATTGTCTCTGCTGCTTTGGCTCAGTTAGCTTTTGGTAGACACATGCTGCTGCTATTCCCTTGGTGATTGGTGATCAAGTTAGCAAAATCAAATGACTAAAAATGAGAATTCTGTGGAGAGAAGGAGGCCTTTAATGTGATCTAACACAACTTAAAATCTAAAATGAAGACAGCCAACAATGTGGCATAACGGGAGGCATTCACTGAGTTAAAATTACTATGTTAGAAACTGGCAATCTCTATAGTTCACAGAGATAAATAGTCCTCTCCAGAGGGCAATTCTCGCAGCAGTTATTGTAAAGTGGGAAGAAATCAGCTTTTGGAGCTGCCAGGTTTTCTTCTTTTCATTGTTAACAAGCGTGAAGATTCAGTATCTCATTTTAGCTAGCTGTCAAGCACTTAGCTAAAGTTCAGAGGGATGAACTTCACCCAGAAGACCAAGAGACTCCACTTGATCAACCTGCATTTGATTTTGCATCAAATCCAGTATTTTAAATCCAAGGTCATATCACCCAATTATAATTTTTGAATGCTGATATGGTATTGCTAAGACTTGGGAGACAGGAAAATAACAGTAAATTAAATGCTCTGGAGTTTCCATAAGGTTTTTTTTGATTACATTACCATACCCAAATCACATGCATATACATTATTCTTTTAACTGCACACCATAATCAGCAATGGCAAGGCAGTTCATTAAGTTTTGCAAATCCCAACTAATGGATCTTGAAAAAAAAGGAAGCTCAAACCCATCCATCCCTCCTTTTCCCATTCCTTCTGAAACCTATTCTAAATCAAAGGTATGGATTATCCTGTTTCCAGTACAAAGCCTGGATAGGCAGAGCTGGAACAGACATTTAGGAATTCCTCTGGGCAGGTTTATTTGGATGGCATCTTGCACAAACAGTGAGGAATGGATGATAAAGAAAAGACTTTTCTCAGCAGGTGTGATACTGAATAATCTTTTAAAGTAACTGTCTGAGGCAAAACTAACAGGAATATAAATTTAAAAGATCATGACAACCAACGAATAAACTACGTGTTGTCTCTTCATATGGAGTTACACAACTACACATCCCCATCACCAAGCAGTTATTTCACAACTCAATACTCAGCTTGCCAGTTCAGGGACCACCTGTCACATACAGCCCCTGCAGAGCTGCCTGCTTGTCCTTGGAAATCTCTCATGGAAGCCTGAGGGTTTTCAAATGTCTTGCTTTTTGTCTTCATAAATCCAAGATCATAAGTGAGGCACCAGAAATGCACGATTTACACCTAATAATATATAAGCTGAACAGGCAGAACTGAGCTGCTAAGCATTCTCCCCAGTCCCTGGGGTGATGTCAGATTTTCAGCCTCTGACTGCCTTCCCTCCACTGCTCTGCTCAGTGATGGTTCCCAATGACACTAACAAGGATTAGAACTAAAGGCCAAGCTGACAAAACACGATGCAGTTACACACAGTCCTGCAAATTCGACTGTTAATTTCTCTTACTACTACCACTAGTATCTATTGTGAAGATTTTTACTTTGAAACCAATGAACTCATGCATTTGCATTGAACAGTGAGGAGTGTCTGTAGGGAAGAATTAAACTCGGAGCCTAGTACTACCAAAAAACAAGAAAAGGGAGAAAATGTTGCCAGAATTATATAATGTATTGCCTATGTTTTAATTTATGTTTTCTCCTTTTAAAAGAATAAAAATGTTTTATTTATACAAAAAATCTGAAGTGCACTCTAAACCCTCTTCCATGACTGAATCAACTACTACCTTATTCCATTTTTAATGGTAAAATTACAATAATTAGTCTTAACTGGGCAGGAGAAACCAAACCACTTTATCCCATATTAAAAAATATTTCAGCAATCATAAATAATCTTCTCTAATGCAAGCATTAATCTGGAACACAATTATTTAGGAACTTAGACTGAATTTATATTCAAGAATTATGACTAGTACGACTAGTACCCTCAAATCATGGTCAACTCACTCACCGAAAAACAAGTGTCCACATGGGAACTCTGTTCTGAACAACCACTTTAAACAACTGGCCGCTATGCCCAAGGTTTTCATCACACAAATTCTCCAGGCTCACATTACTGCATGTTTTCCAACCTCATATGCACAATTTCAAGGTACAAGTTAAAAGTTAAAGCTATATATGGAGGTCTTTCAGGACTTGTTTTCTGCATGGAAGGCACATAAATATGTATTGTTGACCAGTAGTTACTTCAGGGATCTTAATTTCCAAATGCTAAAAAGTGTATGTAGAAGGGGAGAGCACAGGACTTGACTTTTCAAATGTCAGAGCTACATGGGTGTATAACAAGGAAGAAATTCAAAGCTATGGGGAAAAAAAATGGAAATCAATCTCAAATCAGGCAAGGTAGAAATAAAACCAAAAGAAAATCCAAAGTTTTCCAAGTTTCCATACCCAAAAACATATAAAGGTCTAAACTGATTACAGCATGGAGAAACATATTTTAGTTTGCATAGAAAATCTTTCTTATTTCCCAGCAGTCAAAAGAGGACACTGATCTCTCTGCCACAATCTCAGTCAAGGATGGGTGGTAAAAATAATGGTCAGAAACAGAGCTCCAAGGAATTTATTCGGTAGCTGTAGGGGAGACATTCAGGGACCAAAAGTTATTTCAACAATGAAGGAAATCGTCCCCATAGCCCTTCTGTTGAGACAGGCTATGGTTACAATAGAAGCAAGATCACAGTTAATCTCCAGCAGAGAGCTACATGCCTTGGCTGAACCACAAAGTGTAGCCCTCCCTGGTGCTCCCTCCAAAAGCCCTGCTGACAACATCAGAGCTGACCAAACATCAGTTAGGAGCACCCAATATGGCTCCTGAGTTGCAATCAAAACTAATTCATCCCCTCTGGACTTTTTAGCCTTTTGTTCATGGATACAAATCAGATAGAATAATTAAGGTTGGAAAAGATCTTTCAAGAGCATCAAGTCCAAGCTTTGACCAAACACAGCCCTGTTACCTGAACCATGGCACTAAGAGCCATGTCCAGTCATTTCTTGAGCATGTCCAGGGATGGTGACTCCATCACCTCCCTGGACAACCTGTTCTAGTGCTTAACCAACCTTTCAGTGAAGAATTTCTTCCTGATTTCCAACCTGAACCTCCCTGGCACAGCCTGAGGCCATTTTTGCTTGTCCTATTGCTTGTTACCTGGGAGAAGGGACCAATCCCCACCTGGCTACACACTCCCTTCTGGTAGTTGCAGCGAGTGATAAGGTCTCCCTTGAGTCTCCTTTTCTCCAGGCTAAACACTGCCAGCTCCCTCAGCTGCCCCTCATATGACTGACTCTCTAGAACCTTCACCACCCCACTCTGGGCCTGGCCATTTGGCCAGTTTTTAACTCAGCAAAGTATGCACCTGTCCAAGCCACGGGCTGCCTGCCTCTCCAGGAAAATGCTGTGGGAGACAGTACTGAAGGTTTTACTGAAGTCCAGGTAGACAACATCCACATCCTTTCCCTCATCCAGTAGGCAAGTCACCTGGGCAGAAAAGGTGAGGACCTTCCTTTGCCAAATCCGTGCTGGGTGGGCCTGATCCCCTGGCTGTGCTGTATGTGCGATGTGACTGCACCCAAGAGGATCTGTTCCTTCCCTGGCTGACAGGCCTGTAGTTCCCTGGATCCTCCTTTCAACCCCTCTTCTGGACGGGCATCACAGGCCAACCTTCAGTCATCCAAAGCCTTCCTGGTTAACCAGGACTAAAGATAAATGATGGAGAGTTGCTTGTCAAGCTTTTCCACCAGCTCCCTCGGTTCCCTCAGGTGAATCCAATCCAGCCCTAGATTTGTGAGTATGTAAGTGGCACAAGTGGTCACTAACTACTTCCTCCTGGATTGCAGGGAGTCTATTCTGCTCCCCAGCCCTGTCTACCACCTCAGGAGGCTTGTGTCCCTGAGCATAACTGAGGCAAACAAAGCACTAAGTACCTCAGTCTTTTTCTCATCCTTGGTGACAATGTTTACTGCCCCATGTTCAGTAAAGAATGGGGGTTTTATTTGGCCCTCCTTTTGTTGGTAATGTATTTATAAAAACATTCTTTATTATCTTCTATAGCAGTGGCAAGACTGAGTTCTACATGAGTTTTGCCTTTCTTAGTTTCTCTCCCCATGACTTAATGACATCCTTGAACTCTTCCTGAACTGACTGACCCTTCTTCCAAAGGTTATATACTCTCTTTCTTTTCCCTGAGTTGTAGAGAAAGCTCCCTATTCAACCAGGCTGGTCTTCTTCCCTTCCAGCTCATCTTTTGGCACATATGAACAGCCAGCTTCCATACCTTTAAGATTTCCTTCTTAAAGGATGTCCAGCCTTCCTGAACCCCTTTGTTATTTAGCACTGTTTCCCAAGGGACCCTCTAAACCAGTGTCCTGGACAGGCCAAAGTTCACCCTCTGAAAGTCCAAAGCAGAGGTTTTATTGACCCCCTTCCTTACTTTACCAAGGATCAAAAACTCTGTCATTTAATAAGGAGGTTTTAGAGATGGGGGTCAGTCAGAAATGGCCTTAAGTTGTGTGTGGAGAGGTTCAGATTAGATATTAGAATTTTATTTTTTTTTCACTGAAAGAAGGGTCAGGCATTGGCATGTTGCCCAGGGAGGTGGTGGAGTCACCATCTCTGGAACTGTTCAAGAGGCATCTGGATGTGGCACTTGGGGAGCCGGGTTTAGGGGTGATTATGGTGGTGCTGGGCTGATGGTTGGAGTAGACAAACCGTGAAAGTCTCTGCCAACCTTGATGATTCTGTAATTCTGAAAGGCAATAACATGAAACTGGTGTACACAGAGGGAAGAAAAAGAAAAAAAAACAACAACAACAACAATTAATCCCAGAGAAGGTCACAAAATACCCATATACATTTCTAATATGAAGAACACTGTCACAGCCAGAGCTGAAAGGAGAACTTGGCTTAGCTGCCACCAACAAACAAGCCTGCAGGGAAATGCTGCTGTTGCATGCAGGAATTCTTGGGCATGCATTTGTAAGCTACTTCTTTACAAGATTAAAGACTTTGAATATCCTCTTGATACAGGCTTTTCTAACACATATTGTGGGCAGCAGCTTCCTGCCAGGCATGGGTTTGCTTACCAAAATCAGAGACATAAAGAACAGTCTGGACATATACAATCTATTTATAGAAAAGCATCTAATCACAAGAAAAGGCTCAATAAAGCCAGCAAATACAATTTCCTCTAGGAAGACAAAGTAGTCTTTTTCCCTTTTAAATATTTGCACTAGTATTCTGTGGTTACCAGCAAACTAACAAAAGAAAAACTTTGCCTTCTACCAATTTCCGCCCTTTTCATGTTTCATGCAGATTTCTTTGAAAACATCTTCTCTGATTGGCAGTAAGATGCTCAATTTTTGATGAAAATAACGATAAATGAATTCAAAGAATCTACATTTACCTTCCTCACCTTGGACTCATTTTGAAAGCCTTCAGAGGAATTTAACCCCTGAACAAAAGCTACACAGCTGTAGAGGTTGGAAAGGACCTCTGGAGGTTGCCTGGTCCAGCCCCTGCTCAGAGCAGGACCAACCTCTAGTCAAGAGCCAGCTGCTCAGGGCCTTGCCCAGGCAAGTTTTGAATTCCTCTGGGGACGGTGATCACACAGACTTTCAGGGCAACTTGTCCCAGTGTTTGACCTCACATTCTGAAGAATTTCTGCTTTATATTGAACTGGAATTTCCCTTGTTTCAACCTGCAAGATTAAAAAAATATCAACTATGGCTATTTGAAGCCTTAAGAACTGCAAGTGTTGGCAAATCCCATCTCCTCAGCACCGAGACGGGAAACTGAAAGGAAAAAAATCTACATCAGCTAAGTTTAGAAGAGACACACAAAGGTGGTCAATTCCCTCTTTTCCCAGAGCTGATCCAGGTATTTTGGCCAAGGGCCTAAGGTGCTTTTGATCATGGCTCCAACCTGGAGCTTGGGTCAGTGCCGTAAGGAGCATCTGTTTTGTTTGTATTTGTATCCAATTCTACCACTAATCAACTCTTTAGGAAATTTTTAAGTTTCACACACTGTGGATTTTGAAGATTAAAGGCTCAAAATATGTTGGGTACAATTGGTTAGATAAGATTTCTGAAGAGAAGATTATGCAAAGAATTACCAGACACAGTGAAATAGCTCAGTAAATGCTTCTGAATTGCTTGCACCAATAAATTTGTTCCTGATGTTTCTCTTTCCATTTGCAGAACTATTTCTTTTTTAAAAAAATCAGACTTAAAAAGACAACAAATAAACCCTGGTCAAGAGTATAACAGATGGAACAAATGTTTGAGTTTGTCTGGACATGTGCAAAAGTTTTGTTGAATTATGCAGGCTGCAAACCTTTATATCAGAAGGTACAGCTTGATGGTAATTTCTTAATAATACTGACACAAGTAAAATATGCCAGTATATTTTCATCTCAAGACAATGCTATTTAAAAAAAAAAAAAAAAGAAAAGTAAAAAAAGATTTTTTTCTTCATTGCGAAAAGCACAAAAATAAGCAAGAAAACAGCATTAGAAGACAATAATGGAAGCTATTATTGGAGGGAGATGTCAGATATAAAAACTGTATATACCAATTTGTATAAATTGGATGTAGACAGTTGGTCCCTTTCCCTATTTTCATCAGGGAGTTCTAGCACCAAGCTGTGTATCACATGTATAGGTTGCACGTGATAGGATCTTATTTTTTTCTTTCAGTTGTCTCTGTTAGAGATCAGTCAGACCAGAGAGTCATTTTTAGAATAACCTTTAAATAGATCAGTCAGCTCTGTCATCCTATTTGCCTACATTCACCTACAAAACAAACAAAAAAATTAAAAGCCAAAAGCTGCTTATCCAGTTCTTTCTCAGTTCAGTGGTGGCCACAGTCTCCTTTCCATAACAGCACAGGGATGTTTCCTCTTCCACAGGAAAATCACTTGCTGCTTTATGCAAATCCTGCCATTTGTTTCATCAGGAGACTCCAACAATTCTAGCACAACACTACCAAGCTGGTTTTGGCCTACAAAGGTATCACTCTCTTAGTCTAGGTTCTTCTTCTGGTTAAGATGTGTCTGTAAAAAAATGTGATCTTAAATGCCAACAAATCAACAAGTTCATCCCTAAGGCACAACTGAAGTACGGAAGAATGTGCAGAATAAACTGACACACTGAAGACCTTTCTTGAAACTTTTACAACCAAGACACGAAAGTGACATCAAAGTCTTCCAGAAAACTTCTTAGCTTTTTGATACAAAGCAAATATGAACAGCAAAATCTATTTTTTAGGATGAAAAGCATGCAAAATGTTGGCTTTTGGTGGTCTAATTCTTGACATCTCCTGAATTATTCTTCATTATATCAACTTAATTACAGTCATCTTGATGAATTTACCTCAAGACAAAATTACAAAGTCTATTACAAGGAGGACAACTGAATATTTTGGGGTTAAGACTGTTAGAGGACAGGAACCATGGATTTGTGACTTGTTCAAATCCTCAGGAAAAATAAACCTTGGGATATCAGATTATTGAGGTACTCAAGGTACAAAAAAGTTATGGTAGGCCTAGAACAACCATTAGGGTATGACAGAAGTACTAAATTGAATAAGGATTAAACAGTCAGAACATGCGGTAAATCTATTCAGAGAAGGTTCTTCTGTGAACCTACCTTTCATGAGCATGAACAGCAAAGCAGGAAAGTGGGATAAATAAGCATGCCCACGTGGGATAAATAAGCATATAAGCAAAACATGACCTCCATGTGACATTTCTTTGTTTCTCAGTCACATTAATGACGGCATTTTGTCATCCACTGAGATCTACAAATTTGCAGGCCACAGCTGGGATTTTGAAAACCTATGGCCACCACAGACACTTGGACTTTGTGACTACTGTTCATCATGCCCTTCTGGCCTCAAACTGCTAACAAAACAATGCCTGTACTGCAGCTTGCAGGAATTAGACCAGATATCTTGATGCTCTCTTAACAGCTCATGAAAAACCCTGATAAAGACCCCAAAATCCAACACAGTTTTATCTGCAGCCAAGGCATGAGCAGAATTGTCTGACACTTGAGACAGGAAGACTGTGCATAAAAAATGAATAAAACATTAATACACAGCAGGTAATCAAATGACTAAAGCAGTTTTGAAGGACTTATTTTTTTTTTTTTGGCAGGTGGTACCAAAGTAGTCTGTCTGCTCCTAAACTTCTATCTCTCAGTTGGAAATACAACGTGCAGTTCTTGTGCCGCAAGGCTGAATTAAACTACATTTTAAATTCTATACTCTAAACTCTATTCAGGTAAAAACTTCCTACAAAACTTTACAGGCAAAAGGAAAGAATATTTAGTTCTTAATAATTTTCATATTTCCAGTTCTTCAAAAAGGAAATGCTAAAAAGCTTACGATCTGTCAACCCACTCCAATTCTAAGTGGTTCACCTGATCTCTGTTTTTTATATATAAAGCCACTGATGAATGCAGCAGAAAGAGCACGGCCACTTACCTTTTGGGAGGGCAGAACATAATGTTACCAAGGATCCTACCTTTCCATATACAAAAGGCTGGGGCAGAAAATGCAGCAAGCCTGTAATTTATTTTTTTTTTTTCTAAAACACTTGAAAGACTTGAAGTGCTAGAGGGTATGCTTTCCAAATGCTTATGTAACCTGTTACACTTTGACAACAGGGCTTTTCTCTGCTCTAAAGAATTCAGCAAGCAGTCTAGGAGCTGGTACATGCAGCAGACAGGCTGGAAACAAGACTGGAAGAAGAACTCAACATCTGGCTGCCTCCTGGATTCGAAGGACAGGAAAAAGCTGCACATCTGCAACTGGCAGGAAAAAAAGGCATGAGATTCAAACCCACTGTGCAGTCCTCTCCAAAAAAGCCCAAGAAACAAAAAACTCCCAAAGTGTGACACAGTCCACAACTGCCTGTAAGCCAGCACAGCACACTTGACCATAACTTGAAGCACTCCTTAGTCTAAGACTTGAGTTTTGGTACTGTCTTACATCCCTTCTGTGCTCAGCAGGATGGTATTTTTGCATTAGCTTGCACACCCTTCATAAATACTCACATCTCCCTCCTAGTGTAACCAGCACTTCAGCAAGCCCTTGCTGTGGCTCAGCACACACAGAGAAGCCATTCCTAAAACTGGATTCAATGATCATTTCTCTCCAGAAATGCAAAAGAGGAGAAATCCTTCCGGGAGAAGAAAGAAAACCTCAAGACAAATCAGAAAACTATCATCAATGAGCATGTCCTGTAACATAAGTATTTATCTACTGAGAACTACAAGGAGAGCAAACAAGCTATTAATTTGCAAAGGTCACTGAACAACCATCAGATAACAGGATTCAATCATTACTGACATGAACTGAATTTCAAACACCAGTGGAAGGCCTTAATTTTGTGTTCTCTATTTCATGAACAAACCACCAAATGCTGTCAAGGCTGCTGGTGCACCAGGAACTGAACAGGGATACATATCAGGAGAGGGAACAAGAAATCTGCAGTACATTAAAGGGAAAAAATCTAAAGATTGTACCATAACAGTCGAGGGTGAATGGTTTTGGGGTGAAAGTCTTCATCTTCTTGGACGGTCAAATCAGCACTGTTTGCCAGCACAGACACTCAAGAAACCACTCAAGAACCAAGTCTTCTGCTCAACCAGCCTTTGCAAATATCCTCACAAATCTTCTGGGAACGAGGCTGAAGAAATGCACCATCCTCAGAACACCCAAATACCTTTCATTTTTGACAGACCCTCCCAAAACAGCCATGATCACAGTAGAACTCCCATGAAGAAACAACTGATTGCCAGTTGTGAGGAAAAGCAAGATTAGATTAATTAGTGTAGACAGAAATGTAAGTAAAATGGAGCTGTGAGTTTTACCTTACACAGTGCCTAAGATGCATCTAAAGAGTATATTTACCTGCTGCAACTGCAGGAAATCTGGGAGCAAGGATTTGAGTGCTTATTTTCAACTTTTTCTCAATAGCATTGCTACAAGCAAAAGGGCTGTTTTAAGGAGATGCAATTTTCAAACCATTACTTTGAAATCACTAAAAAGGGAAAAGGGGGGAGAAAAAAATAAACCAGAGATAATTCCATCACTGGCATTCAGTCTGCCCAGTAATAAACTCACATGCTTTGAACAGAAAAAGACGTATCTGGTTCTTCTGCAAAGTCCCAGGCACTGCAAGCAGAGCTGTGCTGCATGCATCAGCCTCAAGAGAAGAAGGGTGACTGCCTCACAGTTTGCAGGCACTGCACCATCTCTGGCCTTACCTGCTGCAGTAAAAGCTGCAGTTGGAGCACTGGCTGCTACGTGGGCTCCCCGTGTCCGCTACTTCAAGGGCAAAGCCATAAAATGAGGACTTGAAAATAAAAAATAAAAATTGTGGAGCTAACACACAGTATGTCAGCACACACTGTTTCAGTTCCCCCTGCCCCTCTGCCCCACTGGTATTGTTTATTTAGACTACGGGCACTCTGAAGAAGGGACACTTCTCCCTATATTTGGATGCTGACCCCCCAGATTTCACCACGCACCATAACCCAGCCAGGGCAGGCTGTGCTGCTAAACAGGGTCAGACCTTTGTCAATGGATAAGCTAGTGAGACTCTCCAAAGGGTTTACTCATTAATTAAGAGATGTTACAAAACAAACCAGTACAGGCCAGTAGAGCTTGCAAATAAATAAGAAGTACGGTTTGTTCACAAGCTTAAAGATTATTACACTCAGCTGGCTGGAAAGATGGGAAGAGGTTGGCTGATGCAATAAAGGCAGTGGGAAGCCTTGATTTAAATAAACATAACATTTTTATCCTAGTTTGCATTTTTTTTATAAAGTTAAATCTTAAATTTATAACTTTCTTTCTTAAAGAAAATTACCTAACTAAGCATTGAATTATCAAAATATATTGACATGCAGCTATATACTGTGACATTTGTTACATTTCTCTTTGTCAGCAGATAAATAAATACAGCATAAATATCCTAATTACTAAAATTAATTATTTGTATCACTCTTGGCTTGGATGACATTGAGGATCCAGAGAAAAGAAAAAAATCCTGTACCAATTAAACAGGACTTTTACCTGGGCCTCCACAGAGGCTGTCCTGCTTCTCCCCTTTAACTCCCTCCAATTAGATTAATTGATTAATTAAAAAACTTAAGTTATTGGAGGTTTGAAGCAAACACTCTTAAAGCCACTGGACTTGGGGTTGTAGCTGGAAATCAGCTGCAAGGTTATAGCAGACAGCAGCCTTCACAAGCTGGCCTCCAGCTCAAAGGGTTTCCATTTGTCTGCTGAAGGACTTCACCTCATCTCAGATCTAACTCCCTCCTTGTTCCCCAAGAAATTCAGACATGGAAGGGGAAATTGTGCCACGCAACTCAATGAATTCAGAAGTTCCTTCTTGGTGTAATTTAGGTGTTCAAATACAGCTGAAGGACAGATGTGCTGCCACATCACCAGGGGAAGGGTCTGTGTCACGGTGTAACAATCTGGTCAGAGGCAAAAGGGCTGAGTTGGGGAATTTCTGACACTTGAAGTACATCAGGGAGTCACACAGAACTAATAAAACCACTCCGTCTGCCTTATGCCATGGCCACTGCAGGTACTCCAGGGTTGAAGTGAAAAAATGTATTATTTGTAGCCTGTCCATTAAACAGAGCTGGCAGCAATTCTTCACAAGACAGTTAAGTTCACTCATCAACGTTAATCCATCTGCTTTCACTCTGGTGGGGACTCTGGGGTTTCAGTTCTTTGTGGAGATTCTGTCTCCCAGTCCTGTGCCAGAGAAGAAGTGTTCCCAGGTTACTTTAAACCAATGTGGACAGTCATCAGGATACTCCCATAAGGCTTTACTGATGAGATTAACATCAGCTATTACAAGTCAGTGAAGAAATCTAAAGGTGACAGCAGAAAAGGCTCAGGGAACATCAGAACAGGGGACTGCAAGAAAAAGGAATACATTGACAATACACTCACATCTCCAACACAGCCTTCTCTGCTGGTCACCCCATCTCAAGAAGGATTTAGAAAAACAAGAAAAGGCAGTGGGGATTAAAAGGATGGCTGTAAGTGCCAGCTTCCAGACATATCAGTAGACTGAGGATATCAGAACATGTACAAAAAATGTGTTTGATGATAGAAATGACAGAGAAAACAACAACTATTCATCATTTTTTCCTGCCAGAGAACTAATGATCATGCTGTGAAATTATCAGCTAGACAGCTTAAAAGAAAAGTATTTCTTCTTCTACATTTGCTTGCTGCAAGATACTGCAGGCATAGCTTGGTATTCCAGAGCTTAAAAAAAACTTCAAACAAATTCATGGAGGTTAGGCTATGATGTGCAGTAGCTGGAGTACAATGCCTGGATCCAGCAGTCCAGAGCAGAAGAGGATATGAAGAGAAGGAACAGCACCTCACACTCAGGCAGATTTTTATACATTCCCAACCATGGCGGTTTTGGCTGGGATAGAGTTCATTTTCTCCAGAGGAGCTGTGAAGGCTGTGTTTTAGGTTTTTGCTGAAAACAGTGTTGATGACACAGGGATGTTTTTGTCACTGCTGAGCAGCACTTACACAGTGTCGAGGCTTTTCTGCCCCTCACACCTCCCCACCAGCGAGGATGCTGGGGGTGCACGAGGAGTTGGGAGGGGACACAGCCAGGACAGCTGACCCCAATCAACCCAAGGGACATTCTGTACCAGGTAGCATCACACCCAGTATATACAGCTGGGGGGAGAAGGAGGAAGGGGGAGATATTCAGCGTGATGGCATTTGTCTTCCCAAGTCACCACTATGCATGATGGAGACCTGCTTTCCTTAGGATGGAGGAACACCTGTCTGTCCGTGAGAAGTGGTGAATTAATTCCTTGTTTTGTTTTGCTTTGCTTGCACGTGTGGCTTTTGCTTTACCTATTGAACTGTCTTTATCTCAACCCATGAGTTTACTCACTTTTACCCTTCTGATTCTCTCCCCCATCCCACAGGGGCAAGTGAGTGAGCACTGTGTGGGGACGAGTTGCTGGCTGGGATTAAACCACGACACCCCTAAATACCAGGTTACTGCCCAGTACAAGAGAGAATCCTGGGGTGGCAGGCATCCAGCCATATCTGTTTGGGTGTTTATGTACATGCACAGGATCAAACCTACATATCTAAGGGTGGGCCCAGCCCGGAGGGAGCTGCCAGATGAGGATGTCTTCACCACAGCTTTGGAAAGCAGCTTGATCGTGAGCAGCAACCCTGTGTGCTCCCTACACATTGCCAATACAAATCCTTCAGAGAGCATTCCAGCAGCTGGAGGTGTGCTCACCGCCCCATCCCAGGCCAGGGGTGAAGCCTTCACTCCCTGAGGCACTCCAGGGATGCTCACCAGCTCTGTCCCTATAGAAAGATGTGATTCCATTAGCCAGCAAAGTTGCAGGAGATCTCTCTTCTCCCAATGACCCACGCTTTGGTAGTGGCCTGACCCAGCCACCTTTTTCTGGATTCACACCAGGCAAGTTCCTCAACCTCCATCATCCAGCTCCACAAGGAACAGCAGCAGAAACACCCTTGCGCTCAGCAGTCAAGTCCTCCTCCTCCCCAGCCAAAATAGGAAGAAAAGGGTTAAAGATGGGAGGGCATGGTGAGAGGAGAGACTCATGAAGCCTGGCTGGAAAAAGAGTAAAGACTTGCTGTGATAACTTGGGGAAACAGGATGTTGCAAGGAGCCAAATGCCCACGCTGTTCCCACACCCTGATGAGATGCTGTCCAGACTTCCCACCCCCCTGAGGTTTGTCTTTATTTTTAACAAGCGCAAAAAAATCCCCAAGGCAACACTGCACTGACAAATATAAATGACTCTGAGTAAGCCCCAAGACTAATTTTCTCTCTAGCTCTCCTCCTCTCAGAGGTAATCTCATACCTTCACAATAACAAGATCAAGACAAAATACATCTCTGGTCTGTCTGCTGGGGGGTCAACAAAACACTCTGCATCTCCCAGAAGCATTGAAAACTATTGCAAGGCAGAACATTTTTCTCTTAGTTCCCCTACAGCTCTAAATAAGCCTCTGTTACTTCAAGTAGTAAAAAAGTACTGACAAAATCAATCAAATTGGCTCTGCTCTTAGTATTCTCCAGGCCACCATAAGTGATTGAAATACCAATACCCTTAGCAGTCCCACACAAAGATGGGCTACTTTCAAACAACCTTCTCTTGAGGAAATAGAGGAAGTTTGCAACTGGTCAAAACTTGCTTCAGTTTAAGAGCTGCACAAATAAGGGAACAGTCTCACTAGGTCTTTCATTTAAAGTTCAGAGCACTCAACCTGCCAAGGAAATGGAGTGTTCCATTCCAACAGTCTATTAGGCGGCCACAAAAAAATGTACCAAATCCTACTCACCAGCAAAGGTACCTACCTGAAGAACATACATGTTTTACACACATAAAATCTTATTCGTCTCCTAATCATTCAAACCACAACCAAAACATTTAAAAACCTGTAGGCACAAATCCGATTCCATGTAGTACTTATGTCTGCATACTTGTAACAAGAAGGAAATTGTCCAAATGAATTTTTCTTCTGAAGACTTGTCCAAAGAAACCTAAAGTCAATGAAAAGATTCCTTTCTACTTAGCAATTTAAGAAAGTTTATGTTCCAATATGTGATTGAGACTCAAGAAAACACGTATGGTCCCTTTCATTTTTAATCTGCTACAGACATAGCGCATTCAAAGGAATCCAATTGATCTTCTGCTAATGATGCAACAAAAAAATCAATCTTACAGCAAATAAAGGGCATTAACACTAACCATATCTAAAGATCCCACTGAAATGACCCATAATATTTTTTCCCTTGCCATTTAAGAAAGAATAGTTTCATTACTAAAAACACAGTGGATGCAAGGCTTTGCCAGAACAACTTCTGCAGACTTTGTTTCTTGCTTTTATTTTTCATTATTTGTTCTCCTGCACTTTAGTCCTGTTAAAATTGAATATTTTGGAAAGTGACTGTTGATTTTAAAAGTGGGAAAATTTCTGTTGCTCAGCTTCAAAGACATTCAACTGCACAGAAATGCACAAACACCTGTATGCACAACTTCAGCCTTCAATTAATTCTAACTTTGTCACATGCTGCTTTAATGGAGGCATTCTCCCCATTTTTTTCAGCAGCTGAGACACTAGGGGGAAGAAAAATACCATTGTTCTGAATAAGAGGACAGTTTTCTTAGCCAGCCTGTAAGAGACCCAATCCTTAATCACAGACTGGGTCCATAAATTGCACCTTCTGCAGGTTTGTGAAAGACAGAGATAAGTACATAATTACTGTGAAGCAAACATAGAACGGAAATAGCAAGATTGATCACTTAAATTGTAGGGCCAAAATAACGGGTGTTTGAAGCAGTTCAACTTCTGAGTAAAACATCCAAAGCCAAGAGCTCTGGTGCCTTTGTGCAAGCAGCTTCCCCACGCCCCAGGGGCTGTGTAATCACATCTGAGCGTGGAAGAGGCCACGAGGGCTTGCAGCACTGAGGATGCTCCACCAGGTGACACACAGGAGCGGTACCAGAAAAATAACATACAAAGAATGGTGACCCAGAAGACACAAAAGCAGAGAGAAAGGGCAAACAGAGAATTGTTGGGCTCCTTGTTGATACAGATGAAGGTTCCCTTCATAGAGTATGTCTGTGTATGCTGCACTTCAGGTGCAGACAGACCTCATGAAGACAACAGGGTGCTAAGCTGACCACACACCCTCACCACTAAATTCTCCAGGCATCAGCCTCGAACATTTTGCAAAGATTTGCAAATGCTTTGGTTCCTTTTTGTTCTCTACACTATTTCCTCTTCACTCTCTCTACTGCTTCGGTTTGCGAAGCCAAAACCTCTGATCAAGCACCAGATTAAAAGAAAGGCACATTACAAAAGCATTCTTTATTCCTGCATTTGAACAAAGCTGACATTTCACATACATTCATAATATCCATCAGCTAAAAGAGTTTACAGGACAGACACTCTCCCCCTGGGCTATCATTTCTGTAATGGATTCTTTACTAAATCTAACATGCCAGTAAAGGATGGATTGTAGATATTCAAACAGCAAAGCTAATTAACTAAGCATAACTACTTCCTTTGAAACTTTAATAGATGGTAAAATTTCCATTTATCTATTTTTATGTGTGAATTGGAAACATATGTGAAACTCAGTATTCTTCTGTCATGGAAATTAAGAATGGTATTTTCAAGCTACATCATCAGGAATCCTGAATTGAAGTCAGGGCTGTTAGCTTCACTGCTGTGGCAGGTCCCTGGGATTAGATGACAGATGACTTTTCGTCTCTAATTTTTATTGGATTTGGAGATGTACTTTTTACTTTCACAGAAATGCTTCTTTGCATGAAGGATACATTTACCACCTCTCCACTTGCATCTCCATTTCAGGAGATTTGTAGCCTTATCAGCAGCAGTCAACACCAGTACTTACAAGGACTTCAATATTAAACACATTTATTAGCATTTCTTAGCATTTATCAGCTAAGTTTGCTCACCCCAAATTTAAAATGTTCAAATTGCTATGGCACATGAAACCATACTTTCTGATGTCCATCCTGCTCTTCAAGGATCATTACTGGTGTAAAAAGTGCTCACACTTTCCCAAAATAACCTAAGGTTTACCTCCACTAAAGCTGAGACCTGTGTTTACCCCCTCCAGGAAAAGGCAGAGACCTCCATCAGCCCAAGGCACAGGAAGGGTACAACTTCAGGAAAGCAAAGATACAAATATTTTTATTGAAAATTGCTGCTTAGGCACCTCGGTGGTAGCTTAAATGGAAAAATAAAATAAAGAAAAAGGTAAAGGGAGAAGGAGAGATGAGAGACTTTGCGAGGTCTAGAAAAATTAACCTGCAGAGACATGCAAAAGAGCTCGAAGGAGCACGAACAAGTACAGGAATACATGCAGAGATGCAGCGTGTAAGATTTGATGTTCATATACAGAAGAAAAGGACAGAAAAAACATCATGGGTGCATCAAGCAGATCTATCTAGTCTGGTCCTCTACCTTCACCCTGTGCCCTGTGTCATTGCCACCACCCCACAGCACCTGTGAACAAAAGGGACACTGGCAGCTCACAACAGCAACCCACGAGAGGAGAAGACAACAAAAGGAGGGGAAAACCAGGTGATTTTACCATATCAATTATTAAGATAAACTCACACAGTGCCACTATTCATCTGCTCTACAGCCAAAACTCCCTGAAGGTTTTCTGACTGCCTCCACTGTGTACTTCCACGTGGGCACTGGACCTAACTCTGTTTAGGGATATTAGAAAGGTAATCTGAACCCAGGAACTCATGTAGCTGTGTTGATCTCCAGCCTTCACTGTTGACCATGTCTTCACACAAAAGCTGATATAGTTCAGGTTTTGAACACAAAGGCTAATGTAGTTCAGTCCTCTTCCAAAGGGTGAGCTTTTGTGCATATTTCTCAAAACCCAATGTAAAACAGCATGGAAAGGGACATGTGAGATAGTGCAGTCTGTAAGCCTGTGAGTTTAGAGATGTCATCTGGGCTATTCACAGCAAGGGGTTTCCATGGCCTCCCCATTCTAGTGCTTTTCAGTCATGTTGGTTAATTCAAATAACCCTCCAAAAAGCAGATAATCACTGTTTCAGACACAATGGTTCTTTTTCTCATACTTTCATAGGATTTGAAACTTTCAGATAAACTGATATTATGCTAAAACATATCAGTTAAGGGGAAATAAAACCCCCACCAAATAAGAACAATGTATAAGGATGTGAAGAAGACTGCTGCCTCCAAGAGCACTGCATTTAGCAACTCTCCTGAAAACTGAAACCAGCCAGCATGTAATAGTGATTTGTCCAGCAGGTTCAAGAAGTGCCATGCCAAATTCTTGGTCCTATCCACAAACTGCTGTTTGCCACCCTCTCTGCTGGGCTGATGACAATACACTGGATGAAAAACTATAGCAGGGCCAAAGACAGTGAAGGAATCAGAAAAGATATTCAGGTGTGGAATCATTTCACCCTGTTGATGAAACAACACAAACACTCCTCACGTTCAGCTGTGTGAACCAGCTCCCTGCCTGATTGCAAAAACACTGTATAAGGGACAGCTCAGGTCAGCATGGCCAGCACAACAGCCCCAAACTACTGCTGGTTTAATTCTCTGAGCCAGCCCCCTAGAAAGTCAGATAAAGGCCTGAACCATGTGAAGAAGAGTCAGGAACACACAGCTGGGGGTGGAAGGAGATCAGTGCCACAGTGACAACCACTTGAGCAGCCTTAAGTGCAATGCAACCAGCACCCCAAGTTCTCACATGTGCATTAACTCACACCAGATCATTACACTAAAGTTGTTGGAACATGCAAAATTATATTTCCACATTGCAGCACTCAATCTTCTGGAAGAGCCATGCCAAGGACCTGGAAAGCAGCCTCGTGCTAAGAAATAAGTTGTAACTCCTGAATAAGAAAATGCAAAGCCATCCTGCCGGCATGAGGCAGTCAGTCTTGCAACCAAACCTAAGGGTCACCACTCTTTTCCACAACCAAAAAAGTAAGTCAAGTTCTCAAGATAATTTCAGAGCTTTCCCAACCTACTAATCCCATGTTTGTTGTTGTTTTGTTTGGGTTTTGTCTGTTTTGTTTTGGGGTTTTTTGTGTTTTGTGGGATTTTTCCTGCAGATCTTTGGAACAGATCTCTCTCACAGATCTTTCACAATTTTCTAATTTAGCTACTAAAAATAAGCTTCTTACAAATCTGGGGGTGCTTCCTGACTTTTTTTTTGTTTTTAAAAAATATTTTTTCAAGAAAGGAAGTCTAAATATTCAAACACCTGGTATTCTGGATAGTTTTGCCAGATTAATTCAGTATGCTAGAAGAGCATGCAGTAGAAAAAACTACTGGTGAAGGTGCAAAGAACAAGAACATTCAGGCTGGAGTCATCAAAACTCAGAAATAAGAAGGCAGAAACAACAGAAGAGACAAACAAGAAGTTTTAAAAATCAAATTTGTTACTAATACAACAACAACTGAATACAGAAGGAAATAGTGTTGTAAAAAAAGCTTACATAAATAAACTAGAGCATTTGAAAAGGCTGCAGGCCTCAAAAAAGAACTCAAACAGCTATGAAATGGATAGAAAAGTCAATGTATTTAAATGGCCTCCAGGCACAGTAAATACATCTTGGCTGGATATAGCACAGGACAAATCATCCAGAACTGAGATCCACGAAAACACTAAAAAAAAAATCACAGGATTCCCTCACTTAAAGTGTGGCCAGGTGCACAGTGTGAACCAAATTTAGCATGCCCAGGAACACAGTGAATTGGAAGTTTTTAAGACGTGTCTGTGTAATGTTAGCAAGAACATGAAACTAGGGGACTACTGGCACAGAAACCCAGTCATGAATAAGGTGTATTTTTTCTCTAAGCAAGGTTTATGCAAGTAAAGCTGCTGCACTTCAGTCTTCCTTCCTGTGTTGATGCAAATCAACACTTAAACATGCCCCGAGGCTCAGTTGAGTCTGTGCTTTGCTCCTTGGCACAAGGCTCAGTTCTCTCTCTTGCCCATTTAAGGTCCTGGGGGGTGTCTAATTTTCTAGATTTTGCTCCTCACTTTTAACTGTAAGGTCATTGCTCTTGCTGTCAAATCAACTCAGCCTTTGTTCAGGACAGGCACTTTTAACTTCTGCAGAATCTCCCACTCACCCACACAATCCAGGAGACGTTCTGTATAAAAGATTTATATCCATCCTTTGTACAGCAACACAAGGTTATATAAAAGCTGGGATATGCAGAATACAAAGCAGGTGAGAAGCACACTTTAACTTGTAGGTGACACAATCAACACTGAAAATTCAAGATTATCACTGGGAAGTCTAGCGCTCCAAAAGAAGAGAAAAGGTGGTGTTTTTCTCAACTGTGGCACAACTTGCAACACTAAGAGAGATCCTGGCCCTGCTCCATCAATGAGTGTTTGAAGTGGGTATCACGGGGGCCAGATTTCATCCACTGCATGTTGACAGTAACAAGACAAGCCTCAGCACAACGGGTGCAGTTTCACAATAGCTTTACATGGCTCTTAAATATGAGCTGTCCCACAAAAGGGACCTCCAACGACTGAAGCTTCTCATGGCCTTGCTGTCACCTAGAGAGCCGACCTGGGGACCTGGAACACACAACACACGTCATGGCCACAGGGAAGCAGTTGGCAGAGCTCAGGTGAAGGAGCAGAAATGAGCTGCCAAGGCCAGGAGGATGGCAGGAAATTCCTGATCAGCTCAGCTGCAGTTTCACAACACATTGGCTTCAGTAACAAAACCATCTTGCTGGGTTCTTCCTCCAGCCTCAGCACTTCTGCCTTGTGCTGCAGTCCCTTCAGCAGACACAACTGCTTTCCAGTCTGCTCTGTAAGCTCCATCATGGACAACAGAAGCATTTGAGATGACATCTTTTCTGGAGCATACATTTAACCCATGTAAGTTTAAATAATCTGCTTCTGGCACAGCATCACACACAATTCAGTGCAACCACAGAGAGATGCACTGCAGCACAGGGATGGGCTTTGCTCATGCAAGTCTCTTGTCAAGGCCAACACACAACCCAATTACATGCTGATATTCTCAATCACTATATATATTTTTATTCGTATTATTATTGTAACAAAGATATATAGCACTTTCTGCTCTTTGGACTGCATCCTGACTTACACAAAATTCCAGTTCTGGAGAACCATGTAACTGAATGAGAACTGAGAGATACAGAACTGTCCTTGGGTTGCAAAGGAAAAACTTGAAAAACACTATAAGGGATGGCATACATGTCACATAGCTTTAATCACTTAAGACGTGTAACTGGAAGCCAAGCTAGTATCCCTGTAGTAAGTGAGGACGGAGAGGTGGCATCTCCCAAAAATCACTCAGTCTGTTTCTCTCTGCTGCTGATCCCGAGAGAAATGCTCAGCATAGACTAAATGCCTAAAGTAAGAAGAATCTTCTCTAAAGGCCTGAATGCACCTGAGAAAGGGGAAAACAAAACCAAAATCACAAGCACCTTTCTCTGCCTATTACCTCTAATGCTCAGAATTAGAAATTAAGATTTTGGGCGTGGCAAAGGTCACTACACAATAAGTAAAAAATTACGATATAAAGGCAACACTCAAAGATATAAACAATTTATTTATAAAATATTTATTTTATAAATGAAAGAAATAATAAAAAAGAGAGAAAGGGAGAATGATTCCTTTCAATCAAAAACCTAAAGCAATTATGCAAAATTCCTTTAAGAGCAAAGGCTGTATTCCAGACATTACTCCTCAAATAAAAGTCTATCCAGAAGCCTGGGCTGCAGTTTGGCTGCCCAACAATAACTGAAACTACCCAGGAGACAGATTTCTTGGGCAGTTGAGGTACAGGGACAGTAGCAGTGGGGCATTTTCCCTCCTACCCCACAGGATATAAAAACATCAGTGCATGAGGATAGCATCCCAGCCACAATCCAGCCTCATACTGTGCTGGCTCAGTGATCCTCTGCCCCAGAGGGAAGACCATGCCAGGACCCCACACACCAAGGCATCAAGATCTGTTATCTCTACAGCATGAACAACGAAAACCATGACCCAAAAGCAAACGTGCCACCCCAGGCCTAAAAAGACAGGTTTCACTTGGTTTTATTTGCTGAAGCCCAGCCCAGCCCAAAACCACAGAGAAGCAGAGAAGGATCAGCATAAGGTAGCTAGAGGAACAAAGAATGGACTTTGGCTCTAGCACAAAGCTTTTTCAGCACTCAGTTTTTAATCAGTATTAATTCTAATTAATACTAATTAATTATTGGTATCAATTATAATTAATACTAATTCAATAATTATTAATAATATTAATAATATTAATAATACTGCCTACTCTGGGAGCCAGATGCTTGGGCCCACCTCTCACAGTCCATCACCACTGCTGCAAATAAAGAGACAGGCATTTGGAGGTGATGTACAGATTTTCTGTAGGATCCAGCTTCATGGCTGCCCACATCCCAGGCCTGGCTGCACATCATTAACTGAGTTAGAAGGAACTGGAGCACAGCCAGTGAGCACAGAAATCAGACCACGCTCCCTACATGACAGGTAGGGTGTGAAAAGCATTTGCCCTGGTGATGGGAGCACTCCACACTTGGCTACAGAGGCTCAGCCCCATTAACCTCAGCAGCTTACAAAGTGCCACGCTGAGTGGCAAGGACAGGCAGCGGGGATCCCAACCTGTGCAGCATTTGAGCAGTGCTCTGGATAGCAATGGCTTTTAAGCATCTTCCTCTTCCTACTCTTCCTCTGATGCATTATTGAGATAAAGCCAAAGGAGCCATGCAAACGAGACTGGCAAAGCTGGAACTACAGCCCCAGACACCACACCTCTCTGCTGGTAAAAGGTGCCACAAGCTACACCACACTCAGGGAGAATGTGAATGAGTCTTGGGCCAGGGGAAGTAACTCAAGTCAGAGTTTACTTAAGAATAGTAAAAATACCAAGCACTTGAATAGTATCAGTGTAAGGCATCATATAAATGAAAAGGCCAGAATTAGCCTCTTTACATCATTCCAGATCTCCTCCAAAATTTCACAAGGGCACACCTTTTGAAGTAACAATGGCAGATATTGTTACTGGCTTTTGTAAGTTTTAAATTGTTCCCACAAGAGGCATTCCCACTAAACACTTGAAGATTTAAGATGCCAAGGAAAGAAACAACCAGCAGCAGCTCTGCTGGACACTAAAGCACCTCTGCACCACTCAGAGCACTAGGGCAGCAAAGCAGCTCTAAGCCTCCAACCAGATCAGAAAACTCCTGCAGAGGAAGCTGGGGAGTCTTGTGACACAGCTGAAGTACCTCACAGCCAATATTAAACTTTGGCTGGTAAAGACTTAAGCTGTTTCACTGCCTGATCGACAGTTTGCTCTGTAGCAGCATTTTAACAGGGACACAGAGGAGCCACTTGTCTCTCTTCTGCTGCCCAACAAGCTGCAAACAGCTGCTTGTGCTGGTCAGAACCCAGTTTGCCCATTCCCTCGGAAAGAAGAGGGATGTTTGTGCTGGGGACACAAAGGCTGATCTGTTCAGAGCTGGCTGCAGCACTGGCTGACACAGGCTGGCGTCAAAGGGGGAAGGGTACAAACACAAGGCTTGTCCCATTTCCCCAAAGACTGTTCCTAGTAAATGTCATCATTTCAAAAACTGCACTTTGAGAATACTTGTGTGAAGTGCTCATGGAAATCTCAACTGTGTAAACTGGAGTTTAATTTGTATATTCAACATTGCCACTCTTTAAAAAGACGTTAAACGTGGCTCCGGGTTTCCTAGCAGAAAAAGCTGTGATCTGCAAAATGCTGCTTCCCTCCTTGGCCACTGCTACCATTTGCTTGTTTGTTTTGATGCAGCATAGGGAGGGAGGAGGAATGATAATAAAAACATGAATACTTCTCCTCACCTTGAACAGGGACAGGCTCAACAGCAAGCAGCTTTATATAGTACAATCAGCACACACATGCCCACAGGAGAAAGAAAAAGTCATGGCTCTTCTTGCATAGCCTTACCCAAACTTAGCCTTAATGAAATCAACACAAAAGACATTATATATGCAGAGGTCATCCTCATCTATGTAGTTATAGGAGCAGGACATGGACAGAGGAACCCACACACACTAAACCTCAGCCTACACCTACACTGCAGAGTGGGTCAGGGCATTCTGGCTGGCCTTACTGCCTGCCCACCCTGCTTCAGCCTACAAGTGGAGTCTTTTTGTTTGCAGGGCCTCCCTGACTTTCAGGAAATACCTGTGCAGAGACACCACGGATCCAGCCACAGCACGAGGCAGCTGGAAGGAAAGCTGGTCTGAGGGGTCTGACAGTGCCTCCCACGCTCCATCCCCTCCACGTCCTACTGTACTGAACAGGGACATGGTGGAAGGTGGTTCTGGGACAGAAGCACATCCAAAGACAGGCAAAGGAGCTGGGAAAGGATCTGGAGCAGGAGTCTTATGATGAGTGACTGAGGGAGCTGGGGGTATTTAGCCTGGAGAAAAGGAGGCTCAGGGAAGACCTTATTTCTCTCTACAACTCCCTAAAAGGAGTTTGCAGCAAGATGGGGGCCAATCTCTCATCCCAAGTAACAGGACAAGAGATGGCTTGAGGTTGTGCCAGAAGAGGTTTAGATTGGATAGTATGAAAAATTTCTTCACAGAAAGGGGCTTCTCAAGCACTGGAACAGACTGCCTGGGAAAGTGGTGGAGTCAGCATCCCTGAACATATTTAAAGATGTGTGGATGTGGAATGTAGGGGTGGGTTAGTGGTGAATTTGGCATCGCCGGGTTAACAGTTGGAGTCAATGATCTTTAGAGTCTTTTCTAACCTAAACAGTTCTGTGACTCTGTGAACCACTCCCATCCCCAGAGCAAGCAGACTAACAGGCCCTCTTTTCTCCAACCTCCTTGGCCACTGTGGCTCACACACAAGCATCCTTCAGCAGGGCTATTCAGAGGGCTCGAGCTTACCAGAGGGGTCCTTCCACCAGAACTGATCTCCAAAGGAGTCAGTGCCAGGGGTATTGTACCTGAAGTGCTGTTAAATCAGATTTACTTTTTGTTATTCTATCATGTATAAAGGAAATAGCATTCAAAACACATGGCATTATTATTGCAGAGCTGTGTCTCACTTGACTTTTCAGAATCAGTTATTATATTTTAACTGGGTACTCTTCTTGTAGTCCTGTAAGATTTCTTTGCAGCACCCTCCAAAGCTATGATTACAGGTTTAACACTACGGCTTAGCTTCAACTATCTATGTTTTCTAATGATGGCTATATTTGAAAGAAAAAAACCCACAAAGTAATTGTGTTTCATTCCAGGCTTGGAGATCTCAGGGCTTCTGAACTAACCCAAATTCCCCTGAGACCTCAGGCACAAAATACAGACTTGCAGTTTCAACCTTCTTATGATGATACCAATTCTGTCACTTTTCAATCACTCCTAAACTGCGGTCACAAATGTGCACCTCTTTGGAGACAAGGCAAACCACCAGGGCTGGCTGTGAGCCAGGCAGCCCTCAGCAGCTGATGGAGCCTGCCCAGAAGCACTGCTCATCCCCAGCAGGGATCTGCCAGCGTTCACACACACAAAGCAGCCAGCCAGCTAAAGTCAGCAAGCCAAGGTTTTGATTATGCAATTACTTGTTCAGCTACAACTGCAGGTTTTCCTGCATAATCAGGCTGATAAACATCGAATTTTTTCTGGTGTTGCCTCACATCCTAAATGATGCAGTCCGAAGTCAGAAATAAGGCAAATGATACCCAAAAAACCCAGAGCAGCATTGTGTTGCTGGGTCAGGGGCAAGCCACGCACAGACTTTGGGCTCAGTGTACTCTGCAAATCCAGATACCTCTGATGACTGTCACAGTCTGGCACTACATACTGCACTGGCACCAAGGCAGTTACAAACTCAGATTTCTCCTGGAAAATCATCTGTGCATGGACAGTTCTATAGAGAGGGCATGAGGGCACTTACAAACCTCCTGTTCAAATGGAAAGAGGTCAAATCTCTGCTGGATGCAGCTTTTTGGGAAAAAAAAAAAAACCAAAAAAACAAACCATAACTTCATAAACCAGCTTCCACCTGAAACTATAGTTTTGTTGTCTCCACAAACAGTGACTGCTTTCTGCTCCAGTGAAACATTATTTTTAGTGTGTCTCTGCTCTTGAAGAGGTCAGGGCTTAGCTCTGAACAAGAAAGACCTGAAACATCCTTTGAAAAGCTGTTGATACAGTATCTGTCACCCTAGAATTTAAGAGAAAGCAGGGAGGTTTGTAGAAGAAACACTTTGATACTTTCTAATTTGACAGAAGTGCGTACAACTTAAGCACATATGTGACTGTGCAGAGTTATTCAGCCTTCGTGACTGGCGCAGAACTGTAAATAAAGAAACAACAATTGTTTAATCAATTATTATTGCTCAAAATGACTGAACTTGGAGACTGAACTGCTGCCACATGTATTTTACAAAGCTTTTGCTCCTTGGTCTTTGAAGGAGTGGGAAGGGAGGAGGGACAGCCTTTCAGGGTTGGGGAGGCAGAGCATGGAGCCAGGTTTGCTACGCACAGTGAAGCACCACGGTAACAGAGACTCCACGGACAGCTCGGAGCAGAAAGGCAGCCCAGTGAATCACCCAGGCAGGACCAAAGAGCTGTCCATCCTGTTTCAAATGGGAATTAATACAGTAGGTATAGGGGAAAGATAAAGCTGTATCAGCATCTTTTTTTTTCCCCCATCAGCGATTTATGTCATTATTGCTTGCTAAAAAATATCCTAATTCCATGGAAATTAATGGGAAAATTCATTCCAGCTTGAAGAGAAGGTGACTTTCATCTCCCACCTCCTGCTCCATGTTCACTCCCCTTCCTGGCACTCTAGCAGAGGGCAGGTTGTCCCCACCAGCCTGGCCATCACCATCTCACTGCCACAGAGGCTCAGCCACAGACAACCGGACAGGGACAGCAGGGTCAGGGTGGGAAACACAGACCCTGAGGAAAACCAAAATTGCAGGTGCGCCTCCTGTAAAGCATTTCAGCAAATGAACCAACCCTGAGCCTCCTTCAGTGCAGGTATTTATTTCTCTTTTTATTACTCTATTTATTTCTGTTCTACATTGCACTGACAGCAAACACATTCTGTCTTGGATATGAACAAACACATGTACAACATGCATGCCAGCTGTGTGTGCCCACCTGCACCTCGTGCCTCTGTAATACTGCTGATAGACATTTACAGCTGTGCCCACACCAGGGCTACGTCAGCTCTGGAATTTAACAGCTACACCTTAAGGCATCCCTAAACCAACATCGGCCAATGCAACAGTGAACAGAAAGAAAGCAAAAAGAAAATAATGAAACTAAATAATATATATTCCAACATAATTTCCCAGCCTTTAGGGTTTCATGAACTTGATTCCTTCACATACAGAGTTCTACGTGAAGTCTTTAATACAGCAAAAGCTGAAAAGGTAGTGAGGCCAACTTAATTTACAGCTGCATTGAGAAGATATTAAAATTACACCTAAAAGAGCTATTCTATGCAAGTTTTAGAGAATTCAGAAGTCTCTTCCTCATTTCCTCCAGTCTTGAAGGTTTCCACTGTGAGTTTCAGAGAAACAAGGAAGCATTCTCCCAGAAGTATGACTAACTGCAAACATCAAATGTAAATGTCTTACAGGAATTGATGTAATGTATCACTTGTGACTTCTCTACTGGAAGCGTATCTGTCTTGGCTCATACCAAATATACATCCTTGTCCACTTCATACAGTGTGAACATTGACAGAAAAGTAACAGAACAAAGTGATTAAGCAGAACAGCGTATTTAAATTTTCCAAAGAACTGAATAAATACCTGCACTTATTGAAACTAACTGTATTTTAACAAAATGGGAACAAAGTACTACATTGAGTTGGTCAAAACTTGTTGGTTATGAAAATTTCCTGTGATAAATGTGATGTGACTGCAAAAATTTTCTATGAGGAGATGGTACATTGGGTAATTCTCTGCTCTTCCACACAGAAAATTCTACTTATAAAAGGTTTTAAATGCAAGTTCAAATCAGCCTTTTGAAAGAAATTTGATTAACTTTTAGATATAAATTGCCATCTCAAATTGAAGCATCATAAAAATTCCCACAGAAACCTGTGTGTTTTCAAGTTAGCCCTTCCTTTCCTCCCACAAAAACCAAAAGGTATTTGTTCCCCAGTCTTTTGTAAAGAGAGTGAACCCTGAAACCTCTCTAAGGTCTTAATACTTTTTATGCACATAGACAAAAAGCTCTGGCAGTACTTGAACGAAAACTCAAGCATTAAACACTAACATTTCACAGTATGCCTAGCAGAAAACTTCAATACATAGATAAAACAAGATCAACACAGAATGATCCTAGCAATGCAGTCCGAACACAGGCAAAGCCCAGAATCAATTTCACTTTATTTTTATTTGGTGTCATTTATAATATGCTCAGACTCTCTATTTATTTCCTCAAGGCTTCATAAAAATTGCTGCTCTTTTGATAATCTGTCCTACATGTTTATTAAAATAGAGTGAAAGAAACATCAAACTGTCAGATGATCACTTTTAGTTTCAGGGATATTTTATATGCCATCTCTTAGAACTTTAATTTATTCCTCTCCTTAATGGAGACTTTCAGGGTTGATTTTAACTTGTTAAGTGGAAATTCCACTGGTTTGTTACTGCAATGCTTTCTTTATGACCTGCCCTTACACATCACCTAGGTCTGGCTTATTTATACAGCCAGCTGTTTGCTGAACAACAGGGAGCTTCTTAAAACTAGTTGCTTTCACTTGCATTCTTCCTGTATTGAAATGTTATTTGCTTTTATGGCCGTTTTTGGCCTGACACTTCTCCAGCATTTCATAAACATAAAGAAGACTGAAGTTACGTGAGGTTTTTTACCTCTTTCAAGGCATAGAGATTCAAGGAATAGAGATTTACCCCACAGAGCTAGACAAGAGCTGTGTCTTACAAACATCCCAAGATCATCTGCCTACAACCCAACCACTATTCCTGCAAAGAAAAGGGTAACAGAAGCCATGAGAGCAAAAGTGGCTTCAAGCTTATTAGCTGAGACATCTGCAGCACCTTTAGGTCTTTCATCAGGTCTAAGTGTTGGTTGTGCCACTCCTCACCATTGTGCTCAGGACTTCAAAAATTTGGGCTATGCTAACTGCTTGACTGGCCATTTACCTAAGGTTCTAAAAGGTAGAAGAGTTTAATTTGTGCAAAACCCAGTAATAACACCTGGAGCACTTAATGAAGGGCCTGTTGTCATTATCTAAGTCATTCCAGCTTGAAGCTTGTGTCCCTTCTCTTGCATAAGCACGTCTTCCTGACCTTAATATGACAGAGCTCGCAAACAGCCACATCCCCAGCTCTGGAAAAGTCTTCCCAGTGGTGAAATCCAGAGTAAGAATCACAGAACAGTTAAGGTTGGAAGGGACCACGGGTGGGATATCTGGTCCAACCTTCCTCCTTAAGCAGGATGTCCCTAGAGCACATTGCACAGGGTTACACCCAGACTGTCCCTGAGTATCTCCAGTGAGGGAGACCCCACAGCCTCTCCAGTGTGGAGCTAGAACAGCCCAGCAGCACATGCTAAAAGCAGAGACACCAAATGGGTAACAGGCATCAGCTCAGCCTCTCCAGAGCAGGCAAAGCCCCAGCAGTCTAAAGTTGCCGTGCTGGCCCTAAGCACAAGTGAAGGTCAAGCACCAAACAAGGAATACCTGTTGATGGGGCTGTTCATTACAGAAGTATGTCTATAAATACATCTTATGGTCTGTGTCTCTCTGCCCAAGCATATATTTATGTGATAGGAATCCTGCTGGGTCTCTGCAGGCAATTCTCCATCCCAGCCACCCATCACTGATGGAAGAGGAGAATGGGCACCAGGAAAGTCTATCACTGCATGAGACAAGACAAATAGGTTAAAAGGGGTAGGTAGTTACCAAGAATAATGCAGTCTTTGGAAAACAATTGTAATTTGGAAACCTTTTTTTCTGTTCACAGCATCCTCCACAAAAAAACCACAACCAAATAAACAAAAACCCAAAAAACTCCCACAAAAAACCTCCCAACAACAACAAACAAACAAACAAACCCAAAGAAGAGTCCTCCAAACCAGACAAAATAAATCAAATAAAAAACCTCACAAAGAAATCAAGCCACAAGTACTGAAGGCAAATCCTGCTCACCTTATTCCTGGAAAATACTTCTGAACATCCAATACTTAAATACCTCTCTTGGCTTCCCATCAGCAAAAGAAGGATCCTTCTGGCTTCTACCTGGGAAGACTAAGACCAAAGGGAAGCTGCCTGCTGTAAGGGGAACCACATCTGCCATGACAATCCTTCCTGCCAGTCCCTTCTGCTAGCTTTGTCTTTCCAGGCTGTTTCATGGGGACTAAAGCCCAAAGCCCAGGATAAACAGATTAAACTTTCACTGTCTGAGTTAAAACTATTAGCTTAAAGCAGCCTCATAAGATACAGGCTGGATAACTCTAAACCTCTCCAGCATCTTCACAAGCTATCTCTTGCTCCCCTTGCAGAATCAGAGCCAATGGCAGTTTAAACACGTCAGTATAATCAACCATCCTGGAAATAGCTTGAAATAGTCTTGAAATAATTCAGACTAAAGTGGAGATACGTTATTTCCATGCTGTAGCTTTTCCATGCTCTCTCATAACTTCTTGATTATTTTAAAAGCCAAAAGAGATATTGCACCAGCTGTATATGCCTATGGCAAATGGAACATAAAGTTTAATTAATAGTCCCATTTCCCTGAAAGGGCACATGAGGCTGATAAATGTTCCCAAGAGGTCATGTTACCTGTTGAAGCAAATCAGGTAAGTGGTGTCTCTTTTGCCAGAAAAGAATTTATATTCTGATACTCTGCTTTTTACATTTTATTTTTATGTTATGATGTAGTTCTAGCTTTCTGATACTTGGAAAAAAAATTCTGTTTCTCAGGTACTTACACCACACCAGGAATTTACCAATTTTCAGTCTGTCATTAAAGGGAACAGAAGCTGTTCATATGGATGCACACACACACGTTACTCACCTGTGTGCTGCCTTGAAGCTGCCTCACTGCTCAAATACATGTCATCTTCAGAAGGAAATACCCCAGAGCAGAGAGGAATAAACAGCCACAGCTTCAGTTCTGATGACTGCTAGAGCTATGCCAACAAGCACAACTTCCAGCAGTTCAGCACAAACCTGTGTATCATTTTTAGAAGGGGTGTGCTCTATGTTAACCATTTAATCAGAGACAGTTTTTCCACAATCTATTTTTTTCTGGCTCATTTCCTTACAATTAAAAACTCCATTTTACCCAACAGTACAATACAGATGTGTTGCTTTGGCAGTGACCTACTTTGTTGTGCCCTTAGCATATGTGCAACAAAGCTGTAACCAGTTCAGTAGTTCAAGTTCTAGACAGAGAAAATTAAAGCCAGACTGTAACAAAAGTGTACAGTAGCAGCAGTCAGAAATCTGTATCTGCCAAAGAGTTATGTGGAAATTATGTCCCTTAATTGAATTTATGTTAAGGAACAAACTTAAACTAACAGCGAGGCAATATCTAGCGTTGAAGCAATCTGATGAACTAGTCACAGCTGATTAAACCTTTTTTAAGCAAGTTTATTAACTTATGTTCTGGAAAAAATTATGTTTTGATTGCTAATTGGATGATGAACAAACCAGTTCTGTCTTTTCCAACTTCCCCCACAAGCAAACTTCTGTGTCCTAGTTCATTACTCAGTGTTGCTGGACTCTGAGATGTTGCAAGATGCTGGATGTCATAACTTCAATTAATCCTCTCTCCCAGAAGTGCAAGGTAAAGAAGGCTGAGCTATAACCACCTTTTAAAGCACAGAGATATGGTCCCATTGAGCAGCTTTCCTGGTCCTGCAAAATAGCAGCTGACCCACTCATTTAAGAGCACGAAGGAGGCTCACAACACACCTTCCAACATGTAGCATGAATGACAAGCAGCACTCCATGCTTTCTACATACTTTTTAGTTTCTCACAGACTTCTCTAGCCCAAATCAGCCATGTCTCACCTTGAACATCTTCAAACTGCCTCCCTGCTTGCAGTGACACTCCTCAAGGCATGTACCAAATGCTGCCACTCCCCCGATGTTCCTTCCCATCTTTACAACAAACTTTGTGCCTCTGCCAAAACAAGTCAATTTATTCCTCCTATTGCGAGCCTTAACTCTTTCCCAATCTGCCATAGCAGCACAGTGCTCTCCCTGATTGCTCTAAGAACAGATGTCCTGGTAAATACCCTTAGCACAGGCATACCTTATGCTGGCAGAAGTATTTTTCTCCACTCGACAGCTTAAGGCTTGGAGAGGTGACATAGTTGAGCTGAGTGCAGCCCCCTTCACACCAGCTACAGCTGCTGTAGTGACACCAGTGTGGGGCTGGGAGGGGCTAAAAGAAGAACCTGGCTCACCTCCACCCACCATGTCAAGGCCAGAAAAGCTGTGCTCTATGGGCTACTCACAAACTCTATATAATAAGTAGTTAAAGGACTTTCTGCACATTCTAGAAATACTGTTACCATCCCTTCTTCACCAACTATTTTTCTGAGATGCTTGAGGAATTGTTTCAGACTTGGAAAGCCAGAGCCTTCCATGCTGTATTGGGACAGCTTTGTTCCCATCACATTTTGTTCACTTATGCTATTGCTCTCGAACTATTTCCTCCAATTTCCCTTCTACTGAAGTAGCTGTACCAATTCTAACAAGTAGCCATGGCAACATAATCTTGCAGAATAAAGGACAAAATAATCCTATGATCAGAAATCTAAATTAGAAAAATGGAATGGAAATAATGTGTTCTTAAAGCCTGAAAGCAGAGTGACTACTGTACAGGTTACAAATAGAGCAAACTCTTTAATACTATGAACTCTGAATGAACACACACAGATGCTATATTTATAGCCAAATTTACAGATACATTACTAGCAGGGCAAGCTCCACACCATGTATTATAAAAACAGTGAGATTAAGAGAATAAAAGAAAGTTAAAACTCATTCCTAGCTTACACCTGAAACCATCAATCTATTGGGATCAGCACCTGAGCTGGGCTGTCCCAAATCCAAACTGGTTTGAATTCTGGACACTCCTCATCAGCTCCCTCAGGACAGACATGCAATGAGCATCTCTGACCCAAACTCAGTGGGCAGCAGAGGGGGAAGAGGCCAGTGTCCTTGGCATCTCCTGTGTGAAAATGCTGTCCTGAGAGGGTGGAAATGGCCTTCAGTGAAAAGGCACCTGACCTAGCAAAATTAAGATACAAATATTGTTTTATTAACCATAGCAGGAGCCTTCAGCTTTCAATTTTACTCTCGTGCTTTAAAGATTCTTTAAAGAGAGTTATATCAAGATTTAAATTTAATTTTCATTAAGAAATTACTAATGGGATTTTAAAACATGTTTTTTTCTTTTCTAATGATACTTAACATGTATAATCTGTATGTGCAGTTGAATCCCAGGTCTTTAGACATATTTAATCTTCTAAGCACCCTTAAGGAGATGGTAGTAAGTTGCTTCTATAAGGCTTAGTATATGATTTCCAGGGTGGGGGGGGTTGACAGGGTACCCTGGACTTGGTCCAAATAAATCCAGGAATGTGTTGCCCACAACTGCCTTATTTTCTTTAGAGTAACCGAGGCAGAGGACTCATACAAGAATTACTGCAAAGAGGATGTACTGATTTTTATCTGTGAAAGGTAATACAAGCTGTCTGGGCTGCTAAATTAGCCTGTAATCTAATCTAATCAATGAAAAACACATCAAGTGTTGCCACTCAACCTTCCCCATCAGCTGCAGGCAGCTGAAAAAATCAAAACTGAGATTCTCAGGAACTGCTTAGATCTGGAACTCTTAGAATAAGATTACCTGCTCCTTTCCCTTTCAATTTCACTTTCAAACTGATGTGTGCCAAGGGCAGCTACACCAGTCATGAAATGTACAGCTTCTAAATATAAGGCATTTCCCTAACTGCATATTTGCTGGTACAAACCCCACCTCCCCCCCAAAAATAAAAAAGATGAAGTGTTTTCTCCATACATATACTGGAAGCATAAGGAATAACTATGCCTACCATTTGCAGTTGCTGAGATTTACAGCCCTGACCTGACTGGAGTAACTAGTTATGTCACATACACACTTATTAAGAGCCCTGTGCCTCATTTTTCCTCTATACTTGCAGGAGATATACTTTTTAGATAAATACTGTATTTTGTTATCCTCAGAAATCTCCTGTTGTCACTACCTTACTGAGAGAAACACAAGAACATAGATAAGATCAAAAACTACAGCCAACAAGAAGCCCATATCTATTTTACACTATTTCAACATGTAATTCACAGATAGGATTGCTTTGCTTCACCCAGAGAAAATTTAAAAAGAGTAGGAATGGGGGAATCTTTACAATTCTTACAGAAATATTGTTTGGAAAATAATACATGTTACTACAGTACAAACTGCATTGTGCTTATTCTTACATAGCTTTAAAGCTGTGTATTAGTCCCACAAAAGCCACAGAAGATGGCTATAGTCTACTGTCCATACACTAAAATTCACTATGCAGGGGGCTGCCTCTCTGTGGGAAATTTATGCAAACCCAGGGAGGCTGCCAAAGCCACTTCTCCACAGACCTTGCAATTGTGTTAACTGGGAATCGTTCAAAACCAATAAAACTCTGACAACACTAAGAAGATGCTCCTTTTCCCACTACATACCTTCCACCACCATCCTTACTATCTCACCCACACACATTAAACAAGTAAGGGAAGAATATCCTGCAGAAAGATAGCAAAAGTCACCAATGCAGGTCTTTTTTTGTTCACATCCCAATACAGCATCATGCAGGGGGTCCTGTTTGACATTAGCATAGGTTACTTCAAGTTCTCATTTTTTTCACTGAACACATAGAGAATACAAGTAAAGCACAACCAGCTTGGCTACCAGGCATGCCAAGGGACTGCTCTTATCCAGGATACTTTGATAAAAACAAACACCTTTGGTGTCTTGAGAGTCACTTGAATGTAATGTGCTTCACACAGCACAAGAGGGGCTGCTTGATTTTCCAAAGTGCTTATTTAAGAAGCCCAAATTTAACAGAACAACAAGGAAATTATATGCACGAACAATAGCTGTCAGGATAACTTCAGCTTCCTTCCACACCTGCAAATATGTATTGTACAAGGGGGCTGCCTTTTCTGTCACGTGGGGAAATCCTCCGTTCCTGAATGCTGGTGAGAAGCTCCATCCTGCTGTTCTGAACACCTGAGAAGCCACCCAGAGCTGACAAGCCCAACATCAGGGCCACCCCCACATCGGCTCCCTCTGCCTGCTTTGCTCCCTGCACCCACAGCCAGGCTGTGATGGGCAGCTCACAGGAAATTAAACCCTGCAGGCAGAAGCGGTCCATCCCTGCAGATGAGGAGACACAATGACTTCTAAAGGGCTCAAGCCCTTCCCCTCATCACCTCCCTCTCCTCTTGAGCCTTCTGCCTTATGGCTCCTCTTAAGGCAGTATCACCTGTTGCCTTATTTCACTTCTGTTTATCAAATTCTACTGGATTTAAGGCACCATGGCCAACTACACAGACCACACCTACAAGAAGGAGCTTTAGCTTAGTAGGTGAATTAAACAAGTGTCAGGGATGGAAGATGAAAATGCAGAAAAACCTAGCATGGCTATTAAATTTGGTAGAGTAGGACCTCTCCTACCGGGTTTTACAGCTGTGCCCTCCCAACACCAGCCCAGCTGCTGCAGCTACACCATCCCTGACCCTTCAGCAAATCTCTTTCCACCAGCTCAGAGACAGTGATCAATGCAGGGAAAGGGGCAAGTGTTAAAATGAAACATTGCCTGATCCTTCCTCCCCACAGACCTCCCTCCTCCTGCCACCCCCCGGGGTGCCAGCCCTGCCTCCCACACAGGGTGCAGAGGCCTGGGGAGGGATTTTCCACTCCCTTCCTCCCTGCACAGGAATGCAGGAGAGACTACAGTTTAGTGCTGAGCTGGTAAATGCCTCATTTCACTGAGCAAGCAGTTTTAGGCAGGACACTATATAACAGGCAGGCTCCAGCACTCTGATATTGGGTGTATTGAGCCACATCTTCCCTGCCATAACCTCTAGGAAATACTCAACAGTAAGACCCTTTCCAGGAATGCACAATGCATTGGGCAATACTCAGAGCCCTGCTGCACCATGAAATGTGTTTCTTGTGCTTTACACCTTGCCATGCCTTTGCAAATTCGGCTTTCCTGGCCTGGAAGTCACAAACAAATCTCAGAATCTCCCTAAAACGTAAACCTTATATTTTGACCCAGGAAACACATGCTGGCTTTGCTCTGTGAATTGGAGAGTCCAGAGAGGACCTGCACAAGGGTCTTGCCCTGCCCAATCACAGACTGCTTTTTGCCATATATAACTCTCTAAGAAGTCAGGAAATGGCAAAATCCTAGAGTCTGTAAGGAAAGGAAAAGCAAGTGATGCCCTTCTATACTTTAAAAAGAACTTTTGGATTTTCCTTCCTTTAGTAATAAAAATACCATTTTAGACTCTTCTGCTGAAGAATGAGCTTCAGAGTGGGCTTCAGAGTGGGCAATGGAGTCACAGAGAATTGTTCTAAGCTGCCTGTTTTCACAAGCCATTCATGTGGATTGGGTCCCCACTGAAGGGTGCAGCCCTCCCAGGCAATGCTCGAGCCAACGTTTTGTGTGGTTACTCTGCTGAAATAGCAAGAGAAAGGCAGGACAAAATACTGAGTGCAGTGTCAGAATATTTTAACTCTACATACAGATCCCTACTAAAATATACTCTCGTTTTGCAAATTACAAATTCAATTGCAGAAACAATTACTGAGGCACCTCAGCATGGAGGAAAGAGATGCAAGATAGCTGTGATATCAAAAGTTCCCACTGAAACGGCTCCATCTTCATTCCTAGCCCAGGAAGGAAAACTGANCAGAGCAAAGAGACGCAAGATAGCTGTGATGTCAAAAGGAGTGAAGGAGGGTGCTTAGAGTTCCCACTGAAACGGCTCCGTCTTTACTCCTAGCCCAGGAAGGAAAACTGAGGGGTTTTTAAGGCTCGCACAGCAGCATCGTGCTGAGGTGCTGCTGCTGCAGGCACTACACAGAGGGACGGAGACTGTTGCAAGCACTATATACATTACTCCTTAGGTCACAGCAAAGCTCAGCCACTACCTGGCCTGCACCCCAGAAAGCCCTTAAACTGCATAAACAAATCAGTGATAAAATTTAGATGCAACAGCCTCACTTTAGACTGCCCAGAGAAGTTCATATTAATCCTTCAGAGGTATATCTGTCATCAATTCAGCTGCAGTGAGGGAAGATGAGATGCACTTTGGTCCTGCAGGTATTGCAAGGCACAGAGGGAGAGAAGACACAATTGTCCTCAGCTTCTTAAATCCTCGTGGAGCACTAACTCCTCCAGTTTTCACTGTCACAGGGACAACAAAAGAATTTCTCAGCACACACTACTAATGTGGAATACATTTCTCACCTTCCCTCCCTTTCAAACTTTTTCTGTAACTTTATGCCACAGTTGGCTGTTCACAGCTGATCCCCAGCTGCACCTCCCAGCCAGGAGCAGCACCTCCTTTGCTCCTCAAAACAACCATAAAAAAACCCCCACACGTGAAGAAATACGCGGTACCGAAAGGGCTACAGGTACAGCGAGGTGGGAGTGCCCGCGGCTCGCAGGAAAGCGGTGGCCAGGGGAAGGCAGCGCTGCAGCATGCCTCAAATGCCATTGACCTCCGGTTAATGAACTTGTGGGCAAATATGTAATCACTTTATCACACACACGCCAAGGGCAGTTCTGAAGCGGTTCATTCTCTCAGGTGGAGCAAGTAAATTAGTCCTTGTGAAAAGACGTCTGCGCACGCCTCTCTCCTCATGAACTCGTGGTCTGGGGGAACCCGGCTCTGCTTTTCTACCTGCTCCGCCCAACATCCGTCCCGTCCCGGGCGGACACCCTCCTTCCACGTCTCCTCCACGCACACCAGCTCCTTTCTCTGAGGTCAATTTCTAAGGCTACTTTCTACAAAACTGTTTCAGTCACCCTTGAGAAAGGAAAAGGCGCTGCTTTGCAGGAATGGCTAACGAGTCCGTGAGGCATCGCCAGCTTCATTTAAACCGCTTTGCCCCCACCCCCCATCCCTGATCGGGAGTGAGGTGGTGGAAGGAGGAACTGGAGAGAGGGTGATGTCGGGCGTTTCGACATGACTAGGGCAAAGTCACCCAAGCCATTCCCTTAATGCCAGGGGAGGAGGGGGGCTTCCTTTACTTCTTTATCCCCTCCTCTCACAGTACCCAACTCTCCCCACCTTTTTGGGGCCGAAAAGATGTGAAAACGTCTTGACGGCAGATTCAGAAGATCCCTCACCCTGCAGGAGGCTCGGTCAGGCTCCCACCGGGAGCCTCAGCCCAGGAGCAGACTCGTCTCCGCGACCGGACGGGGCTTGTGGGGACTGTGGCGGATAAGAGGGCGGAAAGTTCAAGCCCGGCTCCGCGGCATCCCGCTTGTCCCTTCCCGTGGGGCTGTGTTTGTAACACACGCCGTCGAGGGTCCCGGAGCGGCTACAGCGTGTGAACTCTCCTCACTGTAAAGGCGCCCGGAGGAGCAGCACGAGATGCCCGGGGTCATCCCCTCGCCCCCAGCTCGGCTCCGGCGCCTCTGTGGCAGCCGAGCCGCCCCGCTCCAGTGCCCCCCGCTCCGAGCGGCCGGACCGCCCCCGCTCCCTTACCTTCCAGCAGCACCTCCTTGCCGGCCCGTTTGAGCGCCTGCACCGCCTCGTCGTGAGTGGCATCCCGCAGGTCGGTGCCGTTCACGGCCAGGATGGCATCACCCACGTAGAGAGCCTGGGTCTGGTCGGCCGCCAGCCCCTTGAAGATCTTGCTGATGAGGATGGGCATCTTGTTCTCCTTGCCCCCCTTGATGCTGATGCCCAGTCCGCCCAGCTCCTGCTTTAGCACCTTCACGCAGCGCTTCTTGTTGGAGATGGCCTCGGGCACCTGCTCGGGAGGGTCGGTGAAGGCGGTGCGCACCGCCGCCGGCCCCCCGCCGCCCTCGGCCCCGCGGCACGCCGTCCCATCGCCGCCCAGCCCGTTGTGGGCCGCGCCGTCGGGGCGCTCCTCGCCGCTCAGCACCAGCGCCTCGCCGCCCAAGTTGGCCAGCACTTTGTGCCAGCGCTCCCGCACCAAAACTTCCAGCCAGCCGCTGCGCTGCGCCCGGCCGCCCCCGCCCGCCGCCGCTACCGCCATCTTAGGAGCATGCTGGAAGCGCCGAGTGACGGCTCCCACGGCACGGCACGGCACGGCACAGCGCGGCGGCACCGGACTTCAGCCGGGGGGCGGCAGCTCCCGGCGCGGCGGGGTGGGGCGAGGAGCCGCGGCCGCCCCCCCGGGGCCGCGCCGGGGCGGGCGCACCTGGCGGCACCGCCCGCGGGCGGAGTGGGACGGGGGTGTCCCGCCCCTCCCGCGGGGACACGGCGTGGGACACCCCTGGCTGAGCCGCGGCTCCCTTCGGGCCCGGGCTGTGATGGCATCTGGCGCTGCAGGGACCCCGCCGGAGAGGCGATGCCAGCCCCGGCAGCTGCCGTCTGCAGTGGGCTGTAGCGGGGAGCTGAAGGAAACCAACGGCAGGGAAGACATAAGGAAAACCCAACTCTGTTTTTTTTTCTCAGGGATTTTTCTATGAAGTGAACTAAAATTAACGGGTGGCCCAAAGGTACTTCAATTTCCGCTGTATGGAAATAAAACACGAGTTATTTCACGGCTTTGTAGGATGGAGGTATCAAACGCTTGTGACGGATACTTTTGCACATTTTATAATTGTTTTCTATGCCCTTTGATTACAAATGTTAAAGAATCGTGAGGCTACATGTCCCATTTTGCAGTTTTTCCCAGACTCCCTTTCCTCCTCGGAAACAATAGGTGTCTGACAAGGGGCTTGAAGCTTCAGCCCAGGCATCAGAGCAGGACACGCTTTCACATTGCCTTTCAGAAATGTCCCCAGCAGGCCTGGAGGTGCTCCCTCACAGCATCTACAGCCAGGAAGCACCTTCAGGACTGCCTTTGTTTCTGCTCCCTGCAGAGCAGCTCTGCCTCCTTCCTAAACTGGAATGAAAACTCCAGCGGTTCTGGACCGTTTGGTGCATGTGTGAACAACACTTTGCGGAGGTTGGGATAGCCAGAGAAGTTGTCAGTCCCAATCATTTCGGCCATGTGAGTCAGGTCGTTGCCCTTTTTTAAGGTGATGCCGTTCATTTCTGACACTGAGGGTTTGCTTCCAGGTGCACACACGTGCCCCAGGTTAATGTGGGTTGGGCAACTTGGGACTCACCTCCTCAGCGTGGGGTGGGACCTATATATGGGATCATCCTCAGATAAGCTTGTCATCGTTTAGTAGGGTCTCAGATCATGCTGCCGGTGCTAAGCTTCACAAAATACTTTCCCTTCCATCCAAAAGGCAGCCGAAGACAGCCTCTACCCTGCTTCATCTGCAGCCTCATCCAGGCTACACGCAGGTCCCTCCACCCCAGTAGGAATGCAATCCTGCACCTATAGAGAGTGAGAATCCACAGGTGATGGGTTATTCAAGAATAATGAGTAGGTGGAGAAAAAGCAGACGAAGACAGGTCTCTTCATTTCTCATGTTAATCAATGCAAGGTGAAAAGCTATAATTAAGTTTTCAGGGCTGTGAATCCTGAGTGAAAAGAAGCATGTCCCGCTAAACCTGAACAAGGCACTTAATCCCTATACAGGAGGAGGCTGCAACACACCCTTTTCTCCAGCTGATTCCTCCCTTGCTGATTGAGGTAGCTTATGGGCAACACCCTGGATGTTTGGGTTGGTGGGCTTTTGTAGATCCTATTCCCACGTACAAAGTATAGTTAATGAATGTGCTCCTTCAGTTCCAGCAGCTTTAGGTAGGTGAGAGAAGGATGGGAGGGAGAGGACAGGCTTGCAAAAATCGGGTGTTACAGTGTCAGTTGTCATGACGCTCACATTCCTGTGTAGTTGCAAGCCCAAGTGTCCAGGCCAAGTTATAAAATCAGACATCTGTTACCAAGCTATCAGCTCTTACCAATTATTTCATGTTTCTTCTTCATGAATTAATAAAGGATCAATGCTACTGCTAATGGAAATGTGTATTTTTAAAGTAGTTTCAGAAAATTTACAACGAAGGGATATCCAGGTGGTTTCTGTGATGTTGTGCAAAGGTAACAGAGAAAGGAAAGTAAATGTTTAACGCCTCACGCTTCCTCGGCATGCTTTGTGTTTGGGCTGTGTTTGCTGAGTGTGTCTGTTGCTCCAGTGGGATTCCCATGGAACTCACTCATATAGACAATTACTCTGCGTGTATCTGAGAGCTGTGCTTGTTCCAGCTCTTTTCCTTTCCCATCCCAACAGAGGTAAATAATAAAATTTCCCAGGGCCAGTATCTGAGATATGGATCCCTGGTATAAAAAAAGACTTTATAACAGCTTTCACTCCTTCCTGCTCCCTCTTTCTGCCCACCTTGGATCTGTAAAGAAAACAGAGGTCATGTTTTAGTCTTGAAAATAAAGGTAAAGATAGTGTAAGAGATGCTAAGACACAGGCTCAAGGCAAACAATGTCCCAGATTGTCCTTTCTCCTGGAGACACTGCAATTGATACCTCATATCTGTGTTCCCTGTCCTGGCAGCTCAGGCTCATAATTGTGTTTGTGCACTCTGAGTCTTTGTGTACCCCGAGAGCAACTTCGGGCTGCTGAACTAAGGGTGAGAAGGAAAAGGTGTCTTGAGACTTTTCTGCTGGTGCCCTTGGCAACATTACTGTCCTCAGTCCTGCCTCACGTCTGCCAGTCACACCTGCAGTGTCATTTCTGAAATTCAGGTTTATGCAGCAGGAGAAGAAACAGAAGATAAAAACAGGTGTTTAATTGGGTGTTCAGCTATTGGATGGCCAGGTTTGCTACAGATAACATTGTTGTTCCACAGTCAGCTGCTGGTCCCTAATGGTTTCCAGAGCATAGCAGAAAGCAAATCCCTAATTTCAACTACAAACTTTTCCTGACAGTGTTGTTTGTGGCAGCATCTGTGATTACTCACACTGCAATTGCACTTTGCAATTGCAATTGCAAATTGTGTGGCTCTCTGCAAGGAAGCTGGGATGTGTGATGGGATGGCCAAAGCACTCAATACTTCCAAACTTGCATCTCTAATCACTAGAGAGGCCTTCAGCACAGACAAAGATTAGCAAAACTCTCTGTCAGTTGTCCTCCTGAACAGGTTTGCTGTGAAGAATGGAGTCTTTCAAACAAACAAAATAATAATATTTTATTTTTGTATTTTAGCAATGCTTAAATGTTTGGACTAGTTTAGTGTCCCTTTCACTCCTGCTGTATAAACAAATTGTTAGGCAAGATAATGCTAATAGCTGCTGTTGACCTGCAGGGTCCTGTGGGCTCAGCTAAAGTCAAGGGCCTAAATGGAAGAAGCAGTTCAGTGAACTGGAAGAAGTCAGGGTGTTGAAAAACACAGAAGCTGCTTCCCAGGACAAGAAGCACTGAAGCATGTGTACAGGTCATAAAGTGGAGCAGTGATGTCTGAGGAACTTGCCTGGGTGTCCAAGCAAGATCAAGGGATTTGGGGTCTGTGCGTGCGTGCAAGAACAAAAATACAAGAAAAACTGCAGAAAGGGTTGTGGATATGGCACTAAGGATGTTCTTGAGGCTCAGCTTTACTAGAGAAGCTACTGGAGACAGAATGAGGACACTGCCTGTTATTGGGGGTTTTCCCCTCTCTTTTCAGTCAAAGAGGTCAGTGTTCACATCTTGTGTAAATAAACTGTCTTCCTGATAGCAAAATCATTGCAAGGCCACATATGCAAGCTCACCACTCAGTGGTGCAGGGAACATAGCTCCTATTTCACTCACAGACAGAGAAGGTAAGGACACAAGAGAGCCTTTCTATAGCTGTGGCTTCTTTATGACTGTCTGTGTTTTTCTGTAGAAGAGGTGTGATTTTTGAAGGACGTCTGGGACATGCTCAAACCCTTTTCCTATCTTATTTTTGTTCCTTTTTGCATTATCAGTGTTATAACAGCTCAAAGCCAGCTCAGCCAAAATTGCTTTAAATTGGAAAGAAGAGGGTTGTGATCCTTGAACGTGTTTCAGATGACGGAGGTTGGACAAAATCAGGTCTGGATAATGACGTTCCCATCTTGTTACCCTGACACCGACCAGCTCAGCAGACGGATCTGGATAGGAAGGAAGTCCAGTGTCGGAAGGCCAGTGCTGGAAACCTGACAAGTAATGAGAAAGCTGGAAGTGAATTCAGCTCCTTCAGTGATCCCAAACACTGCAGCAGCCAAGTTTAAGTTTTTTTCTGAGGAACATGCCTGAACTGCTCGTTCCCCATGGCAGCCCCTCCTATGTCTGTGCCTGATGGGTTGCAGCAGGGCAAGCTCCAGCGCTGATGCAGATGTTGCACGGTGGGGGGACGTCACACGTGGCCTGTGTCATGTCTTCCAACAGGCATTGCTGGTGCAGGGCAGGCAGCCCACCTGATCCCCAGGAGTCCTAATCCCTAATCCTCCCTTCCTCAGTGCTGAGGGAGCCTGTTGGCTTTCAAGTCAGCATTCAGTAATCATTGCTCATTGGTGCTGGTGGGGTTTATGAAGATGTCAAGAACGCCTGAAGATCTTCATAACCTGGAGGTTGCATTACAGTTTGTTTTCCAAATTAGAAAAGCATTTGTTTTTCTTTTCCTAGTTTGAAGCTATCCAGGTTTTTCCACACATCATGGCATTTGAAAATAAAATGAATGCATAACTGCTTGCCAGGAAATGCTTTATGCATTCAGTTTTTCAAAGCAGGAACCTACTTGTGTGTACATGAAAGAAGTATGTGTGTGAAATCCGTATGTGCACCTACCTGAGTCACATGTTAACTAGGCAAACTGAGCAAATATTCCCACAGCCATGCAGTTATGGGCCAGGATGCAAATGAACGTCTCCCTGCTGCAAATACAACTTTAGCACAAGTTGATGCAGAAGCGGGTGCCAGAAGTTCAGGTTTCTTGTGCACACAGATCTGAGTCTAGTTCTTTCTACCATCAAAATTACTTTAAAATAGACAGGATCAAGCTCAGAACTCTAGAAACATTTGCCTTGACTTCAAGCAATTTTATGAAATAACTAAATTCAAAAGACTCTGAAAATAAAGTTTCATAGCTACACTGTTTACACTATAGCAGAGTTTTTCCTGGTTTTGTGTCCTTCGCTTGCTCTGCAGATCTCTCTCAGTGCATTAGTTTCTTAACTTCTTCATTCCAAGTTACTTTGATCCTGCAGTTTCTTGAATTAGCTTTTTATCTCTTGCATACCAATCTCCCTCTACTCCGTAAGCTAAGCCCAGGATGTTTTAAATGCCAAGATCAGAGGTTTGCATTGCAATAATTCTTGAACATATAAAAGATAATGAAAAATGTAGTGGAACTCCAGACATCATCCAATATGTTTCAGCTCTGGTTTTCATTTACATTAGAAACACGTTAATCTGGTTGGTTGTCAAAACAACAAAAGCATTTTTTACCATCTTGTTCTTTCCTCTTGGTCTTAACCTTGGTGTAAACCTTTTTTTAATGTTGTAGGGGTGAGATGTGTGATGTGTTACAACCACATGACTCTGACCCAACAACCCAGTGACTTCATTCCCATGTCCTCAACCTGTCAAATCCTGTACATTCCTGCAAGTCTCACTTGGATATGCCTCACCTTCCACTCCTCTTCTCCCATGGTGCCTATGAAACACACTGTCCCCAAGGTCTTTGGACTTTTCCTGCCCTGAGATCCTCTGTGGTATTCACTTCTCCTGTGACATTCACCAGACATCTGTGCCTGCAACCTGCTGCCCACAGAAGGAGAGAATTTCTGGCTGCTGTGTGGGTGCCAGAAGTGTTTGTTTCCTTTGTGCAAAGTAGTTCAGCTAGAAAAGCTAGTTTTGTCCAGCTGTACCCTCTCACAGGTGAAATAAGGTCACTGTCCCTCTTTCCATGCAACTTCCAAGGCCTAAATGAACCTATTACAGTGGCAAGAAACAGAGATGGTTTGTTTGGACCGAAGAGAAATGAGGAGTTTGCAATCTAGAGACAGGCTGTTCTCCAAGGTTGGTCCTGCAGAGATGATGCTGAGCTCATACTGTGACTTCAGCACAACTTTGTCTCCCAAGAGCATCCCCAAGCCCAAGACAGGAAAGTGGCATGGCCCTCCTGGTTCCCAAAGAAGAGGTCTCTAGGAGCCCTCCAGGACCCAAGCAAGGCTCCCCTACCTGCCTCTCCTTGCTTGGAGTAGCAACTTGATACTCCAAGTAGGAGAGGTTCTCTGTGCTTCAGAAGCACCTTACTTTCTCACTGCCATCACCAGAGAGGGCAAGGAGCTCAGGCAGCCCCTTTGAGCTCTGCACCATGGCAGTGAATGTGAGCTGCAGCCCAGGAACTGGGGCCTTGCTCCCTCCCATGGCAGGGCAGGACTTGTCCAGAGGGGAAGTAGTGGATTCCCCTTGTGCTGCACAGAAAGCCTGCTGCAGCAAGGGATGAGAGAATATGGACCTGTGACTGGAATGCTCACCTCCAGGTCCTCTATAACACTACTATATTATTTTGCATATGTGTGTGGCATTGCCTTTTTTGTTTGTTTCACTTTTGAGCTCTGCAACGGCTGAATTGCATCTCTTGCTTCAGGTAATATCATGCTGGTTGTCTTTCCACAGCTTTGTGAATCAGGTGTAAGTCTAGGGAGGGCAAGGGAACACTGATCTCAGAGAAATGAGAATCAGCCTCACTATATTTTTTATTCTTGGATGGTTCTCTTGCAGTCTAGAAATAAGACACAGAGGATCTACAGTTAATTCGGATGGGAACTATCACATTTGGGGATTAATGACAGACCACATTATGAGGCTGGTCTGGGAGGGAAATGCTAAAAGCATGTTCTTATTTTAGTGTAATCTCTCTGATTAGCTTTCCGTTGTCAGTAATCACCTGAAAGAAATGTAGGGGCAGACTCAAGCAAGGCAGGGCAGGAGCAGATCCTTTACACACAATAGATCTATTCACTGCTATGATTGTCAACTGGACCACAGTTCTTTGTTAAATCAGATACTTCTGTTGGGGGTAAACCCCCCCATATTTACAAATCAAGGACAAAGTTGCTTCAAATTCCATTTTAAGAAACTGTGAAGGTATTTGACACTAAAATCTAAGTGGCACTGGTTACGTGACATTTAAGCATCCTTTGTTAATCACATCTGTTGAACACTACATTCTAAGACAGTAGTTTGAGCCCTTTCCCCATCTGCCAGAAAGATTCATTAAGCAAAGTTTTTGGTTGTTTGGTTGTGGATTGTCTTTATGTCACTATTTTCTGGTGTATAAGCCCTTGTCTGCAACCTCTGACAGCCACTCTGGATGGACAAACCCTTGTTTTGTGTCCTAGCTCTCTATCCATTAATACAAAAATACTGAATTTCTTTTTAAAGTACCTTCACTTTCTTTAATGGAAATTATCACGTGAGCTACAAAATGACATTTCTCAATATTCAGGATAAAATTAGAAGGTGAAAAAGTCACAGAGGATGCAGGAACCTCTAGATGTAATCTCTTCTTCACCACCCAGTACTGCCAGACCACGTCCCCTTTGGCTCTTCCACACTGTGCACACTCTTGGTTGTGTGGTAAGTCAACAGGCTGCCCTGGCCTACCCTACCCCATCCCACCCTACCCTACCATACCCTACCCTACCCTACCCTACCCTACCCTACCCTACCCTACCCTACCCTACCCTACCCTACCCTACCCTACCCTACCCTACCCCACCATTCTATGTTCTCCTCACTGTGGCCACTGCCACTGCTTCTGCCCAAGGAATCTACCTAGATGGAAAGCTCTTGGTGGTTGGAGCTTTTTGGTACATGGCTAATAGATGTGACATACGAACCAGATTTATTTTCGTGTATTTAACCCAGAACTAATATCTACTCCAGAATTGGAAACCATGTTTCGTTTGAAATGTGCTCACTAATCTTCTGGCAGGGTGGAATAGACTGAATCCTTTTTAAAATTGATATTATATTGAAAGTGAATTTTTTGCATCTTTTCATAAGTTTGGTCTTTCGGTAGGTGACGTTAGTTAGACTGTGCTGAAACACACTTAATGGCAAACATCATTTCAAAGCTTGGGTGGTTTCTGAAATACTGGGGTTTTATTTAGTATTTATCTAGTATAGATTAAAAATAGGTTGTTAAAATGAAGGTAGTAATAGAAATTGCACAATGTGTTTAACAATTGGTGGGATAGTCAGCACAGTTATTTAGCCAAGTATACTTCCTCTGGGAATCTGGTTCTACCACGTATAATTAGACAAAAAACAGTGGGGAGGAGGAGGTGATTTTAGCAAAATATGCTTTTTTATGCTAATGCAAATACAGAATAACTTTCTCACTAGATTTGAACTGAGACAAATAAGCATGAGCTTCTGAAATCCAGCACCAAGAACACACAGGAGGGTAACTCTGGACTGCTTCCCAGTTGCCTACAGCAACTCTGATTTTTTCTGGGTGGCAATCCATTATTGAAACATAACAATGAAAGCAAGATTGCTGTACATTTACTATAAAAGTAAAAAATGCAGTCATGATAACAGTGATAAGCTTGTGTAATTGTAGTATATACTTGGCCAGAGAACACAAAATTCCTAAAGATAGTGCTGTTTTGAGCCTATGGGAATGAATTTATTTTTTTAATCCAGACTCTTTTAATGTTGTTTTAAGGCTGGGTTAGAATTAATGTAGGGAAGTGCAACCAGCAGAGCTGGGAGCAGTGTGGAAAAACAACTCCAGCCTCATGGAAGAGCCCATGTGGTGATCAGTTCCACCAGTCCAAGGCAGTGCAGGGTGAGTCCTGAAGTACAGTGCAAAGGCCTGGAGAAGGACTTGGATGGGGACATGCACCACGTGCTGCAGAATGAAGATCCACTTGTTGGTCAGCAGTGAAATGTCTGACTCCTGTTAGTCTTTCACAGTGCTCCCCTGCCCTGTCTGAGGGTAGCAGCTGCAGCTTACTGTAAACCAATATTATTTGGTGGCAGAATCTTTTTTTTTTTTTCCTAACATGTTGCTCATACAATACTGCATTCCATTTCCATTCACTGCCAGGAAACTCTCTGGGCCCACTCTGCTGTTGTGGCAGCAGTTGTGAAATCAGTTTGAACATTTATAGATCTAAACAGCTGTCAGTGTTCTCTTACAAACCAGACACCCCCAGCCCCAAAAGACATGAGACTTGCAGAATTTTGTGTGCCTTTCTGCAGACAGGCCAGCAGCTCTGAGCTTTCACGCCTCACTGACATTTGCAGGGCTCCCACGATCCCTGGGGCAGTGATGGACCAGAAGGTCTAGATGAGGATAACTATAGAGGTCTAAGGCTTCAAGCCTTGCACATCTGCACAACAAATGTGAAACATCTGTTGTCTTGTGGAGAGTGTTTGTTTCCTTAAGAAAATCCCTAACTTATGGGGGTCTTGGCTTAGGGTAATGCTCGCGTGGGAAATCACGTCTCTTGGATGGGATGTTTGGCTCACTATCCACGTGGCAAGTGAACTGGCTGTTGTGAGGGTCCCTGCAACAATGTCTTCTGGATCAGGTGACACTTCCTGAACCACCATCCTGATCAGTTCCTGTAGTCCAGCTGTGTTGCAGTCCTACATGATCTGCTGTAGATTTTCTCAAACCATGAGCAAAACATCCCCTATTTATCTTTACTGTGTGCAGAAGGCTGTTCTGCCTGACCATTTCTGATACTGCAGGAACAACTTCTACTGAGTAGTTAGAAGCAGCTCATCAATGTGTAAGTGTGTCAGTTCTGCAGCAGGTACGGCTTGGCGATGTCCCCAGAAAAGCCAGGTTTGCCATCCCATATATGAACACATTGACACATTCAATACTGTCTGTAAAATGATTTAGGTACAGCAGGAACTGCCTGGGAGAATTTCTGGGTCTGTTCACAATTCCCATGTGTGATCCCCCCTAATTGCTCCTGAAGGAATTAGACAAAGACTCTACTGTGAGGGTGTGAGTGAGCTCAGGCACTCACCTTGTCTGAGATCAGTCCCTCGTGTCACCCCTGCAGGGACCAGCTGAGAGCTCTGGGACCACCCAGGGAACAAATGTCTGAATGTGAAGGGTGTGCACCCAGGTGCAGCCCTGACACCAGCAGCACCACAGATGTAGCTATGGGACACACCTGAATGTCTGTAACTTAAATTCCATTGCTCACAAGCACATAAGGCTTCTGGCTCCACAGCAGGAGGTCTGGAAATATTGGCATTTTAAACTACTTCCAAGTCCCAGATGAAACCCTGGGACAAGAACCAAAGGTTCTGGAACTGGGACTCCATCTCTGCACTCTCTTTTAGATCAGTTTAGTGGCAAAATCAAGACAAAAATTTCTGTTTCCATCATGTTGCTGCAAGAGTTTCTTGGGAATTGTTTTCAGGACAACCCATTTAGTGTGTTTAAGAATGAGTTAGGAAAAGCAAGGAGACTACAAATGCATCTGTCGTGGTCACTGTACCACTTTTCAATTCTGTTTGAAATACAGCTTGGGTTGTGGTGAACTGCCATTGCATCTGGGCCCAGTGCATTGACATGTTTGGATAAGAAATGTGTCAGCTTTTGTTGAAACTCCCTTATTGAGAAACATAGAGGATTTATGCTTCTCTTCAGCTCCTTGGAATTTTTCTCAGAAGGTTTTCTCCAGTAGAAAAAGAAAATTCAAGGTTCATACTAATTTTCTTGAAATATTACTTTGACTCCTGAGGGGCTTTGAAGGGAACACCACTGTTCAACAGATGAGTGTTGCAGAAGGGAGCATAAAATCACAAAGTAATTCCCTTTCTGTGCTTTCCTGGCCTACAACACTCATAATTTTTCCCCCCATACATCTTGGCATACAGCAGGCTTCCCTGTGCTGCCCATGATCATCTTATCACTAGAATTGCCCAAGTGCTGAGATACAGACTCGATGAGCAGATGAAAGGGGAGTGGAAATTTAGATTGTTAGTGATCCATGACCTGGAATAACTGTCAGCCAGTTACTAGTGGTGTATCTCAGGAATTGATGTTGGAGCCAATGTTGTTGAATGTCTTTATTAATGGCACTGTTAAACAATGTTGTTTAATGTCTTTATTTATGGGGATAAAGTGCACTCTCAGTGAGTTTGTGGACAAGCAATCAATAACCTGGAGGGCAAGGCTTCTATTCAGAGGGGCCTGGACAGGCTGGAGAGGTGAACTGACAGGTACTTGTGAAGTTCAGCAAATGTCAATGCACTTTCCTGCAACTGGACCAGAATAACCCACTGTTGACCCACAACTGACATGGAAGCAGCTTTGCAGAAAAGACCTGGAAGTCTAGCTGAGTGTGGAGTGTGTCCTTGTAACAATGTCATCATGGGCTGTGTTAACAAACAGTAGCTAGCAGAGGGAAGTTATTTTCTCCCCATTAATTAGCATCTTTAAGACTGCATCTGGAGCAGTGTGACCAGTTTTGGCCTCCCCAGAGCGAGCAAAACATTAAAAAACCAAAGTCCCACAGAGATTCACTAAGATGTTCAGGGGCTGAAGCATATAGTATAAGATGAGAGAATGAGAGAGTTGGGCTTGTTCAGCCTGGAGGAGGCTCAGGGGGTTCTTAGTGCTCTTTATAGCCCTCTGATAAGAGGCTGTAGAGTAGACACATACAGACTCTTCTTGGGGTGCCCAGGGAAGTGATGGGCACAGCGTGAAATGTGGGAAATTGATACAAGGATTCCTAAGGGGCAGGGTGGGAACCCAGCAAGGGTGGTCAAATATTTAAACAGTGACCCAGAAAGACTGTGAATCTCCATCCTTGTGGATATTGTAGATAACAACTGGACAGAGCCCTGAGCGAGCTGCACTGGCCCTAACCCTTCTCTGAACAGAAGGCTGGACTAGACACCTCCAGCAGTTCTGTGATTTTGTGACTGAGGTAGCTGAAGGGAAGATAGAGCCAGGAAGGTCCTGTGCTTTCCTAGACATGCCAGCTTGTTCTCTGCAGACAGCAGGACAGCAGAGCACACTCCACTGCACATCAGCTGTGTATGTCCTATTTTTAACAAAAACTGGAAAATGAATAAGGGATAGATACAATCACACTGACTGTCCATCAACACTGTTTAGTGATGTGAATCTAATCGACCTCCCACTGAAGTGCATTAACAGATTCCCACCCATATAATGGGATTTGATAAAGGTCCCATAAAAACAGTAGGATTTAAAAAAGCTGCATTAGAGACAGAAGTCATAGTAGCTCATACAGAACTTTCCCCTACCCTTTCCTAGTGCCTCATCAGATACACACTCAGTCATTCCCACACACATGCAACCTCCTCTGTGGTATCTGCATCCTGTACTGTAAATCCTACAGCGCTAAAATTAATTAAAAGGGAGATGCATATCTACTCTCAAAAAGAGAATGAAACTGTTGTTGTACTACACATAAAAACGTTTTTAATCTTCAAGAACACCATGAGTGTTGCGGTGCGCAATGGTTTCTCCCAGTTCTCCCCTTCCATGAGTTAGTTTGTCCCATAATGCCAGTCACCACATATCCCTCCCTCCTTCCCAGGACCTTCCCTGTCTATCCCGAGTTGTCTACGCCCCTTTTCCCTATATGGTGCCCTAATGCCCTCCCCAGGAAATGTCAGTTCAACTACCCCACTCCCCCATTTCTAGATTCTTCTCCTTCTTAGACGTTTTGATAGGTTCTTACGGGCTTGACACTCCCTCAGTTTCTCTGTATTGGTTGTGTCCTTGATTAATGTTTTGTACTCCCCTCCCCTTCAAAAATTTTATTGGATATACCCCTGTCCCTCCCCTTGTGTACGCCTCCCCTTAAAACCCTGTGTAATTCCCTGTTCGAGGGCTCTCTATCTTGGCTGTCCACAGGGCAAAAACCTGCACCTGTCGGGCCTCCAGCTTGAGTGCTCTTACTGCACTGTCACCCCCTTCCCGAGCACACAATAAAGTAGCTTGGGGAACGCGTGACTGTGCAGTAATCCTCTACTCTTTTGCCTCACTCTTCGTCGCGATCTCGGTTAACGGAGGACTTTCGTCAGACCAGCAGTGAGTGGGAGCCACAGCCCAACTCACTCTCTGGGTGGGCTTAAGGGGAACTTCTCCCGTGACGTTCCCCAGCCCAAGACATTAGCCGCGCCCCTCGGGGAGCTGTGCCAGCCGCAGCCGGGCCAACGCCAGCTCGAAGAGCCAGGGCAGAGAGAAAAATGAGAAAGCTGGAAGGTTGAGGCTATAAAAGATATGAAGAGATCAAAGAATATTGGTTTCATCAACCTGTGTTTCTTCATGATAGTCCTAACTCAGAACAGAGTGTAGTTAGTCAGGTGTGATGAACTTCTGGGATCTGAGATGTTACTTTCTTTTGTAGCAAGAACCAAGAAACCAATCAGCAGAAATTACCTGAAAGAATATGATCTTTTGATTCTCCTCTGCTGTGGCTGAACAAGTGTTTTTTGTTCCTTGAGTAGAAGAGTAATAAAAAGGGCTTTGCACAGAGTAACATAAAGAAGAATTAGGCCTTATAGAACATTCTCAGCAGGAAAAGGACAGTCTGGGGAGGGGTTTCATTAGTGCCCCAATCTCTGCAGGAAACCCAGCGGGGAGGAAGGGAAGAGCAGCGAATACAATCAGACGTTTGTTAGGTGAAATTGGACCTATGAGCGTATGAGAGGCTGCACGTTCATTCAGACAATGCAGTAAAATAAACAGAGTGTGACAGCAAGAGATGAATGGGAAGTTAATTCTATTCACATTTACAAGATTTCAATGGCAATATTTTCTGAACAATGGTCCCTATTGATGCTACAAGTGCTTACACATTGTGCCTGCTACTTGCTGAACAGACGTGACACTATTTGAGCAGCTGTATTCTCTAATTGGGAAGGGAAGTTTCCAAAAATGATGAAAGGCTATATCTCATGCATGATGGAACTGTTTGGAATCTAACTCACTTGGGTGCCTGATTTTTTTTCCTCCTAATTGGCATCTCTTGAATTTGTTCTCTCAAGTGGCAGAGCAACTAGAGGCCAAACTTTATTAACTTCAAGTTTAATACTTCAGTATTTTATCACTAGTGCTTATCAGAGTAACAAAATAAACAGTAGTTTTGTCTACATAAGAAGGAGTTTGCTGTTTTGAGCAGGCCATTTAGATATACATCTCCTTTGCCTTTATAAACTGTGTCTCCACTAAGAGGATTTGCATGTCTACATGGTTCAACTGATTGGCAAACTTCCCCTGGTGCATACAAGGTCCCTGTACACTTTCTTATTCTAAGAAAGTAATTGGCCATAATGAAATACTTGGGAAATAAGGGAGGGGAGTGAGGAGAAAAAAAAAAGAGAAAAAAAGAAGTCCAATCTCCTGTGAAATAACTTATTACTTGTGTTATTAAAGGCCTTTTACACAAATATGTACTGTTTAGGGGTATGAATTCTTCATGCTTTTAAACAACACAGTTCTTGCCAGCAAAAACTTTAGCTATAAACACGACAAACCTCTGTCTTGAACTCTGAGCCAAGTTTAACACCATCTGTCTGTCTTAAAGGCCAATTTTTACATGATTTGGCTAGAAAATCAAATTCACATTACTTCTGTGGATCCTGTGTGTTTGCTTGCTTGCTGTCTGTACACCAAGCTGCCTGATTTTCTTCACATTTAGTCCTAAAATCGGCCCCTCCCTGGCCATGGGGACAGCAGGCTGCTGTAAGCGGGTCCAGATGCTGGCTGACATCTGGAGAAACTCTGGGTCATTTCTAGTCTGGGATCTGAAAATCACCAACCAGAGCTCCAGTCTCTTCCCTCATCCCTTCATTTTGGTACAGCCCAGCCCTCCTTGGGTTGAAACCATTTCCTCTAATATTTTGGGTCCCCAGGGTTTTACATAAGCTCCCTGGAATTTGATCCTATTGGCAGAGCTGTGCTGGTGGCTTAACCTTTGAAGGACTCAGCAGGGAAGGACAGGAAAGTTTAGAATGGATTTTCTTGATTATGGAAACACTGTTCTTTAAGTACTTCAAATCAAGGGAAACTTACCACCACCCATTCCAGTGGATGACATGCATTTCTTCTGTCTGTACCTTAAAAATTTACCTCACTGTGATGGTCCACTCCTGTTTTGAATAACACTTTGTCTCTTAATGTCCTCTCTCTGAGCAGTGGCCACATGTGCAGTTCCTCTGGAAAAGCATTATAGCAATAACAGAATGAAAAGCAAGGCTCCAGGAGGCATGTCATGTTGCTGCAGACAAAAGCCTAAAAATTAAGAGGAATAAGTCTCATCTTCCACCTTCACTGTGACTTTAATCAGCAATATATCTTTAATCAGGAATATATTTTACACTGCTTTACATTTTGAATACAATGAACAGAGGATTCTCACAACAACCATAGGGATTAGTTACGGAGATATTATTATCGCTGAACTAGATGGAAAGAAATGATCTTGTAGCGAGAGGACACCTCTACAAACCAAAAAGGTATCGCTTTGATTCAGAGAGGTCTGAGACTGTGGAGTAGTGATTTAATTTCCATGCTTCAATTTCTCCATCTTATTGAAACAGGAACACTGATATTCGTCTGCTATGGAGGGGCATTCTGATGAGGATGAGCAGGGTAGTGCAGGGCTTTTGCAGTGAGAAGCAAAGGGCACAAAATAAAATTAAAATTTAAGAGATGAAGAAAAATGACAGGTGCAGAAAGGCTGAACAGTTTGCTAAGGTCTGTGCAGTGAAGCATCTGTGGAGGCAGGATCAAGAAGCAGGAGCTGCCAGCTGCTGTTTCTGTAGCAAGCAGCTTCTGGCTGGAACCATGGGCTCCAGAGAAAAAAAGTAGAGGGTTTTTTCCCCCTGGTTTATTATTTTCTGGTTATTACTACAGATCATGCTGTACCTAGCAGCTCAACCCTAGGTACAGCATGTCACCACCCTGAACAGTGGCTGGTGACATTTTGCAGTGGTGGATGCCATGGTCAGTGAAATGCCTTTCAGTGAAGTGAAATCACTCCTTGACCTTTTGCTGAGACATCTGTCCCAGACTACTGTGTATGTAAGTCAGAGGACAGTCACATGCTTCTTTTCCCCTTTTTCATACTTTTACAGGCCAGAAAATCCTGCCACCTCCAAGTGATTAAAACCATTTAATTAAATGCTTTGGTGGGGTTGTTTCTTCCATTATTAAAGCAGGAAAGGCTCTAACTTTCACGAGAGGAGAGGAGAGG